>JAHRHZ010000274.1:17937549-18015173 GCA_024137785.1 Ginglymostoma cirratum
GGTTTAGGCCCGAAACGTCGAGTTTTCCTGCTCCTATGATGCTGCTTGACCTGCTGTGTTCATCCAGCCCCATGCTTGTTGTCTCTGTAAAATTAATTACTGTTTAATGGAGGTGGGGGATGGATTGCATTGTGTCTGCTTACTCTGGAAGCAAATCATAGGCAACTGTGGGAATATGTAAGTGCCAATGTGAGCTGATCTGTTATTTTAAAAGTTGTCAGGTCTTCAGTCCTTATCTCTTACACCCCCCTCAACCCTACCTACCTCCATAGCTCCTCCATGCCAACTATTTCTCTTACTTATTTTCGAATGTCCCCTCATATTCTCCACATCCCTCATACTTTCCATGCTCTCTCATACTCCTTGCCACCTCTTTAGTCACTCACTCAGTATCCACCATTGGCAGATCTCAGGGGCTATGTGGAGATGAATCAAAAAACTTTGAATCATCTAAGTTTCACTCATGCACAATTGATACAAGGGAACTCCCATTCATGAATTCCATTCAAAGATTTTAAATCTCCCTGAATGTTTACTCTGTTCTAAAAAATAAACAAACTTCTGTTCAGACCTCACATTAAAGTCAACTAATCTTTCTACTGCTTCAAAAAATGGCAAACTTGGAACACCCTGATGAGATATTTAATTGTACCTTTTGAAACTCAACCAAGTATTCATTTGACAGAATAATAATCCTTTGGAAAACAAAGAACTCTATTGAAGTTGCATGACCAAATGGTAATTTAGCTTTTAACCTTCAACAGTTAGCCTGCAAATCAAAGCAGTCCCATATGTGGTGTTTTTATTAACTCTCACTGACAGCTTAAGTGTGTATTTTTCCCATCTGTAAAGAGAAAGGCATTTTAAGAAGTTCAGATCATGGCATCTAAATAGACCTTGCCCACCCTTCATGAGTATTTGCATCTACTCCATTAAATTTTGACCTCCACACTGTGGGTCAAGGTCTTCAGAGCTGCTAAAAAGGGGTTTGTGTAAATTCAGCACAAAATTCAAATTCCCAACTGAGTTTGGGTTTCCCTCCTGTGTGGTTGATATTCCCCACACCCCTTTCTCCCATTTTGAATTTATTAAATCATAGAATCCCTACAGTGTGGAAATAGGCCCTTCGGCCCAACAAGTCCACACTGACCCTCAATGCATCCACCCAGACCCATCACCCTATAACCCACCTAACCTACACATCCCTGAACACTATGGGCAATTTAGCATGGCCAATCTACCTAGCCTGCACATCTTTGGACTGTGGGAGGAAACCCACGCAGACACAGGGGAAAATATGCAAACTCCACGCAAACAGTTGCCCGAGGGTGGAACCGAACGCAGGTCCCTGGCACTGTGAGGCAGCAGTGCTGACCACTGAGCCACCATGCCGTCCCTAATGAATTTGACATTTTTGCATTTGGGGTATTTGTAAAGATCTGTGGGGTTTTGCTGGCTCTGTGAAAATCTGGCCCTAAGAGTCAGAAAAGGGATGTGGTTATGTTGAATGATTATGCAGAAATTTGGCAGATGAAGTACAATATGAAAAAATCTGAGGTTATCCACTTTGGTACGAAGAATAGAAAGACCAAATATTATTTAAACAGAAAGAGGCATCAGAATGCTGCACTACAGAGGGACCTGGGTGTCCTTATAAATGAAATATCAAAAAGATGCCCTCAAAGTAATTGGGCAGGCAAATGGAACATTGGTGTTCATTGCAAGGGGATAGACTATAAAAGTAGGGTAGTCTTGTTACAATTGTAGAGGGCTTTGGTGAGCTACCTCGAGTACTGAGTACAGTTATAGTCTCCAAATTGAAAGAGGGATAGTTTTGTGTTGCTGGCAATTCACAGCAGGTGTGCAAAGTTGATTCTTTGAATGAGTGCATTATCTTATGAGAAATAGCTCAACAAGTTTTGCCTATACTCCTTGGAGTTAAGTCAAATGTGAGTTGCTACTTTTGAAACAAATAAGATTCCACTTGATAGATTAGATACCTTGAGGTTGTTTCTTTCATGGGAGAATCTACCACTAAGTGGTACAGTTTCAGAATAAGAGGCCTCTCATGGAGTAAAAGGAATACTTTCTTCTCTTGAAAAGTCATTGATCTTTGCAATTTTCCATCCCAGAGAGCTGTTGTTGAATATGTTCAAGATTGTGGGACAGAGAAGTATAGGGGATTCAAGGGCTACAAGGAACAGGTAGGAAAGTGGCATTCAGAACAAGATCAAATCATCCATGCTGTTTTTGACTGGTAGAGTAGGCTTGAAGTACCATATGGCCTATTCTTTCTCCAAGACCATATGTTCTTAAAGAAAGAAGGGTTGTAAAGAAGAAATTTGCATTAATATGGCACTATTCAAAACGTCAACATGCCAAAAACCTAATTTAGGAAATTTTGAGATGAATCTTAAAATTTTTTGACTAATTGTCAGTTGTGTTGAGGGTTTTGAAGGGTTTTTTTGCCACAAGGCCTCAAGCACTTTCTTGCCAAATCTTCCCAGTCTCACCTTATTAACTACCTACCTCTTCTCTCTGATGTCCCTTTCATCTGCTTCTAGCGCCATTCTTACGACACATCATTCTTGGAACAACTCATCAGTGCTGGGATATCCCAGCATCCCTGGTACCTGTGCCATCTTTAAAAGACCGTTGTACACCTGGACAAGCCCTGTAAGTCCTTAGCTGCCCTGCATTTTTCCTGGACAAGGCAGGCAAGAGAAATTTGGCACCCAACTCTGAGGGTAGGGACCTAGAGGTCCCGCTGGATAGGGTGGTGCACAAATAGGACCAATGTTTTCTTTACAGCCACTCCAAAGTTTCCATGCACAGCAATCAACAGCGGCATGCCAATCGCGGCATTGTGTTCCAGGAGTCACTGACATGCACGGACCACGGATGCCCACGTATACCAGCCTGGTCTGAGGTTCCTATCTGGGTCAGTGCAGTCTGAGCTGTCGTAGAAATGCAGATAATTGAAGGCAGAAAATCAATACCACGAACACCACCACCCTGACGCCATCAGCATAAGTACCATAGCACTCTCTCTGATGCCTCAGACTCACTATATTTCCGCTCCTGTACTCACCTCCCAGTAAGGCTGTTGCACTGTTGCCTGCAATATCTTCCCTGACCCATTGTCACCCACTCCCATGCCCGACACCACTTACCCTGAATGCCCTTTGTACTGCCTACTCACTTGCTTAGGACACCTCCCCAACTACATCAAAAGTAACAATTGTGGCAACCACTTTAATCCACCATAGTACCTACCTGCCTCTCATTCCAGGTACAAAAGAGCTCACAATACAGCAGAAAGTTTAAAGATGGGTGATGCACTGCCCGACATTCAGTTCCTCACTCCTTATGTGGGGAGCATCCTGATCTGGTCACCCTGAGCAGGTCCTGGACTGATTAGAGTCATAGAGTTGTACAGCACGGAAACAGACCCTTCAGTCCAATTTGTCCATGCTGACCAGATATCCTAAATTAATCTAATCCCATTTGCCAACATTTGTCCATATCCATCTAATCCCCTCCTTTTCATGTACCCATCCAGTTCACTTTTAAATGTTATAATTATACTACCTTCCACCACTTCCTCTGGTAACTCATCCCCGTGCAAACAAGTTGCTCCTTATGTCCCTTTTAAATCTCACACCTCTCAACTTAAACCTATGACCTCTAATTTTGGACTCCCTCACCTTGGGTAAAAGTCTTTGGCTATTCACCCTGTCCATGGCCCTCATGATGTTATAAACCTTTCAGCCTCCGACGCTCCGGAAAAAAAAAATGCAGCCTATTCAGTCTCTGCCTATAATTCAAATCCTCCAATCCTGGCAACATCCTTGTAAATTTTTTGTGAACCCTTTCAAGTTTAACAATATCTTTCCTGCAGCAGAGAGACCAGAATTGAACACAGTATTCTAAAAGTGGCCTAACCAAAGTATTTTACAGCTGCAACATGACTTCCCAAATCCTAAACTTAATGCACTGACCAATAAAGGCAAGTGTACCAAACGCCTCCTTCACTATCCAGTGTATCTGTGACTGCACTTTCAAGGAACTATGAACCTGTACCTCAAGGTCTCTTTGTTCGACAACACTCCCCAGGACTCTAACATTAAGTGTATAAGTCCCGCCCTGATTTGCCTTTCCAAAATACAGCACCTCACATTTATCTAAATTAAACTTTATCTGCCACTCCTCAACCCAAGAGCCCACTTGAGTGTGTCCAAGCCCCTGGGTTTGTATTGGTGGCTGTGCTTGACTGACTGGGCCAAAAGTCCCCCTGACTAAAAGCTTTTTCTCTTGACTTGACTGGGGCCTGCTGTTGACCATGACAAGTTTCCCAGCTTCATGTCTGGGCTAAACAGAATGGAAATGTAGCAGAGTTATAAGCCTGGTTAGCTCTGGCTGAGCAGGTAAGGTACAGAAGATAGGGCAAGGCTATGTAAGGAAGGGATGCTGTAAACACTTGGGTAGGCTGAGAGTGAGTGAGTGCTAAGACAGAATGTGAATAGCCTTGAGCTACAGTATTGTCCAGGTTTGTGTCCTTGAGCATACAGTGTCCTTTCAGAAACATTACAGTAACACAGCATTGAAGTACTGATGTGTTCTGTCTGTGGATTGGAGATGAGAGTTCTTGGAGACTGAAACATGTTGGATACCAATGACTGTGAATGTGGGATGCATGGGGCTAGTGCTCATGGAGCATTCCCTGAAACATTGATGCCTAGCATCTAATAAGGAGGTTCTCTAAAGTAAGTGGCAAGCTGAAATTGCCAGGTACCCACTCTGATTTCAATGTTGAGAATTCCCGATGTCTAACTTGTTTGGTGAGTTTGGTAAAATAGGCATCTGAATATTAATGAGTCAAGTTGTGGCACTAATGAGATGTTTGATAAGCAATAGTCCCCTCATTTAGATACTCACTGCTGCATGGTGAGAAAAACTTGCCGAGCCACTTGGGTAAAGCACAAAAGGTGGAGCAAGATGCTTCAGATGTTAGGAAAGACCTCTCCCGACTTCTCGTCCGAATCTGCCACAAATCCTGTCACGACACATGTTGCTCAGACCCCTATAAGGTTCCACCCATTGCAATTAAATTGCACCCAACAAGATTACACAAACAACAATTAAATAAGTGACAAATGACCAAATGTTTTAGTCTGTTAGTTGACCAGAACCAAGAAAGCTCCCAGCCTTTTCCTCAGGCAAGGCAGAACGAGCATTCTATCGTGTAAATTTGCCACTGTTTGAAAAATAACACCCCTAATAGTGTTGCACTATTTTAATAAAGTGCTGAATAACCTTATGTGCTCAACCAATAACTTCTGACTCAGGAACACAACCGCTATCACTAAGCTGAGACTGCTAGATATGTCCCTTAAATCAAAACAATCTGTATTAGAAAATGTTCACTCTAATGGGAATGATGGAGGTTGCATACCATTCTATATTTTACAATAACTAGTAGCATTCACGTAATAAATAGTGCAGATTTAATTCCATGGCTAACAGGTGTATGGAAAGATCAAGACACGCCAGCTATTTAACAGATAGCACTAGGCATTTCAGTACAAATACTTATTTTAATAAATACGGCATGAATTTGCCTGAGCACAATACCTTCGAAACTTTACAGGGAGCGGTGGTGGCTGTGGGTTTGAAGAATCTGCCATCTGCATTTGGGTTTTACTCAGTGTCTTTCTTTTCTCTTCACTAACGAAAAGTTCAGATGGAGTTGTGTAGGTGACTGTTTTATCATTACATCTCTGAAAGCGTGCCTGATGCCAATATGTATCCAAATTCTCATAAACGCTGTCTTCATCTGACACCTGCTCCAAGTTGCCGTTGGCAGTATTATTGATGGTCGCTGTTCTGTGTTGTTTAGTGTTTAACAGAGTTCGCTGAGGATTGCCATATTGTACAGAATGGCAGGGTCCTCTATTACCCTTCTTAGGAGATTCAGAGCTGTTCATTTTATCTTTCCAAGGGTTAGGATTACTAAAAAATTGCTGTCTTTTTCTCGTGGCACTATTTTTTGCAGAAGATACATTACCTTGCGGCTTCTCTTTTGTAGACACCGTACATGACTGGGATGAAATGTCACTGTATAATGCTCTGTGCCGTGAACCTGTTGTCATCCTTGTTGACATGTTGCAACGCTGTGGAGGAACGTTGCAATAATCACTTTCCATTTGAAACTTCTTCAGTCGACACCCATTTCCAATTAAAGAAGAAAACGATGGCGAGCTTTCTCACATTGATGAGATTTCTTTTGTACATTAGAATTCTGAATTGAAGCTGATTGTGAATAATTCTTGTGAGCAGATTAACGGGAACTGTTGAAGATCATCATTTTGTTTTAAAATCTTCAGTGCCAAGAAGAAAATCTTGCAACCCTGGAATTCCTTGTCTATAAATAAACCACTAAATCAGGGTTATCATCCAGGTGATGGAGGCTGGGGTGGGGGAAGCGAGCACAAATTGGGGCAGTTATTCAGATTCCCCTTTTGTTTCCTGTCTGTGGCTGGAACCTTATGCTTCACATTTAAAATATTCTCACTGCCTTTCGCTAATTTGTTGGCCGCAGTTCTTGTGAAGTTAAATTGTTCATAGAGGCCCCTTCATCCCTCCTGAAATAATTCAGCGTCTTCCATGTTGTTTGCTGCTTGTGAAGATGACTTTCTTTCGGAACCATAAAAATTAGGCCTGTTTTCAACCATCCGAACGAGCCTTCTGTTGGTGCAAAAGCTTCCTGTGCTCTGGTTGCCGTGGTTTCAATGGCATCCAATGAATACACTTATTGAGATTATGAGCGAAACTTCTTTAGGGTGTCATTTGCTGCGATATTGACTATCGTAACGTAAAATCAAACCCGCTTTTCCTGTACATCTCACATTCATAAAATGTATCTCTTCCGAGCTGCAAAAATGCAGAGTCGGAAGATTTTTGCATTGAATCTACGGACTTTTTAATTCTGAAGTTTTCTTATTTTGCCAAATGTCAACAGAAAATGTAAACTGTGTTACTTTCAAAACTTAATTTCCAAATTATTTTAAACTACAGAAACTGAGTCTCAAGCGTTGCAGGTAGGGCACCCTTTTGTAAAGCTGGGTTGCTGTCAGCACACCATATATTCAATGTATATTTGGAGAGTAGTGAATATTCTTGTTTGCCTTTAAATAATGAATGGTGTTTAGTCACTAGTCACGTATACAATGATAATAACATATTGACTTAATCATTGCAATCTAGCCATTTGTCTATAACACAAGGTATACAGAACATCAGTTTTGCAAAACTGTAGGAACCAGGGGTCCAATATAAATTGCTTTCCCCCTAGCATGCTAACGTGTGTTATTGTCATATCTTCAATCACTCATAAAATATATCTCAAAATGTTATTTTACAAAAGAATAAGGATTCCATTTAAGACTGAGATGAGAATAGTGTTTTTTCTCTCAGGCAGCTGTTGGTCTATGGAATTGTTTGCTTCAAGTATTAGTGGAGACTGAATTAATGAACATGCTCAAGGCTGAAACAGATCAATTTTTTTGATCGACAAGGGAGTCAGATGTTATGGGAAGTAGATAGAAAAGTGAAATTGAAGCCCTAATCAAGTAATGACACTTTGACTTCAACTATATTGTTGCTCATTCTCTGTCACTGGATCGAAATTGTGGAACTCCTGTGACAATACTATGGCTTTAGGAGATGTATTTTGTATTTTTTTAGGAAGAAGGGTTTGGACAGAGTTAGTGAATGGTCTGCTCAAAACCAATAGAGTAAACAGCTTGTGAGGCTGTGGGTTTTGTCTTTTTTTAAGTTAAAACAGTAGAAGTAGCCTGAATGTGTGGGGTTAAGCTCTCACAGAACAAGAATTTTTAGGTTTAGCTTTTAGCAGTTGCCGGAGTCTTGAAGCTGGATTTGGAAGCTTTTATTCTTCTCTCTGTTGCGGCTAAATGTTGGGATTCTCTTCCTGCTGCTAGAATTGCTTGTGAAATGATCTATTTTACTGAATTTGCCTTTGCCAAGGGTGTGTTTATCGGATGTTACTATATTGGAATATTAATTAGTAGTAGTTCATATGTATTGTTTTGTTAAGCATTTCGATAAGTTAGTTAAACTATTCTTTTCTTTTTATTTTGTCTGTATTTTAACCGCAGTGCAAAAAATAAATTATGGCTTATTTCATTTTGAGTAGTTTGACGAATCAACTTGCATCTGGAATACAAAGCCTTACACTTACCTTTAAAGTAAGAAAAAGCTGGGTCCAAGCTATCTTCTTATTATATTTTGAGGAGGTTTGGCTTGGTCCATAACAAACTGGGGACCCTTTTTGGGATCAAATCTCTAACTGAGATCGGGTTTTGGATTATTGGACTCAAAGGCAGAGAGTGGTGAGTGTTGGTGTTCTCTTTTTGGGGGTTGAATTTGTTTGGTTTAAATTGGGTGAACCTTGTGTAATAATGGCTCTTTTATTCACTAAGATTTTCCTGGGACTGGAAGAAGTCACTTCAGGAGATTACAGAAAGTTAGGAAAGCAAAGCATTTGGAATTGGCAGATAAGCTGGAGCTGGGGTTGCCTTTGTCCATGCGAAAAGGAAGGGTAATTGCAGCAATAGCTCAACATTTACAATGGCTGGAAATGCCACTAGAATCTTAGGAAATGATTAAAATTCAGTTAAAAATGAGGCAGATTAAATATGGTAAGTAAATGAAACAGTTTGAATTATGATTTAAAGCAGAAGAAAAGCAAAAAGAGACACTAGCTCTCGCAGGGGGGAAAAAAAGGGCAAGAATAGCCCTGGCAACACAAAAGGAAAATGAAAGGATGGCCCTAGCAGAAGAAAGAGAGAAAGAGAGAGAGAAGAAAGGGAGAAAGAGAAAGCTTTTGAACTTTGGAGGTTGAAACTGAAAACTCAAAGTCAACTTGAAATGGCAGAGTTAGAGGTCAAATGTAGGAGTAGTGATGAGGACAGTGATGGAGAGCAGTCCCATTGTACCCAAAGGCTTTGGCGGGGGGGGGGGGTGGGGTCCTGTTTAAACATGTCCAAGTGTTCCTTAAGTTTGACAAGAAAGATGTAGAGATAGCGAGAACTGCTGATGAGTCAGAGATAACTCAGAGTGGAGCTGGAGGAACATAGCGGGCCAGGCAGCATCAGAGGAGCAGGAAAGTTGACTTTTTGGGAGGACCCTTCTTCAGAAATGGGGAGGGGGAAGGGAGCTCAGAAATAAATAGAGAGAGGAGGGGTGGGGCTGGGGAAGGTAGGTAGGATGGTGATAGGTGAGTACAGGTAAGGAGTGGTGGTGGGGATTGGTCAGTGGGATAGGAGGGGCAGATAGATGGGAGAGAAGATGGACAGATTGTGTCCGGTCAAGGAGGCAGGGATGAGAAGGAGGGTTGGACATGGGATGAGGCCGGGGGTGGCGAGATTTTATGATAATTGTGAGTTGGTTCAAAAATCAAAGTTTGTCTTCCAACATCAATTTCAATCTATGAGGGACAGAAATTGGGGGAAAGTGAAATCCACAGGTGGTAAGGGAAAAGGAGATCTCACTGATGGTAGTAAAACTAGTTTACCACAGGGTAAAAAGGAAACTCGTGAGGGAGAAAGAGAAGTAAAGAAGCTTGGATGTTTTCACTGTAATAAAGTACGCCACATGAAGTCGCATTGCTGGTGGTTTAGAAAAGGCACTGAGAAAATGAATGTGGGAAAACAGGATAAGTTTTATTGATGAGTTTTGTTGAAGTGGTAAAGGAAAGCACAATGGAAGTTAAAAAGCTGAAAAAGAATGTACAACGTAATCAGAGTTGGTTGAAAAGAAAGTGCCAGATGTCTTTAAATAATTTATTTGCATGGGTAAGGTTTACTCATGTATGCCAGGAGGAGTATGTAAAGAAATTAAGATTTTAAAAGAAATGGGAGTAAGTCAATTTTTAATGGTGAGAGATGAGGTGATATATAATTCAGTAAGAGTATTGCCAGTAAAGGTGGTGATGTGTGGAATTCATGGTGAGAAGGGCAGTGTTCCATTATACAAAGTGAGGTTAGAGAGTGCAGTGAAAAGTGGTGAAGTGGTGGTGGAAGTAAAAGTGAGATTCGCAGTTACAGAAATACAGTTTATCCTTGGTAATGATATAGCTTGGTCACAGGTGGTAGTGATGCTTACTGTGGTTGAAAAGCCAGTGGAAAATCAGGCAACTAAGGTTTTACAGAAAGTATGTCCTGCGAGTTTTCCTGACTATGTGGTGGCAAGGTCACAAAACCTCAGTTGAAAACAGGAGGAGAATTCAAAGAATTAAGATAAGGAAGATGAAGTTCAATTGAAGTTCAAACTATGTTTGATTAAATGGTTGAGAAAACAAAAGAATAGATGGAGGAGAAGTGGATATTTTTATTTCAGAGAAATTAGCTGAATTACAACAGAAAGAAGAAAAACTAAAAGAGTTGTGTCAAAAAGCATACACTGAGAAAGAATCTGAGTGTATCCCAGAATGTTACTATCTTAAAAATGATGCCTTGATGAGGAAATAAAGGCCATCACATATTCAGATGGATGAGAAGTGGGCAGAAGTTCATTAAGTTGTATGGCTGGTGGATGTTGTGATAGTATATGACTTACCAGTAGAAGGCCATTTGGAAGTAAGGAGAACTCAAGCCAAAATACAATAAAATTTCTATTAGCCTGGACTGCATAAGGATGTGGTTGACTTTTGCTGGACATTTCATTTGTGTCAGGTAATTGGAAAACCTCATGCAGTGATAAAACCACCTCCCTTAAATCACATCCTCCCTTTTGAGGAACCTTTTACAAGAATCTTAATTTATTGTGTAGGACTCCTACTTAAAACAATAAGTGGGAATCAGTATTTATTGAGCATAATGATGTGTTCACTAGATTTCCAGAGGCCATTCCATTACGCAGCATCATGGCTAAAAGGATTGTAGAAGAGTTACTCAAATATTTTACTATATACAGACTGCCGACAGAAATACAATTGGCTCAAGGGTCAATTTTTACCTCAAATTCAAGGAAGTTATGTATAGTTTAGGAATAAAATGATTGAAATCCATTGCATTCTACCTAGAATTGCAGGGAGCATTAGAACAGTGGTATCAAACCTTAAAAGACCATGTTCGGGTCTCATAGTCAAGACTATCCAGAGGATTTGGATAAAGGAATTTCATTTGTACATTTTGCAATTAGGGATGCACCCAATAAATCAACTAAATTCAGTCAATTTAAATTAGTTCTTGTGCATGAGGTGATAGCACTACTGAAACTAATTAAGGAGAAATTGGTGAGTCAGGGTTCCAACACCACACATTTGAACTATGTGTCAAATTTTAGAGAAAGATTAAATACAGCTGATGAGTTAGGCTAGACAACATTTAAAAGTAGCACAGCATGTGATGAAACAGGAGGTAGACAAGTGATCAAAACTTCATAATTTTGCTCGTGGGGGATAAAGTACTAGTGTTACTCCCAGTTGTAGGTGAACCTTTAAAGGCAAGTTTTACTGGGTCTTATCAAATTGAAAAGAAATTGAGTGAAGTGAATTATTTGATAAGAATGCCACGTAGAAAGAAATCTCACAGAATGTGTCATGAGAATATGCTCAAAAGGTATTTTGATAAGGATGGAAAGCAAAAGGAGAATGTGTTACTGGTTACAATATAGAGCAAAGAACCAAGTTCAGATGATTCTGAATTGGATAGTCCTCAAGTTAAATTGGACAATGAGGAAGTTCTCAGACATAGGGGTAAATTATTGAATTACCTTCCAGAGGAAAATTGTAATGACCTGAAAGAGTTGTTTGAATCACAAGGGGAGATATGTGGGAATAAACTGGGAAGTCTAATCTAATTACACATGATATAGGTATAGAAAATGCTGCTCCAATTAAACAATATCCTTACAGACCTAACTCTCTCAAATTGGCAGATTCAAAAAGAGATTGAACACATGCTCAATGACAATATAATCGAACTGAGTTGCAGTGAATGGATCTCACCCATGGTAATGGTGCCAAAACCAGATGATAACCGATGATTATATGTGGACTATTGCAACGTCAAAACAGTTACAAAATCTGATTCGTATCCTACTCCATGTTTGAAAGACTATATTGACAGATAGGACAAGCAACTTGCATTATAAAGTTGGACTTACCAGAGGAAACTGGTGAGTAACTTTATCTGAAAGAGTGGAGGAAATTTTTGCTTTTGTGATGCTAAATGGACTGTACCGGTTTAAAGTCAGGATTCCTGAGACTGAGTGGTTTTTATCAGAAGCTTGTAACAAATTTTAGCATATTTGCTCCACAGACTGACTTGTTAATGAAATGAAGAAAATTTCAGTTAACAGAGGAATGTCAGAGGGCATTTGACAGTCTGAAACCTCTTTAAATGACTGCCCAGGCATTAGCCACTCCAAATTACACAAAGCCATTCAAGATGGCTATTGATGTGAGTAATGTGGTTGTCGATGCTGCACTTTTGCAAGAAGATGACAAAAAGACAGAAAGACCTATTGCCTATTTTCCCAGAAAAATTGAATAATCATCAACAGATATATTCCACAGTTGGGAAGGAGACTTTGAGTTTGGTGTTGGCATTGCAACATTTCAACATTTATATTGCGAGTAATGTGTCTGAGACAATTGGATATACTGATCATAATCCCTTAAAAGTTTTGGAAAAAATTAAAGAAAAAAATCTGAAGAATGTCTAGGTGGAGCTTATTATCACATCCATTCAATTTGTAAATTATACAAGTAGCAGGATGAGGGAATGCAATTGCCAACAAATTGTCACGACTTTGAAGAAGGAAGACAGTGGCGTTCAGTGGTGGGAAAGAAAATGGACTGAAATGAATTGTAGTAGTAAATGTTTGCATGCTTAGTGTCAATGTAATGTATATGTATTGTAGTGTACAAATAGAGTAAGATTAAAGGCTTTTAAACATGAAGACATCTTTATACTTTGATGGTTCATTTCTTTGAGGGGGTCAGATATGACAATACTATGGATTTAAGAGTTATACTTTGTCTTGGGTTTTTTTTAATGAAGGAAGATTGAGACAGAGTTGGTGAATAGTCTACTCAAAGCCAATAGAGTAAACACCTTGTGAGGGCATGGGTATTTTTTAAGTTGAAACAATAGAAGCAGCCTGAATGGGTGGGGGTTAAGCTCCCATAAAACCAGGAGTTTTAGTTTTTCCTTTTAGCTTTTGCTGGGGTCCTGAAGCTGGATGTGGAAGCTCTTATTCCTCTCTCACTTACAACTAAAAGCTGTGGTTCTCTTCCTGCTGCTAGAATTGCATGTGAAACTATCTATTTTACTGAATTTGCCTCTGCCAAGGTTGTGTTTATTGGATGTTACTATATTGAAACAGTTAATTAATAAAAGTTACTATATATTGTTTGGTAAGCATTTTGATAGCATTACAGTTAGACAATTCTGTTTTTTTTAATAGTTTGTCTGCACTTTAACTGTAGTGCAAAAATAAAGTGTGTTTTGCTTAAAATCAAGTAGTTTGACCAATGAATTGCATCTGGTATGCAACACCTGACACTAACCTTTGAAGTGAGAAAAAGTTAGGGTCTAGACTATCTTCTCAATATATATTGAGAGGGTTTGGTCTCACCCATAACACTCCCTTCCCAGCAGAATTGTGGGTGTACCCACACTTCAAGTACTGCAGTAGTTCAAGAAGACAACTCAACATTGCATCCTGATGTACACTTAGGGATGGGCAATAAACACTGGCCTTGCCAGTGATACCAACATCCCATGAGCAACCTTGAAAAAAAAATTAACTATGATCAAATAGCAGAGCACACACAAGGGGCCAAGTGGCCAACTCCTACTCCAAACCCTTAAGTTCTTGTGTGGAAAAGAGTAAATTGTGGGCACCCTTTTGGAACCTCATAAATTTGTGTCAATTACCAGATTCTTATAATATAGCCAGAAGAAGAATTCTTGGTATAGTCTGCTACCTTTTAATGAAAATAGGTGTTGAAGTCACAATTATAGAAATTGTAGAAAAGGTGAATGAGGTATTGCATGCTCTTAGGACCCAGATACAATTAAGAAAAAGGTTTGATGAAGTCAGGAGGAGTGCCAGAGCAAGCGAACAAATCTCTGCATACATTATTAATATTGTCATTTAGTTTAAATGGCATGAACCAAATGATATTGTTAAACTGAATTGCACTAGTGATTCATAGTGCCGTATTTCTCAGAAATAATAAGGAAAGCATTAAAATGCAAAACAAAGATTGTATTTTCATTCATGATTACCATGACTTGTTCAAGGAATGTAATGATCCAATATCAGTGCAGAAATGTAACGGAGGATCTAATAAAAGTTTGCAAATTATTCACTGAGAACATTATCATATCCTTTTACAGTAATGTTATAGCCATAACCTGATAGCAGTTAAAACAATCTTAGTATTGTGTTACCTTGCTGCCATTTTGCCTCCAAGTTGGAACAAATGGCCTCAAAGGGCTTCAATGATTATAGCACAATCCAACAGATCATTTCTTGTTAAATGTATTTGTGTAAAATAGCAAATCAATAACAGCACAATTCTGAGAAAAAAGTACGGTAAAGTAATCATCTTCACCAGTCCTGGTGAATGGAACATTAGTCTATAGCAGGGTCTAGGCCCGAAATGTCAGCTTTCCTGCTCCTATGATGCTGCTTGGCCTGCTGTGTTCATCCAGCTCTACACCTTGTTATCTCATTAGTCTATAGCAACTTTATTTTGTTGTAAGTAAGCATTTTCTTCAAGTTGCTCATTATTTTCACTCTTTACTTGCATTATTTGGATATGTAATGGAATTTTCCCATTCCAGATCTCATTTTAAGATTGCTTTGTCTATAATATTGCGATTCAAATTTCAAATGGTGAAACAAGATTGGCATAAATGTACAACAAAAATGTGAGAATAGCAAGTAGAGTTGTCTAGCTCCCGAACCACACATGATTTTAATTTGGACATCTGATGGATGACTAACTTGAATCCAGTGAAAGTTGTTGCAGATAATGGTAAGTTACATTGCCAGGCCTTGATTGCTATTCTAACACTTACCTGAACAAGGAAGTCTCACTTTTCTGCCCATGACAAGGAGATCAGAAACAACGAGAAACCTTTTCGGTTTCTTTTTTCACCTTACTCGTTAAGTCCAGGAGGATGATGAAGCCTTGTCTTCCCTGGATTTTGACCTTCCACTTTGGGAATTATCTCCTGTAAAGACTTAACTAGCATTTACCTTGCCTTTTGTGGTTCGCCTGATTACATATTGGCTAGTGGCCATTTCCTCCCCTTTCCCTCACATTCAGGATGAGGTGGGTCTCAAGGATTTACAGTGAGGCCTTGGAGTTAATAAACTGATGGGCTGTTTACTATTGCAGAGGATGAGCGACTACCCACTCATTCAAAACCTGCTTGGATGTGGGTTTTGTTTTGAAGCAGTCTTCTCGTTGCTGTGGTGAAAAGAAAGTTAACTGGGCAATATGTCAAGTAACTTAATCTCAAGATGTTAAAAAGAATCAGAACTTTTTTTAAATTAAGAAGTTGTGAAATCTATTAAGTGAGAAATACTACATTCTAAGAATTTCCTGCAATGTGCACTTTCTCCTTTAAAACAAAGCCACTGCAAATTAACCAATTCTGATTAAATCGTTTGCCTCTCAGCTCCTTTTACCCCTGTCATATTGGCGGAACCATCTACACATACAAGCATAGATGTTGTCACATGAAACTGTCTGGTAAATGAATTTCTCCAGGCATCTCAGTAAAATTCCTGTGGTAACTAAGACAGAAGTTGCCTTTGAAGCTCAATGCATTAGCAGAGGTTTGCTTCTGAGTCAAAATGCAGTTGGACTCTCTGGCAAAACTTACTCCAATGCTTCAAGCTTGCTGTTTGACAATTAGAACTGCAGTTGACTTTCTAATGAAGGGATACTGTAGCATCTCTTTTTACAGTAATGTGATTACTTAGTCAGATAAGTATAAGGTTTTATGCTTGGAGCTCTCATGTTACCCGCATACGCTTCCAATGTGTGGCAAAGTCATCTTTAATTCAGATGCAGGCAATACTACTTTCCAGACAAAGATGCTGCGTGGGTCTAGGAGAAAATGTAAAAAAGCAGCAAAACTTGAAGAGAACAGGCTGATGGAGAACGGGGTGACTGATGAAAATCAAAGGGGTCCCATGGTGCAAGGACAAAAGCAGGGTACAGCTGACTCTGGGGTTCCTCCTGATCCTGCACCTCCTCCTCCCCCTCCTGCTCCACGGATTAAGCCCAGACTGATATTTCACACACAGCTGGCTCATGGCAGTCCAACCGGAAGGATTGAAGGCTTCACCAATGTTAAGGAACTGTACACTAAAATCGCAGAGGCCTTTGAGATCTCACCAGCCGAGGTGGGTATAGTTGAGAGAGTAAGCTGTCGTTCCTTATCAGTTGCGGACTAACTTTTTACTTCAATACTTTGGCGGTTGGAGTTAAAAGGATATTCTTTTACATGTACAAGACCTATACAACACAGAAACAAACTGTTTATGTGAGGAGTTTCTTTCTGGAGATGGGTATAATTGTACACGAATTAGAGTTCAGAACTTAGACCAAGTAGCTAATATTATACAATCGAAATGTTATGAATATTTCATATAGATGTTAAAGCCTATTTTGTGCATAGAGATTTGTAATTTTTTACCTTTGAGATAAATTGCTTGGAAGATATGACTAATTATATTGAATACATGATATTCCTCTATACATGTGGTGGAGTACACATGTTTTAATTTTAATTAAAAATAAACAGACTAATTGATGTGTTAAGAATGTAACAAGAGAAATGCTGTATGAGCATGTTGGCTTATAGATTCTTATTTTGGGGAAATGCAGGCATCAAAATTATGATCCCCGTGTCTGAATGATGTGGCAAGATGAGTCACTCTGCAGGCTCATTGTATCATTCTTACCATTTGCCTTCCCATCTGCTTTTGTGTCACCCACAAACTTAGCTATAATACATTAACGCGTCTCATCCAAGTTACGAATATGCATTGTAAATAATTGTGGTGCCAGCAGTGATCACTGTGGCACTCCACTATTTAGTTGCCATCCTGAAAACGTTCCGCTCCCCATTCCAACTCAGTCATCTCAGCTCCAGGACATCTCTGCAGGAGTTCCTCTGTGTAGTGTCCTAGGCCCAACCATCTTCAGCTGCTCCACCAATGACCTTCCCTCCATCATAAGGTCAGACGTGGGGATGTTTGCCGATGGTTGCACAATGTTCAGCAGCAGTCACAATTCCTGGGACACTGAAACAATCTGTGTCTAAAAGCACCAAGATCTGGACAAAATCCAGGCTGGGGCTGGCAAGTGGCAGGTAATATTTGCGCCACAAAAATGCCAGGCTATGACCATGACCAATAAAAGACAGTCTAACCACCGCCCCTTGACATGGTGTTACTGTCACTGAATCCCCCACTAGCAACATTCTGGGAGTTATCATTAATCAGAAACTCATCTGGACTCACCACATAAAGGCAGTGGCTGCAAGATAAAAACCGAAAGAACTGCGGATGCTACAAGAACAGGTCAGAGGCTAGTAATACTGCGGAAAGTAACTCACCTCCGGACTCCTGCAAATCTGTCCACCACCTACAAGGCACAATTCAGGAATGTGATGGAATACTCCCCAGTTGTCTCGATGAGTACAGCCCCAACAACACTCAAGAAGCTTGACACCATCCAGGACAAAGCAGCCCACTTGATTTGCGTTGAATCCACTCCCTCCACCACCGATGCTCAGTAGCAGCATTGTGTACTATCTACAAGATGTACAGCAGAAATTCACCGAAGATCCTCAGACAGCTCCTTCCGAACCCACGACCACTTTCATCTAGAAGGACAAGGTCAGCAGATACATGGGTACAACACCACCTTCAAGTTCCTCTCCAAGCCACTCACCATCCTGACTTGGAGTTATATCACCGTTCCTTCACTGTCACTGGGTCTAAATCCTGGAATTTCCTCCCTAATGGTATTGTGGGTCAACCCACTGCAGGTAGACTGCAGCAGTTCAAGAAGGCAGCTCACCACCACCTTCTCAAGGGCAACTAGGGATGGGCAATAAATGCTGGCCAGCCAGCGACACGCACACACCACAAAATTAATAAATAAAAAAACTGTCTTCTATTAGTTAGTCAATCCTCTATGAAAGCATATATCATACACCAGCAACGTGGGCTCTTATTTTATGTAGCCTTAAGTGTTGTACCTTATTGAATGCCTTTTGGGAACCCAAATATATATCCACTGGCTCCACTTTATCTATCTTTATTGTTACCTCCTCAAAGAATTCAAATAAATATGCTAGATATGATTTCATGAAGCCATGTTGTCCCTGCTTTATTGTATATCACATCATTTATAATAGACTTCAACTATTTCCCAATTACAGACATTGCCATAACTAGCCCATAGCTCCCTGTTTTATCTTTTTGAATAGGATAATACATTGACAGTTTTCCAATCCTCTGTGACTTTTCCAGATCTCACAATTCTTGGAAGATTGCCAGCAATACATCCACAATCTCCATTGCTACTTCTTTTAATATCCAAGAATGCAACCCATTAGGTACAGAGCCCAGTTACCCTGGTACTTTTTAATCTAGTGATAATTATTTTTCTCCCCATCTTTTTTCCTTGATTATTTAGTGGTTGTGGAATGTTACTAGTGTCTTCTACCATGAAAACTGATGAAAGTATTTATTAAACTCCTCTGCCATTCCCTGATTCCCCATTTCCATTTCCCCAGCATCATTCTCTATGGAGCCTGTGATCACTTTGACCTCTGTCTTCCTTTCTATATATTTAAAGTAGCCCATAATTTCATTTTTTAAATTATTGGCTAATTTGCAATCAAAGTTGATTTTCTCCCTTTTTCCCTTTGGTCTTGATTTTTAAAACTTTCCCAGTTCTTTGGCCGTACCAATTTTTGCCACAAAATATGTTTTTTCTTTCAATTTGATGTTATCCTTAAGTTATTGTTAATAATGGTTGGTTTATCCCCTTTCTAGAATCCTTCTTCCTCATTGGGATAAATATTTGTTGCAAGTCCCGAACTATTCTCTAAAAGTCTACCATTGTTTTTCAACTGTTTTTCCCCTAATCTCCTTTCAAAGTCCACTCCAGCAAATTCTGCATTTATTCCTTTGTAATTACACTAATTTAAGTTTTGCACAGTTGTTTCTGGTCTACATTTCTCATTCTCACGCTGAATACTGGATTCTACCGTGTTGTGGTCACTGTTTTCGAGGGGATCCTTTACTCTGAGTTTATTAATTAAACTTGCCTAATTACTTATTGCTGGATCCAAAATAGCCTGATCCCTGCTAGAATCCACAATTGTTATAGGAAACTATCCCAAACACAGTACACTCTACGAATTTCATCTATTGCCTAACTTTGCCAATTTTATTTTTCCAATCTACATGAACATTGAAGTCACCCATGATTAATTTATTGCCATTTCTTACATTCCCTCATTATCTCCTGATCTATTTTCTGGCCTGCAGTATAGCTACTGACATAGGTCCTATAGCCTACTCTCACCTGTACCTTCTTCCCTTGTTATTTCTTATCTCCATCGTTATGGCTTCTATATCTTCTGATCAAAGAACATTTCTTGCTATTATACTTATTCCAACTCATACTAATAAGGTTACCATTTCCTTCTTTTTGATAGGTCACATACTCCTGAATATTCAGTTTCCAGCTTTGTTCTCTAAAATAACAGCACAGAGGCTGGTATCCCATCACCAAGTTACCCTTTATTTACAGGTGCAGAGTACATGGATTCTGACCAGCTAGTTCAGAGCCAGCCCCTAGAGTGAGGCGAATCCCTGAGACCCCTGTTTATATCTGTCAGCCAGGGGTCCCCGATTGGCCCAGGTTAACAGCCCATTCAAGGATCTCCTACTCAATGAGGCCCACCTGGCCTTCATGCCAATCACTACATTCTCCTTTTATATATTTGATGTAGGCAGCATTTGTTGCTCATCCCTAGTTGCCCTTGAAATAGGTGGCTTGCTGTGCCAATTCAGAGAACAGTTGAGAGCCGATCACATTACTGTGCGTCTGGAGAAACAGATCAGGTAAGGAGGCTGATTTCCTTCACTAAAGGCCATTAATGAACTAACTGGGATTTTATGAAGATCGACAATGGTCATCTTTTAATTCTGGATTTTTATTGAATTCAAATTCCACTGTCTGCTCTAGTGGGACTCTAACCTGGATCCCCCCAGAATGTGACAAAAACAAATTTCTGGAGAAACTCAGTAGGTCTGGCAGCATGGAGAGAAAACAGATTTTACATTTCGAGTCTAGTAATCCTGCGTGAGAAGTGATCCTTTGGTCTGCAGATGCTGCCAGGCCTGCTGAGTTTCTCCAGCAATTTCTGTTTTTGTGTGTTTCAGATCTCCAGCATCCGCAGTTCTTTGTTTTAGTCCCACAACATTATCTGGGGTCTTAGGATGACTAGCCTACTGACAACACCACTATGCCATCACTTCCCCTCCTTGTAACTATGTCTCCATAATGGCATAAGATCATACTCGTTAAGCTCTATTTGTTCTATTAATTTATTGATTTTGTTCCAACTATTATGCACATTTAAATAAAGTGTGTGTGGTATTTTATCCCTATTTGAAGGTATTTGCTGCTTTCCAAAAAAATGTTTATACACTCTATCCCTTATACATTTATACACTCTGGGTTTCAACAGCTGCCCTGCCATGCTGTAATATTCTTTTGCTTTGTCAGCCTACATACCATAAAATCATAGAATCCCCACAGTGCGGAAAGAGGCCATTTGGCCCATTGAGTCTGCACCGACTCTCTGAAGGACATGTAGGTCTCTGTAGCCCTAGTTATTTGATTTGCCAAGACACTAGTCCCAGCAATACAGTATCTTGTTGGTTGAGGCTTAGTTTCTGTGAGGATAATCTGTACTGGGTGATTCAGTGTAAATAAGATATCAATACCAATCTTATCTAGAAATATTTGTGAAATAATTATGCTGTCAACTCCAAAATTGCAGATGACAGCCAATGTCAATAATGATGTATTTTGGCTTGAAATAATAATAGCAATAATTGCACTCTAAAGGGAAGTCAGCTCATCATTGTGGATGTTTTGAGAAACTTGAAGGGTTCAAGGAGCTTTGAAGACGCAGCCTTGGCTTAATAATGTATAAAAAAATTCAAATTCAAGTTTTCACTACAAGTGTTATGGAATATAAATACCAAAACATATTTCCATAAAAATTTAACAATGGTACACAACTACCTGCAAGTTCCCTTCCAGGCCATACGCCATCCTGACTTGAAAGTACATTCCTGTTCCTTCAAGTCACATTGTCAAGGTTCCACAATCCCTTTCCTAACAGCAGTGTGGCTACACCAACATCACAAATACGGCAATCGTTCTACGGGTGGCTCATCACCACCTTGATAAGAAAATGAGGGACCGACAATAAATATTGGTTTAGCCAGTGACATCTACATCTTGTTAAAAAGAATAATTCAAAAAATAGTGTGCTGTGGGCAATACTGGGCTCCATGCTAAAGTAAGGACATTCAGGCTTTAGAGAAGATACAAATTACATTACATGTGATGCTGCCTGATGTGATGAAATATAAATATAAATAAAGATTTTAAAAATGGGTCATTTTTTCATAGAATAACACGAATTACAGAGCAATATGCTGTTACTCAGGCATTTAATCTGTGAAAGATTGAATCAGGATAAATAGAAGCAAACTGTTTCCAGTAGTTGAGAGATCCACAAAAAGAGGTAATTGGTATTAAATGAAAAGTAAGATGCTTAGAACTGCGTTGACCAAATGTAATTGCTGACTTTAAAAATATTACTTTAGCCTCATGTACTAATTTTATTAGAAAAAACCTTATGTACTCACACAAACCTCCTTAACAGATGTACATTCATTTAAACTGCATTGAACACCTTTGGCGTTCACAGCTAAAATAAACACTTGTGCACTCTGCTTTTTGTCTTACCACTTCATCAACAAACTGCGCACAAAGGATAGAAGAGTAGCCATACATGTTGCTTGTCAATACGAGAATTAAGATCACATTCCCGCTAATAGCGACTATTACTCATTTTTAATTTGCTAATTTGAATTTGAATTCACCACATTTGGCTTATCAATTAAATGTATGGGACCTTCTGCAGCTAACATACTGGATATCAGGTGAATAGAAAACAGGTAAAAAATCTTCAAACAGAGATTCGTAAAGTTGCTGAATTCACCTCCAGCGTTGTTTGGGTTTAGGTTGGATAATGGAGGTATATCAGAATAAAATGGGTACAAATGATTGCAACAGAATTGGGCTCGAATAATTAGCCTAAAGTGAGTAGATTATTTCATACAGAAGGAATAATCATGTTGTTAAAATGTCAGAAGCCTGTCAGCACTCATAGGCCTAACGCTTACTTGGCAAGCAAAAAAACACCCTCTTGTTTATCCTTGCCCAATGTGGGGATATGTGACAGGTGGCTTTTCAATAATAAACATGCACATTGCTGCCTGCCATATTGGGGCTTTTGCAGTATGAGCAGGTGTACAGGTGCATCAGTTTCTAGGCCACCATCTGAAAGATATTTTGATGCATTCCCAATGGAACTTTCTCTTCAGCTGTGCTGATATGACTAGCAAACAACTGAAAGCACCATATGTGCTGCCTCACTTGTTAGATTATTTCTGTTTTCATTAAAAGATCTTACAGAAGAGGAAACGACTTTGGATTGCCACCACCCCATCCTAAGGCAAATACAGCCATGGGGGATCTTCTCAGAAGAGGAAGGCAACAGTTGGAATAATGACAATTTGGAGATAAGAACACAAAGCCCTCTCAATAATAAAGAAGAAGCAAGCTTTGCTCAAGCAATGACATTGGATAGAGCTAACATTGCTCTTCTACCATGTTTTGGACAAATTCCTGAGTCAAAAGTGTAATACTTCCAGTCCAATTGCTGTTTCTAAAATCAATAATAAATATTTTACGGGTAGTGTGTATCAATGTTAAAAGAAACTGATGTAATACCCCGAAATCAAACTGATGCCTAGACACCTTATTTTATTTTATTTTGCAGGGAGGTGCTGGCGTAGTGATACTGGTACTGGAGTACAATCCAGAGCCACAGACTAATCTAGTGGGGACATGGGTTTGAATTGCACCATCATGAGATCATGAAATTTGAATTAAAAGCCAGTATGACTAGTAACTATTATCACAAAAACAATTCTGGTTCACTAATGTGCCTTAGGAAAGGAAATCTACCATTCTTATCTGGTCTGGCATTTATGTGATTCCATGCCCACAGCAAAGTAATTTGCTCTAAAATGCCCTAATGAGCCATTCAGTTGTATCTAACCACTACAAAAACTGAAAATAGGAATGAAACCAAATGCAGCACCAGCATTGACCAAGCAATGTTGACCTTACAAAATCATCTTTAGTAACATTTAGAGGCTTGTGTCAAAATTGAGAGAGCCATTCCATGAGCTTGTTAAGCATTATTCTGACATAGTTATATTCATGTAACCATATCTTGTAGATAATGTGCCAGACACCACCAGTGGGATACAGTCAGGAGGGAGTTGCCCTAGGAGCCTTCAATATGAGGAAGAAAACCTCCTGCTGATGATGACCTATTGCCTCCCTTGGCTAAGGAATTAGTAATCCTCAATGTTGGACATCATTTGGAGGAAACACTAATGGTGGAAAGGGCACCAAGTGTGCTCCAGGTGAGGGGCTTCAGTGTTCATCACCAAGAGTGGTTTGGTAGAACCACTACTTACTGAGCTGGCCAAGCCCTAAATGATGTAACTGGATCTACAACAAATTATGACAGGACAGCAAGAAGGAATATCTTACTTGACTTTTTTCTCACCAACGTACTTGTCAATGACATGTCTGCCTGCGGTAGCATTGATAAGAGTGACCAACACATGTCCATTGTGAAGAGGAAAGGCTGTCTCCACATTGAGTATTCACCTTATTGTGTTGTGTGGTACTGCCACTGTGCTATGTGGGACAGTTTTCAAACAGACCTAATAACACAAAACTTGAGATAACAAGGTGTGGAGCTGGATGAACACAGCAGGCCAAGCAGCATCATCGGAGCAGGAAAGCTTGACGTTTCGGGCCTAGACACTTCATCAGAAATGGGGGAGGGGAAGAGGGTTCTGAAATAAATGGGGAGAGAGGGGGAGGCGGATAGAAGATGGATAGAGGAGAGGATAGGTGGAGAGGAGACAGACAAGTCAAAGAGGCAGGGATGGAGCCAGTAAAGGTGAGTGTAGGTGGGGAGGTAGGGAGGAGATAGGTCAGTCCAGGGAGGACGGACAGGTCAAGTGGGCGGGATGAGGTTCGTAGATTGGAGATGGGGTGGGGCTTGAGGTGGGAGGAGGGGATAGGTGAGAGGAAGAACAGGTTAGGGAGATGAGTCAAGCTGGGCTGGTTTTGGGATGCGGTTGGGGGAGGGGAGATTTTGAAACTTGTGAAATCCACATTGATACCATTGGGCTGCAGGGTTCCCAGGCTGAATATGATTTGCTGTTCCTGCAGCCTTCGGGTGGCATCATTGTGGCATTGCAGGAGGCCCAGGATGGACTTGTCATCTGAGGAATGGGAGGGGGAGTTGAGATGGTTTGCGACTGGGAGGTGCAGTTGTTTGTTGCGAACTGAGCGCAGGTGATCTGCAAAGCGGTCCCCAAGCCTCCGCTTGGTTTCCTCGATGTAGAGGAGGCCACAATGGGTACAGCGGATGCAGTATACCACATTGGCAGATGTGCAGGTGAACATCTGCTTGATGTGGAAAGTCTTCTTGAGGCCTGGGATTGGGGTGAGGGAGGAGGTGTGGGGGCAGGTGTAGCACTTCCTGCGGTTGCAGGGAAAAGTGCTGGGTGTGGTGGGGCTGGAGGGGAGTGTGGAGTGGACAAGGGAGTCACAGAGAGAGTGGTCCCTCCGGAAAGCAACAAGGGTGGGGAGGGAAAAATGTCTTTGGTGGTGGGGTCAGATTGCAGATGGCGGAAGTGTCAGAAGATGATGAGTTGGATCTGGAGGTTTGTGGGGTGGTACGTGAGGACGAGGGGGATTCTTTTTTGTTTGTTATTGCGGGGACGGGGTGTGAGGGATGAGTTGCGGGAAATGCGGGAGACATATATGCTGTGGGTCATCATCAGCAGCAGTATTGTATTCAACACCAATCTGTTATCTCTTGACCTGGCATATCCCCTACTCTACCATTTCCGTCAAGCTGTGAGATAAACTCTGCTTAGTGAAGAATGCAGGAGGGCATGCCAGGAGCAGCCTCAGGAATACCTAAAACTGAGGCGTAAAAGGCTCCACAAATATCCCCATCTTCAAATGATGGGGGATCCGAACGCATCAGTACAAAAGACAAAGTGTATTTGTGTCTATCATCAGTGAGCTGTGTTGAGTGGGTGATCCATCTCAGCCTTCTGTTGGAGTCCTCAGCATCATGGATACCATTCTCCAACCAAATTGATTCACTTCATATGACACCCAGAAATATTTGGAGGCACTGAATGCTACAAAGGCTATGAACCCTGACAACATTCTGGCGATACTACAGCAGTTTTGTGCTCCAGAACTAGGTACACCCCTAGCCAAGCTCTTCCAGTACAGCTACGACACTGGTATCTACCAGATAATGTGGATAATTTGCTAAGTTACGCACTGCCTAAAAAAAAGACATATCCAACCTGGCTAACTATCACTTTATTAGCCTATTCCAGATTTATCAGTAAAGTGATGGAAGGGATCATTGAAATACTATCAAACAATACATGCTCAGGAATAATCTACTCACTGCTGCTCAGTTTAAGTTCCATCAGCTCCATTTAGCTCTTGAATTCATTACACCCTTGCACTGAACATAGACAAAAGAACTAAATTCCAGACATGAGGTGAGAGGCACTGCTCTTAAAAATAATCAATAGTCAATTGACTGAGTGGGCAATAGTGCCTAATAGAGGAGTGAAATTGAAAGGGAAGAATGCAGGGAAGGCAAAATAAAATGGCAACATGCAGAGATAGAAACACGGAGGCAGAGGCGAATAAATCTGAAAGAATATTATAAGTTTTTAAGCAAGCAGGAAACAAATAAGGCAACTTGTCTTATCAATCCTATTCTTCCCAAACGTTATCATGCTCTTTATCTCATTAATTTAATGTGTTAAGGGAATGTACACATAAATAATCCTTGGTCTGGATTTTTAATAAAAAATACTCCTGCTTATTTTTTAAAAATTGGTTCGCAGGGTGTGTATTTTGATAGTTTAACCAGCATTTATTGTCCATTCTTAATTTTCCCAAAGATAGTTAAGAGTCAAACACAATACTGTGGGTTCAGAGTCACACGTAATCCAAACAAGATAAGTACAGCAGATTTATTTCCCTAAAGGACATTGGTGAACCAAATAGTCTTTATGATAATTGACAATGCTAACATCCCATCTCCATTGCTCAATCCTGTCACTCTGGTCGCAATGGAATTCTCCAATCCCATTTGGAGAGAAGCCACTTAAGTTTAACATCAAATTAAAGATCAGCCCAAACTTCCTTTAACTGTATGTTAACAAACCCGAGGCCATGCTCATTGGTTAATGTAAACTCTTCATCTCTGATTCCCCAGCTGCAGTTGCAAGTTGATTCAGACAGTGTGAAATTCCGATGTCCTGTCTGGTCTAAGAGCAGCTTTATCTGACCTCAATCTCATCTCCTACCCCAAAATCCTTTCCATTAACCGTGTTTCTTTGTAGGGTCTGCAGCCCTTTCTTTCCATTTCTTTGCCCAGATACCCATCTATACCTTGTAATTGCCTTGAGGTTGACACTTCCAATGCCTTAATTGCCTGCAGCTATGCAAACGGCATCAGCTTCTCGTCAAGATCATTATCTTAGCCAAAAATTTGAATCTCATGTTTTAACTTCTCTTAGTAGCTCGCTGTTCTGTCTTTGTAACCCACGTATGCCCCTCCTGATCCATATGTTCATTCCTATATTTTCATGTTTATTTGCAGTATCTATGATCTATCTTGTTGCCCTATCTAGCCATTCTGTTTCTTCCTGCCTATAAAGGCACTCCCCACTCCTAGGGCACTGGAAATTCTCACCCCTTCTTTCCCTTCACTGCACCTTTGGTAGTTTCTGTGAACAAAAGGATCCAATTTCATGACAAAATGTGGGCCATACAACATTGAGAACACCAAATTGGCTTTTGGTTGCTGCAATTATCTTCCTGTAATTCTCAGGAGCTTCATTATTCATACATGTAGCTTGAACATTCAAAAGTATATCTATAATTGTCAGCCTGTAATTTTACATGAAAAATAATTTCCAAAAGTATTCTTGCAAGGTAATGGAAACATTGAAGGAAACACAAAAAGACAGTTTAGTTTAGACCAGGCAAAGGATATAATTTATAATAAAATAAACCTGTTGACATGCTTACCTCTTCTATCATAGAATTATTAATGGCTTTAGAAGTTGTTCGAAGCACAAATAGAGATTGCTGGAAAAGCTCAGCAGGTCTGGCAGCATCTGTGACCAGAAAGCAGAGTTATTGTTTCGGGTCCGGTGACCCTTCCTCAGAACTGATGGTATCTAGGAAATTGTTGGTTTATATGCAGAAGATAGGGTGGGAGGAAGGGGTAAGGAGTAAACAATCGGTGGGGATAGAGCCCAAAGAGAGAGAAGAACAGTTGGACAGACAAAGGAGTGGATAACCATCTGGCTAGAGGGTGACTAGCTGTTAATGGAGCCTGTTAGTGGTGAACAATAGGTAGAGTGTAATAGCAGACTATGTGATAACAAGGCCTAGCATGTGGGGTGGGGGCAAGGACAGTTCAGGCCATAAAATTATTGAACTCAATATTGAGTCAGAGGCTGCAGGGTCCCCAAGTGGAAAATGTGATGTTGTTCCTTTAGCTTGTGCTGATCTTTGCTGGAACACTGTGGTAAGCCTGAGACAAGGGTGTCGGCCAGGGAACAGCTTGTTGTGTTAAAGTGGCAGGCAAATGGAAGCTCAGGGTCTTTTTTGCAAGCAGAATGTAAATGTTCTGTGAAGTGGTCACCCAGCCTATGTTTGTTTCCCCAGTGTAGGGGAGACCACATCGTGAGCAGCGAATGCAGTAGACTAGATTGTGTGATATGCAGGTAAAGTGCTGCTTCACCTGGAAGGTATGTTTGGGCACTTGGATACTGGGCAGGGAAGAGATAAATTGGCAGGTTTTATACCTTTGATGGTTGCAGGGGAAGGTGCCATGGGTAGTGGGGGGTTGTTGGGAGTGAAGGAAGTGAGGACCAGCGTCTCCCGGAGGAAATCGTCCCTGCGGAAAGTGGCCAAGGGAGGGGAGGGAAAGATGTGTCTGGTGGTGGCATCTTGCTGGAGGTAGCGGAAATGGTGGCTGATGATCTTCTGGGTGTGGATGCTGGTGGGATGGTAGGTAAAGACAAGGGGAACACTTTCGCTGTTGTGGGAGGTACGAGAAGGGGTGAGGGCAGAAGTGCGGGATATGGGTCGGACCAGTTGAGGGTCCATTCAACAACGGTGCTGGGAAATCCTTGGTTGATGAAGAAGGTGGGCAATTTGGTGGCTCCCTTGTTGAAGTTGGCATCATTGGAACATATGCAATGGAGACAGAGGAACTGGGAGAAATCTTTACAGGAAGCAAGATGCTAGGCTGTATAGTCCAGGTAGCTGTGGAAGATGGTGGGTTTATAGTGGATATTAGTGGCCAGTCTATCCCCAGAAATGGAAACAGAGATGTCAAGGAAGGGATTGGAGGAATCAGAGATAGACCAGGTAAAAGTGAGTGCGGGGTGGAACTTGGAAGCAAAATTGATGAACTTCCCTAGTTGGTGTAATTGGTGTAATGATCATTTTTTCAGCTTTCCTTTAACTTCATACAGCTCAGACACGTTTCTTCATATCTGAATGCAGTTTGACTAGTATCTTGATTTTCTTAATAAAGCTGAAGCAACTATTTGTCAACATGTGCTGACACCTACTTTTAATTGAACACGTTAACCTTTAATTTGGACTTGCTGCCAATGCAGCTCCACACTGAGCCGGTTTGTACCTACATGTAGCACAAAAACTACTTCCCTAGTTGCGGATGATAGAGGGAAGCAGCACCAATGATATCATTGATCTATCAGAAAAAGAGTTGTCAATGGGGACCAGAATAAGACTGGAACAAGGAATGTTCCACGTACTCTACAAAGCGATAAGCATAACTGGGGCCCATGGAGGTACCCATCTGACCTGAAGCTGAGAGGAGTTAAAAGAGAAGTTATTTAAGGTGAGGATGAACTCGGCCAGGTGGAGGAGGGTGGTGGTGGGTGGGGACGGTTCAGACCTTTGCTCCAGGAACAAGCAAATAGCCCTGAGACCAGCCTGATGGGGGATTGATGTGTAAAGGGATTACACGTCTACGGTAAAGAGGAGGCGGCTGGAAATTTTGAAACTGGTGTAAAGTGTGAGAGGAATCACGGATGTAAGTGGGCAGGCATAATATTCCAATTAGAAGTTGTTATGGTGAAATAACAAATGTGCTGGATGATCGTATAGAGATACAGGAAGGTTAGGACTTTAAATGATGTAATGAAATGCAACAATTTATCAACGTTGCTGAATTATCAATACATAACAATAATGGCCTCATTTAACTATCAGTTGTGCAAACCACAATTATATATTGAAACAATAAAAATTTAGCTACATTAATTCTTCCACACTTCTTTTACTTTTATCTTGGCATGGGTTGTTTTTTGATACAAATAAACATAGGTTTACACCTTCACATGACGACAATGTTATTGAACCCTGTTATTTACTTGGTGAGCAAGAAGATCAAAATTGCTTGAAATGTAAGGCTAAATGGTTGGAGTTTCTTGGTATCTCAATGTTTGAGGGTTATTCATGACAGGAGGAGTCAGAATAAACATGTGCAAGAAATCTTGCAGCAACAAATGAAAAATGATTCAAAAATAAACAATATAGATACACATCAGTGGATTGAGGGGTTCCAACATTTGCATACAGATCAGAGATAATTCTTATGTACACTTGCAAATTAAGTGCAGGGTAATTGCTACCTTTCTGTGTGACTGCAATTTAGAGCAATTATGATTCTAAATATGACAGATTCAGGGGAAACCACTTGGAAAAATGGGATTTGTAAGGCTATATATAACCCTTATTCTAAACTTCAATAACATATCAATAAATTTTTATCATATCTCAGGAAGTATTAACTAGTTGGCTGATAAGCAATAGCATTAATTGTGTTATGCCTCAGGTGTTAGCATAATATTATACTCTTAACATCTTTATTGATACTTGTACCACAAATAATATATTTTTTTTATTTTCAAATGTTTGTGTGTTTTTATTTGAAGAAAATATTTTTAGTTATGTGATAAATATCCAGGCCAGTCTGATTGGATACATGTTCTCATGCCCATATTTATTATTATAGGAAAGGTTACAGTTGAAATGCAGACCTTTATCATTTCAAAGACTACTCATCTAACACCACATTGTTTGTGATGTATTTTAAGTGCTTCTTTTGTTTTGTCTTAACAGATTCTCTTCTGCACATTAAATACTCACAAAGTCGACATGCAGAAATTATTGGGAGGCCAGATTGGACTGGAGGACTTTATCTTCGCCCATGTAAAAGGACAAATGAAGGAAGTGGAGGTGACAAAGTCAGAAGATGCTCTTGGTCTGACCATCACTGACAATGGAACAGGCTATGCTTTCATTAAGGTACACAAGCACAGACTGTGGACACTCTGCTCAAGTACAGCTCAATAAATCAGGGGTTGGGGAGAGCGAAATCATGTAAAGAACGAAATGTTAAAACAGTCAATGTAAATCAGTACATATAAAAGTTTGATTAAAAACTAAACAAAAATGGTGATAAACATAAAATTACTTGACCTTTAATTATGCTTTTGATTTTTAAAGAGAGAGTTTTTGTGCTACATGTAGGTACAAACCGGCTCAGTGTGGAGCTGCATTGGCAGCAAGTCCAAATTAAAGGTTAACGTGTTCAATTAAAAGTAGGTGTCAGCACATGTTGACAAATAGTTGCTTCAGCTTTATTAAGAAAATCAAGATACTAGTCAAACTGCGTTCAGATATGAAGAAACATGTCTGAGCTGTATGAAGTCAAAGGAAAGCTGAAAAAATGATCATTACACCAATTCTTTGAGCAAATGTAGCTGTCACCTATTTCAGACAATTCAAAGCTCTTGCGGATACCCAGTGTGAATATGTGAAAGATGTAGTATTTTCCCAGACGACCACTTCTAATGCTTTGTGGTTTTTGCCACCTCTACCAGTGTGTGGTACTGGATGATTTAAGGTAGTTCACCGCTGCTAATCTTCCTTCATCTTTTCCTTTTTCTTGGGTGTACCTAGTGATTAGTGGTGGAGGATTCCACAATAGAGTATCTACAGAAGAGGCTGTGTTCTGTTAGAAATCAGGAAGTTTCGCAATTGGTGAAGCATAATCGTTACTAGGTCCTTCGAGAGATACTATAGATATCTGTTTCCCAAAAGCTAAAGAAGAACTCCGTGTCTCCACCCACAGACTGTGTGCAACATTACTAGAATGGTTGTAATCAGTGTAACATCAACATTAACCATTTCATAATCATTACATTAGACAATTACAGGATTGCACAGTTTGGTGCTTCAGGATGTGTCCCAGAGAACACAAGGTCATTAGAGTTTTCATGGCAACAATAGCAGAATTAAACCACTAGGTGGAGACGGACTAAAATGAATAAAACATTAGGAGCACTTGTTTTTATGCAGAGACAGCGAAACAGAAATTTCTTCCATCTTGGCAAATTCTGCAGGAATTCTATCCTCACTGACATGTGGTTTTGCTTAACTACAGGCCACCGGCATTGAGAGGCCCACATTTTACAGCTCTGAAATGTATAGCTTTGGAGGCAGAAGGATTGGTGCAATGTGGCATCAGAGTGGACCTCTGGCACCATCACATAGGATTTGGATTTGACAAGCAGTAGATGGAAACCCTGTGTGAGAATGGCACTTATTGTTTACAGAACGGGCAATGGGCAGGTCAATGATGTCACTGAGGAACAAGTTGAACAGGACTTTGCTGTCCCCTCCAAATTTTACAAAGAATACCTGGGGAAGCAGGGCCTAGGTGAGTAATTAGAGGGCACAATGGGGTAGCAACTGATCTTATTGTTGTAATCAGAACCTGTGGGTTTAGGCATTGTGCCTTCACAGAAAGACTGATGCAGAGCAGCCATAGGGTTGAGCATATGGAGAAGGAGCTGAGCAACTAAGCTCCTGGCACAGGCAGCAGAGGCCCCAACTAGAGGCTTGGACTGGGCATCGTCAGAGAGACAATCAACAGCATGGACCTAATATGGGCAGTACCCTAATGCGATGTGGGCCATGTTCATTCGGGTGGTGGGTCCTCCATTGAGGAATAGAGCCAATCTTATGAGAAATCCAGATCCAGAAAGCAGAAATCGCTTGGCCACCTGCAGGATGGAAAAGTGGCAAAAAGTCACAGTGGGTACGTTTGGCAGTTTCCAGTGCGGGATAAGTTGGTGCCCTGTAGCCAGGGAATACGGACAGAGGCTGTGCTACCTGCAGATGGCTTAGGGGCAGTGCTTCCCAAATTTCTTCCTAATGTGACACCATGCCTCAGGCTTCATTGAGGAGGCGCAGTGCCAGGGAAGGTCAGAGAATTGTTGAGCAGGTTGAGAGGGGAGGGTTTTAGAGTTGAAAATTGTTGAACAGGGAGGGTTTAAAACTGATGGGTTTGCCCTGAAAAGAGTGGAGATCCACCTGTAACAGTAAATGGGCCTCAGAAAACCAGCTCCCCCCAGCAGGGAAAAGAAAACAACAATTAAAGGGATGTAATTCCTGTCAAAACATAAAGTAAACTCCACAGCTGCCATTGAGCCTTAGAGCATGTGACTCCAAAGTCATGTGGCCCAGAGGTTGGGTAGCTCTGGTGTAGAGACCATGTTACCCAAAACTGCCCATCTCTTGAGAACTGTGGGAGATCCAAGTTGGTGCTGGAGGAGGAGGGTCAAGTTGCATTGGCAGTTTTTCATTGCAAAAGTGAGCATGAACAGAAATGACTATGCTTCTGGCTAATTCCACTCCCATTGGAGGCATAGAATCATAGAGCATCGTAGAATCATGGATGGCAACTCCTACTCAGTTTGCACATCAGTGCAGCCAACATAAGCGTTATCAAACTGATGCAGACAGTCAGGTTGTGAGAGCTCGAGGCTTCAGTGGCATCACTGGATTCCCCCAGGTGCTATATCTCACAGGCTGCAGATATTGGCCAGCCAATGACCTTCATTAACAGGAAAGGATACCATTCCATCAACATGCAACAGATCTGCACAAATCGCCAGCAAATCCTGCAGGTGCCTGACTGGTGCCCTGCCAGCAGCCATGACACCTACCCACTGAGTTACCCCAGTTTTCATTCTTTCCCCCCTCACTCCCATCATGCCTTAAACAATAGGCCCCGGCTGACAAGGGATGAGCATTGAAGAGCTAACTAACAAAAAATTGCTAGGATAGAGCAGGGGAACAACACAACGGTAAACCATGGGATGACCCGAGTCACCTCTGAGTAGACTCTCGGTTGGCTTATGATGAGGTCTGGCTGGCTGTATCATTCAGATTTCCTCAGTGAGCATCAAATGGTCTGCTGGACATGACACAAATATCCTGGTGCTGCAGAAAGGATTTTAGAGATGGGCATGGGGATAGAGTTCGATAACAGATGAATTAGTGAAGTGCAAAGCACCCTCAGCTGAGGAGGAAGATGGAGAAATTGAAGACCATTTGTCACTTTTGAAAATCCAAGAGGAGCTGCATGGAGGACTTTAAGAAACAAGTATAAGAAATCATGGGAAGTGGACAGAAATCACAGGGCCCAGCCCCAGCACGCACTCCGAATCAGGCACAGTATGTCCCATTAGATCCTTGGGCCCTATTATTGGATCTTGATACACCCCACTGTCCTGGGCTCTGATTAACACTTGATCCTTTCTGCTGCAGCCATCCAACAAATCAAAGTTCATTTTAAATGATGCTGTTGCCATTCACCTCAATTCTGAGCCCGGGTCCCATCACTCACAGCCACTTGGTTCTGCTGGACTGTGCAATTGATGACTCCACTCACCCTGGTCACTCCCAACCAGCCCATGGAATTGACATGATCCCCCTGCAATGCCAAAGGGCTTCCAACAGTGGTTGGAAATTTCCAGAAAACAAATAACACCATGATTACAACTATAATCTGACACAAGCAGGAACACTTTAAATCTCTACTTACCTGAGATGCTGAGGTGCATCTAGCATTAATTCTGTATCTTCATTTTCTTCAGTGTGACAGCTGGGCAGTGGCCTGGGATCCCCTTAGCGGGTGTTCTTTGGCCACCTTAGACTTGGTCGGGCCCAGTATTGTGATTGTCTCTTGGTCGGAGGCTGGGTTCTGCTCTATTATCACAGTAGTTTGATGAAACTGTGTCACTGGCAGAAGGCCTGAGAAGTGGCTGTCTGCAGCAGGAACATCCTGCGAGGTGATCCCAGATACAGAAGACAGCTAATCCACCACTGTCACAAGGCACTCTTGTACCTGTCTGCTGACCCGTGAACCGTAGTGCTCTGGTGGAGATATCCAAACACCTCATCCATCTCCTAGTCTCACCATTAGTCTCTTGGATTCTTGGGCATTTGCAGGTGTGTACACACTTCCAACATCCACTGACTGATCTGCTGAAGGTGGCCTCCTTGGACAGTTGCCAATTCTCAGTGAAGGAGGCAAAAAAAGCAGGCAGATAGAAATGAAAGATGCCACATGTATCCTGGATGAATTGCTCCACTGTTTGAGCAAGTCACATACACCATCTGGAACGTCTGTTAGATTTCCATAAGCTGTGCTGAATGTCTGATATCTGTGGGATTAGAGGTGGTCACATGGCTATAAAGGTGGTCTGAAGCAGTGACTTTAAAGATGACACCAACATAACTGACCACACCAGCCAACTATGCAGCCTCTGCCTCAGTCCTTGCCTGGGGCAGTGAATGGTTATTTTTCCACTGCTCACCTAACATACCAATGGTGTGAGACTCCACTGGGGCAAAAGGGCTACTTGTATAGGGACCTGCCTTTCCCTCTTTGCAAAGTCATGTGGCATCCTGGGCGCCATCTGTTAACCAATGGCATTATTAATCTGGCATGCCTATCGATTGGAATTTACAGAGTCTCTGAGGGAATATTGCGTTGTTGAGCTAATTATATTTGCATTAAATTCATTTTCATTATAATTTCAAATTTCTGCAAACTTGCTGAAACTTACTTTATTTAAGAAAAAGATAAGCTGCTTATTTGAACAAATGAGCTTTAAATGCTGACATTTTAACCTCTCCTCATCTGAACAAATTGAACAAATGGAATCTGGTTGGTGTCAGGAATGAACAGAAAGTATTTTGTATTGCTCATAATGATGTCCCAAACATTGCAAAAATAACAATCTGTCAGAGCTCCATCAGTTAAAACACATTAAAATTAAATGTTAAGAAAAAACCAAAAGAACTGCGGATGCTGTAAATCAGAAACAAAAACAAAGTTGCTGGAAAAGCTCAGCAGGTCTGGCAGCACTGTGAAGGAACAAACAGAGTTAACGTTTTGGGTCCAGTGACCCTTCCTCAGAACCCTGAGCTGAAACGTTAACTCTGTTTTTTCCTTCACAGATGCTGCCAGACCTGCTGAGCTTTTCCAGCAATTTTTTTTTGTTCAGAATTTAAGTGTTACTGGTTGGAAAGCAATTACATTATCTGATTTAACAAGGTGTGGGGCTGGATGAACACAGCAGGCCAAGCAGCATCATCGGAGCAGGAAAGCTTGACGTTTCGGGCCTAGACCCTTCATCAGAAATGGGGGAAGGGAAGAGGGTTCTGAAATAAATAGGGAGAGAGGGGGAGGCGGATAGAAGATGGATAGAGGAGAGGATAGGTGGAGAGGAGGCAGACAAGTCAAAGAGGCGGGGATGGAGCCAGTAAAGGTGAGTGTAGGTGGGGGGGTAGGGAGGAGATAGGTCAGTCCAGGGAGGACGGACATGTCAAGGGGGCGGGATGAGGTTAGTAGATCGGAGATGGGGGTGTGGCTTGAGGTGGGAGGAGGGGGTAGGTGAGAGTAAAAACAGGTTAGGGAGGTGGAGATGAGCTCACCTTTACTGGCTCCATCCCCACCTCTTCGACTTGTCTGCCTCCTCTCTACCTATCCTCTCCTCTATCCATCTTCTATTCGCCTCCCCCCTCTCCCTATTTATTTCAGAACCCTCTTCCCCTCCCCCATTTCTGATGAAGGGTCTAGGCCTGAAACGTCAAGCTTTCCTGCTCCTATGATGCTGCTTGGCCTGCTGTGTTCATCCAGCCCCACACCTTGTTATCTCGGATTCTCCAGCATCTGCAGTACCTTTTATCTCAATTACATTATCTGATTATTGGCTTAACAACATTTATATGATTTCTATGTGAAAAGGTATCACGTTGAACAGGAACCAATCAGTGTTAGTAACCGACTCCCTAAATAGTTAAAATAAGCAAAGATGCTAAACTAATGCCAGAATACTTGTGTTCAAAACTTCAACTTTACAGGACCAGAAAACTGGAAAAAAGGTGAGTTTCTGCTTTCTTGGACTTCTGCTCATTTCATGATGGTTCTTCCAGCTGAAATCTTTTCCTCACGAGATTCATATACTTTACATATCTGTTCTTATCCCTTCCCCTAGATCTTGTTGATGCTGTTTTGTTAATTTATAGCTTGACTCTGCATTATCACACTAAGAACTATTCGGTTCTAGCAGATTAAACTCCAGTGGTAACATTGTAGCATCATTTTATGGGTAAAACATTACCGTAGAGAATCAGTTAAAAGATTAAATAATCAAATTTCTCGTAATCAAGCAGGCAATCATATGAAGATGCAAAATGCTAGAAACAATTTAACTTTTAAACATTAATAAATCATTCAGGGAAGACCTTCCTCCCATCCCAGGGTGAAGTTAATAATGTTGCTTCCATATGTCTAGGCATAGCTTTTGAAGTGAAATACCAGCTAAAGTCAAATTAATGATTTCTTTCTGTCTTTAATTAATGTAATGAATTGTTGAAACTGCGCCTGTCTATGGAACTTTGAAATACTTTATGAAAAGATTGATCTCTTCCATATGACTAATTAAATTCATTTTTACTAAACAACAACTTTGATTTCACAGAGGATAAAAGAAGGCAGCACAATCGATAGAATCAAGACAGTCTGTGTTGGCGATCATATAGAGGGCATAAACAATCAGACCATAGTAGGTTGTCGACACTATGAAGTTGCCAAGATGTTGAAAGATTTGCCCAAAGGTCAACCATTTACACTTGGATTAGTGGAACCAAGAAAGGCTTTTGGTGAGTCATTCAACAAAGCAGTCCACATTCAAATCACGTATTGTTAATGTTTTCTATATAAGGTAATATTTATTTTGTTAAGACATTCTTAACCTATTCATTAAAACAAATCCAAATGTAATTATGCAACAATCTGTTAATAGATGACTTAAAAATGCCATTGTAATTGTAATGTTTATTAACTTTGCTTCATTACTGACGAAATTATTAACCATTTCCGAGTAGGTTTGGAATTGCTCTAATTTTTTTACAGAAGTCTATTATTATAGGTTTGCAAATGGCTGAATACTCCACATCAGCCAATAAATAAATATTTTGTTTATTGACAGTTTAACAGTGAATTTGGTGTTGATAGTTTTAGTGGAGAGAAAGTGGATATCGGATACCAGAGCTTATTATTTTTGTGAGGGATATTCCACTCATAGAAAACACAGCAGAATGAAAAAAGGAAGTTTAATAATTTTTGGTTAACTATTGAGGCTGCCCATAGCTGAGTGCAATGGACTCTGGGAAATGACAAACATTCACAATGCTGGCTGGCTGCTCTCACAAGCCGCATATCACAGAGGAGCAAGCCCAGCTTGGTAATTACAGGTCCATCTGTTTCTGGGCGAACAAGGAAAGTATTGAATGCTGCTATGGAACAATTGAAGAGTGAATGCCAAAAAGCAATGGCTATGCACAATGCTTGCAGTGATATTTCCTAGAATGTTTGACAGTTCCTAACTTAGGTGTAAATCTTATTTGACTGACCTCACAAGAAGTGTAAACAGCACTGAAAAATAGAGCTACTTTTACTGAAAACAGAAAATGCTGGAGATCATAGCAGGTCAGGCAGCATCCATGGAGAGAAAGCAAGCTAATGTTTCAAGTTCAGACAACTCTTCATCAGAACTGAAGTAAAGTGTGGAGGAGGGACAATCCATGCAATAACACGGGGGTGTGGAGTTGGGGGTGGGTGGGGGGGAGGTGTTGGTGAGGGCGGTGGGAGGTGTTAGTGCAATGGGGGAGAAAGGATTTTGATAGTTCAGATTAAGCAATTGGAATATGAGAGTGGCAGAACAATGGTGAGTCTAACTGCCAGACTGTAAAGGACAGATATTCCCACTAGAGTGTGGGAAATGAAGACAGGGTGACAGAGAATCTAACAAGTAAAGTTAAAAGAAAGGGAAGCAATGGGGTCACAATTTGAAGCTGTTGAACTCAATATTGAGCCCAGAAGATTGTAAACTGCCTGGTCTGAAGATGAGAATTTGCTCCTTCAGATTGCGCTGAGATTCACTGGAGCATAGCAACATGCTGAGGACAGACATGTGGGCATGTGAGCAAGATACTGTGTTAAAATGACCGGCTACAGGAAGTCAGAGTCATGCTTGCGTACCAACTGGAGGTGTTCTGCAAAGCAGTCACCCAGTCTGCATTTGGTTTCTCCAATATAGAAGAGGTCACATTGGGTGCAATGAATACACAAGATTGGAGAAGATACAGGTGAAATGCTGCTTCCCCTGGAAACATTGTGTAGGCCCTTGGATGGTGAGCAGGGAGAGGGTGAAAACGCAGGTGTTGCACCTTCTGTGGTTACATAGGAAGATGCCGTGGGAAGGGGCGGTAGTGTTGGTGGTTGAGGAATGGACTAGGGCATCCTGGAGGAAACGATCCCTGCGAAATGCAGACAGGAGGGGTGAGGGGAAGATGTGTTCGATGGTGGAGTTCTGCTGGAGTTCTCTGAATGGCAGACAATAATCCTTAGAATGGTGGTGGATGGGGATTGTTCAGGCCTCTGGTCGAGGAAGAAGCCGAGAGCTCTCAGACCATCCTGGTAGGGAATGGAAGCATAAGAAGGATTGGACATCCATGGGGGGCAGGAGGCAGTTAGGGCCAGGGAACTGGAAATTGTCAATATAGTGGAGGGCTTCAGAGGACCACCACTTTCCTCCACTTGGCTGAACTTGTTATCTCACTAAACAATTTCTCCTTTAATTCATCTCACTTCTGCCAAGTCAAAGGAGAGGCAATGGGCACCTGCATAGGTTCCAGTTATGCCTGCCTCTTTAATGGGTACGTGGAACAATCCTTGTTCCAGTCCTATACTGGCCCCTTCCCACAACTCCCTTCTTGGCACATTAATGACTGTTTCAGTGCTGCTTCATGCTCCTGCCTGGACCTTGAAAATTTGTCTCCAATTTGCACCCTTCTATAACTTTCTCATCATCCATTTCCGACACTTCCCTTCCTTTCCTTGACCTCTCTGTCTTCATTTTGGGGAATATACTGTCCACTGCCATCCACTACAACGCCATTAACTAGCTTCACTACAGCTCTTCCCACCCTACGTCCCGCAAGGATTTCAACCCATTCTCCTTGTTCCTTCGCCTTTGTTGTATCTATTTGGATGATACTACCTTCCAAGACAGAAATGCTGACATGGCTTCCTTCTTCCATAACTGTGGTTTCCTGCTCACTGTGGTTGACAGGGCCTTCAACCACATCCGACCTATCACCTGTGCTCCTGCCCTTGCCCCTTCCCACCACTCACAACAGCATGATCGGGTCCCCTTTGTCCTCACTTTTCATCTCACCAGTGTCCATGTTCAAAATATTGTTCTTTGCCATTGAGCCAACTCCAGCAGAACGCCACCACCAAACATATCTTCCCTCACTCCCCCTGTCTGCATTTCACAGGGATCATTCTCTCCGGGACACCTTAGTCCTTTCCTCAGCCATCAACACCACACCCCCTTTCCACAGCACCTTCCAATATAACTGCAGAAGGTGAAACACCTGCCTGTTCACCTCCTACCTGCTCACCATCCAAGGGCCTAAACAGTTTTTCTAGGGGAAGCAGCATTTCACATATACCTCCTCCAACCTTGTGTATTGTGTTTGCTGCACCCAATGTGGCCTACTCTACATTGGAGAAACCAAACGCAGACTTGGTGACCACTTTGCCAGAACACCTCCAGTCCATGCGCAAACATGACCCTGACATTCCTGTAGTCGGTCATTTTAACACAGCATCTTCCTCTCGTGCTCACTTGTCTGTCCTCAGCATGCTGCCATGCTCCACAGAATTATCGCACAAACTGGAGGAGCAATAGCTCATCTTCAAACTAGGCAGTTTACAATCTTCTGGGCTGAAGATTGAGTTCAACAGCTTCAAATTGTGAACCTATTGCTTTCCTTTCTTTTAGCTTTACTTGTTACATTCTCTGTCGCCCTCTCTCCCCTGACCCCACCCCAGTAGGACTGTATGTTCTTTCCAGTCTGGCAGTGAGACACACCATTGTTCTGCCATTCTCATGCTCCAATCCACTTAAAATGAACTATCAACATCCTTTCTCCCCCAACATTCCAACACTCCTCCTCCCCACTATTGCATAAATGCTGTCCCCTTTACATTTCACTTCAGCTCTGATGAAGAGTTATCTAGACTTGAAACGTTAGCTTATTCTCTCTCCGTGGATGCTGCCTGACTTGCTGTGATCTCCAGCATTTTTTGTTTTCAGCTCAGTTTCAGCATCTGCAGTAATTTGCTCCTACGTAGTTACTTTTACCTTTCTCCTGACACAAGCACCTTCCTCTATTAGACCAAGTACAAGAAAGCTCCCGGATTGTGTTACATAAACTAACAACATCATTTCAGCTGGTACCAGATTTTCTGGTTTGAACCACTTCCTTGCATTTCTCTAACACCATGAACGAAACCTCATGCTCTTTATCCTAATGGATTCTGCCGAGTGTGAAGTCTGACCTTTGAGTTTCCATCCTGCTGTGTAAAGGCTGCTGTCTTAGACCACACTGTCCCTATTCTTCGTCTGCCATCTTTCAGAGCCTCTATTGTCTGATTCTCAGCAGTTGAACTAACTTTTATTTATTTGATTTATTTCATTTATTGTTGTCGCATGTACCAAGATACAGTGAAAAGTGTTGTTTTGCATGCCCTATAGGCAGATCATACCAAGTAAAGTGCAACAGGGTAACAGAACTGACTGCAGTTTACTGTGTTACAACCACAGAGAAGGTGCAGAGAGAGAGAGATCAGCATTAACAGTGGGGAAGAAGCTGTTCTTGAGTCTGTTTGTACATGTTTTCAAATTTTTATGTCTTCTGCACGACAGAAGGGGGTGAAAGAGACATAGTCGGCTGGAAAGGGCCTTTGATTATGTTGGTTGCTTTCCCGAGGCTACAGGAGGAATAGATGGAGTCAATGGTGGGTAGGCTGGCTTGTGTGATGGACTGGGCTGTGTTCATGACTCTCCGTAGTTTCTTGCAGTCTTGGAAAGAGCAGTTGCCACATCACACGGTGATGCATCCACTGACCTTGAAAACTGCTCTCTGGTACAGTTCATCCATGCCTCCGTCCACAAAGTGTCAACAGCCTGTGAGTGGTGATATCTGTTATGTCATCATATCAGGAGATCAGTTAGCATGGATGGCTGGTTTGCAAATGCAGAGGGACACCAACAGTGCACTTTCATTTCCTGCATTGCCTTAGGTTATCGTGAATGTCCTGCCTTCTCAATTTTGACATTTTCCTGAGGCATGGCGCCCCTCAGCTTAAACTCACCAACAGTCGTCTCTCTCTCTAATGAGAAAACAGCGCCATGGCCTGGTAAGACTATGGTGACTTTAACTTACCTATCATCATATACACCATCATGTCGTTAACATGTACATTCTCATTATACTAATTTCCGGAGCGTAATCATCTGTCCAAGCAGGGGAATCGCATCTTGCTGCCTCCATTATCCTTGGATAATGAAACACAATGTTCTGACCACTAACCAAAGCCTCCTATATGATCTCTTGTATATAGAAGAGGATCAGACTCAGGCACAATGCCCCTACCTAGAATTCCTCATCTGTGAGAGTAATCTGCTGACATGGTCTAAATGCTTCAAAACGAAGAAAAGTTACTACGTGAGAGGACAATCTGGAATAACAGACCTTTGCCCCAGCTGGAGTCAATACTTCTGATGTGAAGAGAGAGGAGAAATAGAAGTAAATAAACCAAATAGTTTTGAATTTGGTTACATTGTTCTTCATCATGTGCCCTACTCTATCTTTTATTATCCAGCGATATCCTAATTGGTTAGTTTTGTCCCTAAACAGCTTTAGAACAATATGGAACATAGAACAGTACAGCACAGTACAGGCCCTTTGGCCCACGATGTTGTGCCGCCCTATCATCCTACTAAGATCAATCTACCCTGCATACCCTACATTTTATTATCCTCCATGCACCTATCCAAGAATTGCTTAAAAGTCTCTAAAGTATCTGACTCCACTACCACTGCTGGCAGTACATTCCACACGCCCACCACTTCTGTGCGAAGAACCTACCTCTGCCATCTCCCCTATACATTCCTCCAGTCACCTTAAAATTATGTTTTAATGAACCAGTGGAATAATATATGTCTGTACAGAGTAAATTTTAATTTTAACTTTGCCTTCGATAACTTTTTTAACTTTTTTGTAGATTTACACTCACTTCATATTCTTTCATTTTTAACTGAAATAATCTTGCATATATCTGTCTCCTATAACCGTTAAGGATCTTGACAAAACTAATCTCCTCAGCTCAGTTAAAATTTTTTTCATGTTATCGAGCTTGAACTTCAAAGAGATGAAAAACTGATTAGAATAACTTTCAATGTTTGTTTAACTTTGCAGTACCTAATACCTATTATCTATTTATCTATCGCTGACAATTAGCACAATCCAGTCCCATTAATTATAGCATTTCAGTAGAAGGTGTTCCTTAAGGGTATAAGGGAATAAGTATAAATCTAATTCTCCTTTGGGTCCTTCCACCATCTCTAATTTTATTTGCTCCCCCATGAATTTTTATTGTGATAAAGGAACTATATAAATTCAAGTTGTTGTTATACTGATGTAGGCAATTCTTCTTTGTCACCCTTTAATTATTGAAATTCATTTTTAACCCAGAAACCCTATGTTTCTTATTTAATAGTCTTTAATGATTCAGAGGATAGTCCTTCACCTGAATTAGACATTTTGTCATTCTATAGTAGTTGTTTGGTAATTGTGACCTGATCAGATATATTTAAACTGCAAGCAGTTGCATAAATTTGAAATCTTAACCTGATATCCTGAAAGGCAATTGCTTAGGCACCTGCATTTTTAATTTGGGTTGTTAAAGGTAGTGTGAATGGTTTAACTGTTGATTGATGAAAGTTTAATTGCAGATCAGCATGTATATAGTTTGCTCAAGACGGTGTTAGAAAGCTCTCAAATGCTGTGTTTCTTTTTTGGTGGTATTTATTGTTAAATATCTTCAAATTCTAAATGCATCTTTAATTGGTAACAGAAGAGACAAACATGCTCCATTATTTATTATCAACAGCTTTTTATTTATTAATGAAGTGTTGCAATTCATGAAAAGGATTTTCAGTGTATATTGCATCTTTGAAACTGTTCTTTACTGTAAGACTTGCAGTACCATATTGTGTTGTAATGAAGAACACATTTATTGAGTTTATAATGTTTTTCTACTTTACATGTCATAGGCATCTTACCCCAAAGGAAGAGAGACACATAGGATGTTGGTCTCATTTGATGCATGAAGCACTGCACAGGCTCATACGTACAGGCTCATATGTTTACATGTGTATCTTTGTGATCTTCATATTTATAAATTGAGATTCATCCAAGGGCACATTGCTTGTTATCTCGGATTCTCCAGCATCTGCAGTACCTTTTATCTCTGGCACATTGCCTGGGACTGTTTTCACTGTCCTTTCCTAGTTGCGCTTGCCCTAGTTGTGGATTTGTATATTCTGTTTAAGAAGTCTTGTTGATTTGCTGAAGTCCATCATGTAGATGATACACACTGTTGGTACTCTGTGATGGTGGTCGAGAGGGTAAATAGTTTGGATGTGGTGCCAATCAAGCAGACTGCTTTTTCCTGGAAAGTTTCAAGCCTCTTGAGTGTTGTTGGAGCAGTACTCATCCAGGCAAGTTGAGAGTATTCCATTACATTCTTGATTTGTTTCTCTGTAGATGGTGGACACGGACTGGGGAGTCAGGAGATGAGTTACTTACAGCAGGATACTTAACATTCAGGTTATATGATTTTAGTGGAAACAGGGTAGGTAAAAATGGAGGAGGTATAGCAGTCTTGGTCAAAGATAGCATCATAGCCCTTGAATGAGGTGCAGCTTCTGAATTAGAATCCCAATAGTGGGAGGTGAAAAACAGGAAGGGAGCAGAGACTTCACTATAGGCCTCCAAATAGTAGGGAGGGAGTAGAACATAGCATTCGCAGGCAGATTATGGAAATTTCCAGGACAAAAAGGCTATGATAGTTGGTGATTTCAATTACTCTAGGGTAGATGGGAGAAAGGTCGAGTGTGGGACATGGAAAGGGAGGAATTCCTACAATGTGTGCAGGAGAGCTTACTGGAACAGTACATTTCCAGTCCTACTAAGGAAGTCGTTATGTTGGATCTGGTCCTGTGAAATGAGGCAGGCCAGGTGGAGAAAATAAGAGTGGGGAGCATAGAAACATAGAAACATAGGAGATAGGAGCAGGAGGAGACCAATCGGCCCTTTGAGCCTTCTCCACCATTCTTCACAATCATGGCTGATTGTCCAACTCAAGAGCCTAATCCTGCTTTCTCCCCATAACCTTTGATCCCATTTGCCCCAAGAGCTATATGTAGTCGCTTCTTGAATATGTTCAATGTTTTGGCATCAACTACTTTCTGTGGTAATGAATTCTACAGGTTCACCACTCTTAGGTTGAAGAAATGTGTCCTCATCTCTATCCTAAATCGTCTACCCTGAATCCCCATACTGTGACCTCTGGTCTGGATACACCCACCATCAGGAACATCCTCCCTGCATCTACCCTGTCCACTCCTTTTAGATTTTAGATTTTTGATTTTTGTATGTCTTTATGAGATCTCCCCTTATTCATCTGAACTTCCAGCGAAAACAATCCTAGACTAGTCAATCTCTCCTCATACGCCAGATCTGCCATCCCCGGAACCAGCCTGGTAAACGTTTGCTGCACTCCCTCGAGAGCAAGAGCATCCTTCCTCAGAAAGGGAGAACAAAATTGCGCACAATATTCCAGGTGTGGTCTCACCATGGCCCTGTACAACTGTAACAATGCATCCCTGCTCCTGTACTCGAAACCTCTCGCAATGAAGGCCAACATACCATCTGCCTTCTTTACCGCCTGCTGCACCTGCATGCTTACCTTCAGCGACTGGTGCACAAGGACACCCAGGTCCAGCTGCACATTTCCCTTTCCCAATTTATGGCCATTCAGGTAGTAATCTGCCTTCTTGTTTTTGCTTCCAAAGTGAATAACCTCACATTTATCCAAATTATACTGCATCTGCCATTGATTTTCCCACTCACCCAACCTGTCCAGATCATGCTGAAGGATCTCTGCATCATCACAGTTCACCTCCCACCCAACTTGGCATCATCTGCAAACTTGGAGATGTCACATTTTTTTCCCTCACCCAAATCATTAATATATGTTGTGAATAGCTGGGGTCCCAGCACTGGTCCCTGTGGCATCCCACTAGTTACTGCTAGCCAATTTGAAAAGGACCCATTAATTCCTACTCATTGTTTCCTCTCTACCAACCAGTTTCCTACCCATCTCAATACACTTCCCCCAATACCATGTGCTTTAAGCTTGCACATTAATCTCTTATGTGAGACTTTGTCAAACGCTTCCTGAAAGTCCAAATATGTTACATCGACTGGCTCACCCTTGTCAACTCTACTCATTACATCTTCATAGAATTCCAAAAGATTTGTCAAGCATGATTTCCCCTTCATAAATCCATGCTGACTCTATCTGATCCTGCCACTGCTTCCTAAATGCCCTGCTATAAAATCCTTGACAATGGATTTGAGAATTTTCCCTACTACCGATGTTGGGCTCACAGGTCTATAATTCCCTGTTTTCTCTCTCTACTTCCCTTTTTGACTATTGGACTGACATTAGCCACCCTCCAATCTGCTGGGACTGTTCCAGAGTCTATAGATTCCTGGAAGATGATCACCAATGCATCCACTGTTTCTAGAGCTACTTCCTTTGTTACTCTGGGATATAGAATATCAGGCCCTGGGGATTTATTGGCCTTCAATCCCAACAAGTTTCCCAGCAACATTTCTCTACTAATACTGATCTCATTCAGTTCTTCCCTCTCACTAAATCTTGCACCTTCCAACAATTCTGGTACCTGATTTGTGTCCTCTTTTGTGAAGATGTTTCCTGACCCGAAACATCAACTTTCCCGCTCCTCTGATACCGGTTGGCCTGCTGTGTTCCTCCAACTCCACACTGTGTTGTCTCTGCCCTTGACAAAGCCATGTTGACTGTCTAGTATTAACTTATTTTTCCTCAATCTATATTTGTCCTATCCTGTATTATTGGCTTCTATCAGTTTTTCCATATTGATGTCAAACCAACAGGTCTGTAGTTTCCTAGGTTATCCTTTGTCCCTTTCTTAAACAATGGTATCACATTTTCAATCTTCCAGTCCCTCGGGATAATCCTGTGTTCAGGCGGGCCTGAAAATTTCTGTCAGTGACCCCGCGATTTGCTGCTTTATTTCTCTAGGCAATCCAGGATACATCCCATGTGGGCCTGGTGACTTCTATACCTGGAATGCTGTCAACCTTTTTGGCACCTCTTCTTTATCTTTCATTATATTGCTCAGTTTTACAACACACACATTTGTCACCATCTACTAATCTGGTAAAACAGAAGCAAAGTATTAATTTAGTACCTTTGCCATACCATTTGCTTCAGTAAGTAGTTTATCCTGTTTGTTCCTCATGGACCCCAGTCTATCCTTCTTTTACTGTCAATATGTTTTGGGAACATTTTACTGTTTGTTTTAACACAGCCTGCCATCCTTTCCTCACAAGTCCTCTTAGCTTTCCTTACTCCAGCCCTAGCCTCTCTCCTACCTTTGAGAGACTGTTGCTGATTTCTATTGTTATTATTATTCTGGTATACATCATTTGCCTCCTTTTTCTTCCTTTTTTTTGTCAATATCCTTAGTCACCCAAGTGCTATACCTTTGGATACCCATATTCGTCTCTTATGCGTATTCTAGCTTACACTCTATTGAACTCTCCTTTGAAAAGTCTCCTATTTTACATCCAGGTCCCGACCCAAAATGTCAACTTTCCTACTCCTGTGATGCTGCCTGGCCTGCTGTGTTCCTCCAGCTCCATACTGTGTTATCTCTGACTCCAGCATCGGCTGTTGTTACAATTGCTTTGTCAAGGACAGGTCTTATGTGACAAATTTAATTGAGTTTTTTGATGAGATGACACAGGTTGTGGATGAGGATACTGCAGTGGATGTTGTATACTTGAACTTTCAGGAAGCAATTGATACAGTGGCACATGGCAGATTGGTTAATAAATTAGAAATGTTTGAGATTGATGGTCGTTGGCAGCATGGATTAGTAATTGGCTCAAAGATAGGAAACAGAGGCTCAGTATAGATGGGTATTTCTCTGACTAGAGATGAGTTTAAGGTAGTGTTTCCAGGGATTGATGCTGGGACTCTTGCTTTTCTGATTTGTATAAATGATTTGGAGATGGGTATTGAGGGCAAAATCTTTGAATTTGCAGATGATATTTGGCTAGGGAGAATAGTGAATTGTGAGGATGATGCTGAGCAACTTCAGAGAGACATTGGTAAGTTTGCCAAGTAGGCAGACGCCTAGCAAATTAATTTCAATGCAGAAAAATGCATTTTGGTTAAAAAAAATGAACAACAATACAGGCTCAATGATACAACTTTGAGGGGAGTACAGGAGCAGAAGGAATTCAGAGTTCATGAAGGTGGTCAGGCAAATTGAAACCATTGTTAAGAAAGCTTGTAGATTCCTTGAGTTTATAAATAGAGGCATAGAGCGTAAGAGCAAGGAAATGATGCTACACCTCTACAAATCATTATTCGGATTACATTTGGAATATAATATTCAGCTCTCAGCACCTTACTTAAGCGAAGATGTTAGAACCCTGGAGAGAGTGCAAAGGTTGAATATCAGGAGTGAGGGATTTTAGATATAAAGAAAGATTAAAGAAATTGGAGCAGTGAAGATTCAGAGGCGACCCCATTGAGGTGTTCAAACTTACGTATGATTTAAATAGCGTAAAGAAAGATATCCTGTTTCCATTAGTTGGTATGTCAGTAACAAGGGGTCACAACTTCAAGACTGTCAGCAGGAGAGATAGGAGTGAAATGAAGAGAATCTTCTTTCCTCAGTGTTCTTAGGATTTGGAATGCACTGCCTTGGAGAGTGGTGGAAGTGGATTCTGTTGGAGATTTCAAAAGAGAGTTGAAAATATATTTAGAAGTGACAAATTTAAAGGGTTACAGAGATAGGGCTGGAGAGTGGGACTAGCTGGGTAGGTCTTTCTGGTACAAACATGGTGGGCCAAATGGCCTCATTCTGCACTGAAAAATTCTGTGATTCTATAATTTTATGATTCCTAGCCTCTAACCATATCCCACAATGGGATCTATAGCTATTACGTTGACTCTAGCTTTTTGCTTCCAGCCCACATAATGCGAATCTAATGGAATATCATAATCTTGGTTCTGGCCTATCTTTGCCCATACAATTAGTACCATTTCTGCCCCAACAAATGCAGACCTTTTTCTTTCAAGTGCATCAGGGACAGATAGCTAACCCATGTGCAGTAAGAATTTTGGTCATTTAATATTTGTGTGCCTTTAACAGTTGTTCTAATATTCGCTCAAGGGAACCATGTTTCTTAGGCCTAGAAATCAGCACATGTAAGGAGACAAGAGGGATTGAATTTATGAGTTAATTGCCAATATAATACTGATTGTCAGCCAGGAAGCTACGCAGAAAATCGCCACTCTACAACTTGTCTGTCCACTCCCGTACCCTGTCATCAGATCTCCACCCCTCTCCTGACCACTATCTGCTCACCCAAAACCTGCATCTCCACTCACATGGTTGGACAGTTTGCGCAATCTGGAACTCTTCCTTGAACAAAGTTTCCTGAGTACAAATGTTACCTGTGTCACATGGATCGGGATGCCCTGGAATTGGGCCACCACCGCTTCCACCTTCAAGGCTCCCAACACAAACACTCCCCACTCTTCTCCCGCTTCCTCCCCCCACCCCATTCACCAAAACCTGCTGTGGCTTTACGCAACATGTTTCCTACCCAACAGGTCTGTCAATTAGGCTGCCCATCGGTTAGGGTATGAATTAAACTGGTGGAAAATTATTTTAGCATCCTTCAGTTAAACATTTAAGAAATCCCTTCTGCTGAGATTCGCCCTCAAAATAATGTGCCCACCCCTTATTACCCTTCCCACCCAAAATATGAAATTCCTCACTGAACTAAAATCTAAGCCCTAAAAAATTGGCCATTTATTTAACTATTCTTTGGAGCCTCGCATTTCTCTACAACACAGTGATGATAAACAACTAGGAGTTAGGCCACTCAGCCCTTGAGTCTGGTTGTCATTTCAATGAGCTCATGACTTATTGGTATCCTGTTCATCTACCTGCTGTATGTCTGTAGCCTTCAATACCCTGATCTAGCAAAAATCTGTTGATCTCAGGTTAACAAATGATTAGTTTAGCTATCATGTGCTGGAGGTCTTGTGGAACATTGGGTTGCTTCTCTGCTTCTGAGTCCTTTTTGAGACCCCATCCAGGACTTGATGGCTATTAAATGTACATTGTAACGTGACCAAGAAGTTTGTTTGTCAACCTGTGAATCTTTCTAAAATGCCCATGGCAGGCGGTAAGCGTGAGACAGAGAAATGACTAGTCAGCAGTACTTGGTGCTGAGTGACACCCCTCAGGCCATAGTGTCTGGGCTTTTGGCAAAAGCAAGCTACTTCATGATGTACTTTGTCTGTCTCATGCGTCTCTAGATATGGGAAATTGTCAAAGCTGAAGTATTATCTCCTGCTCTGGAAGAGAGTTCCAGAGTTCTACCATCCTTCACATGAAGAAATGTTTCCTAACTTTTCATTGGCTTGGCTCAGAGAGGCTTTATGCTGATATTAATAGAACTTTCCCTTATTCCAGGTTCTCCAACAGAGGAAAACATTTCTCTCCATCTACTCTTATCAATTCCATTCCAAATCCAAAAATCTCCAATAATATCACTCAAAAACCTTCATTTTTCCAAGGAATGCAAGTTTAGTTTATATAAACTCTCCAAAACATGGAATACTGGTAACATTCTGGTGAATCTGTGTTGCTCTTCTCCTAAGGCACTATATCCTATCCAAGATTTGGTGCCCAGAATTCTTCACTGTATCCAGGTGTGGCCTAACCAGGGATTTCCCATCAATTTAATCTATAAATATTTTTGTAATTTAATGCTTCTGTGTACAATATTTATTATACAAACAATCTTTGTGTTATCAGCCAACTTGCGTATGTGACTGTTTATTCTGTAATTAATTTAAAAAATAGTGATGAGATGATGTCCCAACAAGTGGGACATCACTTCCTTTCAAATTTATGTGCATAAATATCCCTGCTTTCCATCTTTTAAACAATCTGCTCACCAAGCTGGTAATTTGCCTTCAATCTCATGAGTTTAAATTAACAGTCTCTTGTGAGGAACTTTAGCTGAATGTCTTCAAGAGGTCTATGCAAACTACATCCTTAAATATTTTCTATTTACTCTTTTAATTGCTTTGTCCAAAAATTTAATTAGGTCATGACCTACTTCTTTTAAGTCCACTTTTTCCAATTTTGAAAAACTGCTTAGTTACTTTGAGATGGATTTCTTTTCAGAGTCTTCCCAACACTGTAAAACTTTAAAAATGGCAGGCAGAACCTGGATGTTAAAGCTCTACCTTCATTTTTGGCACATTTAATTTTGAACAAAGTTCAAGCAATTCCCATTTTGTCTGGTCCCAGAGCCTTGGGCTGCAATGTGAGGAACTAAAATACTCTTGAAAGGAGATTTGGGCCTGATAACTGTCATGATCTTAAGGTTCTTTTTTATTTTCCCACTGTTTAAACTTAAAACAAAAAGGCCACAGCTGACAGTGAGTGTTTAAAACAAATCTTGTGGATTGATTTGATTGACAGGCATAGGCCTGGAAAAAAGTAACATCTAATCATGCAATTTCAATAGAACATCTTGTTGACATTTTCCTAAGGGCCATCATTATGCTGGTATGAATGCTTTGCTGATTTTCTAAAGATACAACTATCTCATCAGGAGGTTCTTGATTGACAGTTTAAAGAGGCTATTAAAGCATTAGCGGTCTTTGATGTCTGATGAGAAGTTATTTTCTTTTTGTAAGATATTAACCAGTTGAGGAGACTTAAAAGCTTTGAATGGATTTTATGAAAGGGAGATTCTTTTTACTGTCAGGTGTATTGAGAATGAGCTGTATCGGACTGTTATAAGATATTTTTCTGATCTCCACAAGGTTTCCTGACGTCTGCATGTATTAGATATTGAGTAAGAAGCTAAGGTTTTGACACGGGAAATATGAGGGGTTATGGAGTATGGTTTTGAGGGATATAAGGCTAAAATGTATATAACAACTGGGACAAAGCCCCAAAGAACTGAGGCAAACCTTCTAGTCAACCCACAATTTGGCTTTAACCTGCAGTGAAACACCCCTTAGTGGAAATTACTCAGTTCAAAGTACTTTTTACTATGGTCAATCTATCAATTCCATTCCAAATCCAAAAATCTTCAATCATATCACTCAAAAACCTTCATTTTTCCAAGGAATGCAAGTTTAGTTTATATAAACTCTCCAAAACATGGAATACTGGTAACATTCTGGTGAATCTGAGTTGCTCTTCTCCTAAGGCACTATATCCTATCCAAGATTTGGATCCAAGTCAAAAAGTTTCCCGACTTGAGCTAACCGCTTCAGCCTATTGTACAATTGTTCAGTTGTTTGATACTTTATTATGTGTGGCTGTTCTCTGTTTCATGATTATTTGAGCCTGGATGGTAGTTACTTTGAGAGAGAGGGACTGAACTCCAATCAGCTGCTGTAAGCATGGGAGCAGACATTTTAAAGCATTGTGAAGAAAGCTCATATTAAACTCCAGCTTAATTGTGTGTATTATTTCTGTATATCCCTGAGGCATAATACATAACACTTGGTAGCCAAACTCCAGTCCTTTGTCCTTAATTATAGATCTCATGTTAGAATGTCAGGTATTATGTTGGCTGTGAGCCACCAAATAGATCCTAACAGAGGCAGCAAATCTCAAAGGAAAGGGGGACGTGGGATGGGAAGTGAGGTAATGTATGGAGCAAGCATGTACAGGCAATAGGTTGTAATATTTTTGTAGATTGAGCACAAGAACTCTTGATCCTCCTAGCCCCATAAGAATTAAAGAAAGTAAAGATTATATTGCCACTTCATTGAGTCATATGAGCAATCTTGAAGGAAGTTTGTATCAGTTTGAATGTTTACATTATACAATGCATTTTCCTTTTCAGGAGACAAATGCTCACTAATCTGGAGGAAGGAATGGCAACTTTATCTATGGAGATCAAATTTAGATTGATGGGGTTGAATTCAGTTTAAAACAATCACTTTATGAGGTTCATTCAAGCCAATTACTGATCTTCCATGGAAGTACCAATTAAAGAGCCATTAACATTTATCCATCGAAAACTTGGTTGAAAAAGGATTTTCCGCTTGTGAGAATGATGAACAAGATTTGAATACTTACAACTAAACCTAAAACTTACTGGAGTTCTTAACTAATCACTGACAATTACCTGTGGATATATTTTATGTCATTTTTAATATTAGTGAAAAATATACTTAACACTTGTTTATTAAAATGGTGGAAATTATATTGCACTGAAGAAAACCGTTTGGCCCATCATGATTATGCTGGCTTTTTGAAAGACTTATCAGTTTTCTTTTATTTCTTTTCCTACGAATATAGGATGTGGGTGTCACTGGCTGGCCAGCATTTAGTAACCATGTAATGAGTGGCTTGCTAAACTAATTCAGGGGATAGCTAAAAGTCAATCATGCTGTTGAGGGTCTGGAGTATATAAATTCCTTTATTGTTCCTTGATTCTAAACAAATTGATTTGCCCTTGAAATCTCACCCTTTCTATTATTGGAAAATACAATGCCATAAAACTTTCAGCTTAGTCAAAACAATTATGTAAAAACAACTAGCATTTATAAAGCACCTTAACATGGTAAAATGTTGCAAGAGAATTCATGGGAGCATTATTAAATAACATTTGACACTGTCAAATGAGAAACTAAGATGGATATTCAGATGCTTGATCAGCTTTGAAGGAGCATCATAAAGGAGGAATAAGGTGGAAAATCAATGAGGTTTGGTCACTTGCATTTGACAGAGAATGACTGTGTACAGTGACAGATAGCCTTCTCTAATTTACAATCCTCTCATATGTCTGTTTGCCTTGAAAGGAAAGCAAACTCTAGGATGGCATTCCTTTCTCCTGCTCTGGCTGACATTTCCAATGTTTACTCCTGTGGTGGTTTCTTGGTTATCGATTGCAGATCACTGTTCACTTAAACCTCATTCCAGGTTTTTCTTTACAGTGATCGCATGGAAAAAGGAACATACATTTCAGGGAACAGCTGATGTGAAGCAATCTTATATTACAGTAAACAAATGAGCAAAATGATAAAATTCAGGGGTACAACTGAATTGGCAAGTTTCTAATGTAACTCAGAAATCTCAATTTTTTTTCTTACCCTGCTTGAACCTGATCTAGAATTCTAAAATAGTTGAAGTAAATGCTAACTACTAATTGTATCTTTTAAGTTTTACCAAGTCTTCTTTGCCAGATTATTGGATTCCAAATTGAAACAGGAACCCAGTTTATGGTTTCATTGCACTCCCACTAATTTAGCAATTCATCAGTACACATGATCCCAAGAATGGCATTAAAGCTTTGATTATAAACTCAAGGGCAGAATTATCATGCCTCTCTAAAAGTGGATTTCGTAGGTAGTGGTGGGAGTGTGGGGAGTGGGGAATGCGGAATGCATTATTGGACAAAAGGATGTAGAGAAGGGATTCTGCAATTTAAGTCTGGGTATGAATTGAGGGTGACTTCTTGTCACCCAAACCCTCCACCCTCACTCCCCAGTGACCCGCATCCATGCCCCATTGTAGTAATGGTAGTGGTCACTGCTGACTGATTGGAAGCACATGCAACGCAGGGCTCCCATCTGTTCTGCGACGGATGAGCCCTGCAGCACACATTAAATCCTGACCCAAGGTTATAGCCTAGAGATCAAACCAACAACCTCTGACTTTCTGCTACTCCAGAATCTGCTTTCTTGGTCTGTAACAGTTCAATAATTAAGATTAGCCTAAAAGAGTGGGATGCTGGAGGGTCTAGATTCCACCTTGTATTCTAGCCCTTCACAGTACAATTCCTTGAATTTTGCACCTCTGCAGTGTTCTCTGTCACTGTTACAAAAGGTTGCAATAGCTGATTGCAAGCATCCCTGTGGAAATTTGAGCACTTTTACTTTTACTTACACTCATTGTCTCCTCATGTTATTGTAGCTTTATGTGGTCCGTTCTCTGATTGTAGCTCGGCAGTTACTGTTAGTAATAGTCACAAGCCAATTTTAATATATTCATATGAGGCATTATCATTCCTTATTTTAGCTGATGATATTATTCATTTCAAACAAGATGGTCAATGCTTATTTTGACACAATGGGAAAAGTATTGTCCCCTAAATGAATTAAAACACTTTTCCACTAATATTGCTAACATTAATTTCTACAGATGCACTTCTGAAAAAGAATCTTGACTTTCTTTCAGATCTCTCCCTGAAATGGAATTTTCCATCTAAAAAAACCAAGAAGAGTGAAAAATGAAATAACTCCCAGTTGTCTGATAATATTCATTTTCCCCGCATCTACCTTTTTAAGTGGAACTGTTTGTTAACATTGAACATTGATGCTTGTTAGTTGGTAACCAAAGGATCATTAACATGACTCCGTCCATTTTGTTTTAGGTTTGGGATCTGGCTACACTTCAGCACTTGCTCTTATGTTGTAGTTAGCTCCATGTCAGGATCTGTCACTTTTCACATGGCAAAGTGAAACAAGCATCAAGTGTGCTGGCTCTCAAATCAAAATACAATTGCTGTGTCTGTGTAATTTACATGATTATACAGATGGATGTCTATGCACAGCAAAGGAACACTGTCTATGGCCAATTCTGCCCATTCACAGGGTTGTCCACTGAGTTGGAGAGCTAGCAGCAGATGGAAACACCAGGGTTTGTGACACCATGTAGGCTTGTCTTATAATGCTGCTAACTGATTTGCACCTATATGTAACAGGACATAAAGAAGTGAAATTCCTCTGTGCAACACTTGTTAATGTATTGACACTCAGTTCCTGTTTGCCATATTTGAACTCTACTATTAACCTATTCCTTGTCATGATGTCGCTGGGAAGTGAGCATATACATGGCCACCAGAAAAATAGCATATAGGAACCCACATTTCAAGAGACTGGTCAATAACTCGGCCTCCCAATACTGCAACCTTTCCATTTTAACTTCCATCCACCTGTTTCTCATTATATAATGGATAGATGAGAAGCTGATGAATCCACTGGCAGTTCCTAAGATTTAGAGAGTAACAAGTTCCTAGTATCAGTAGAACATGTTAAGTTGACAGATTTAAACTTGGAACCACAGTTTATTGTGAGGAAACAAAACTTGCTGTTATTAAAGTACAACAATAATTTAGGAAGGGTTGCCATCTGAAAACTTGTTATTGGCAAAGGGAAAAGTAATTAGCTAAGAAGGCGCACATGAAAATAATAAACATACTGATTGTTTGTACTGACATTTCCAAAGCAAAAGGAAAATTTCAAAAATAAATCAAAACTAATCAAAACTAATCAAAACTCCTACGTTTTCCACTGAGTTCATCTAGGTTGAGGTTGCTGAATACTTTGAACATGCAATAATGTTGGATCTTTCATCCAGATGATACTTTAAACATATGAAGTTGTTTAGTTGATCATTGGTGTTGCAATATAACCTTAGTGGCTCTACAACATAGCATTAGGCTTTCATTGTGCTCTAGTTGCCATATGGCTGTGCGGTTTGACACATAGACTGTTGGTCTCCACGGTATTCCTATTTCGAAATTACTATGATCTGGCGCCAAGTGGTGTACAGTGAAATTTGTTACTTGTGTCATTTTTTAAAAAGTGGCTTGCAAGCATTAACACTCTAGTTTGTAGACCAAATCATAGATATTTGCAACACAGGCTGCAGCATTTAGATAGAAGATATCAGATTCTTGGTCATATATCAAGAGTTAAGACACATCTTGAGGTTTTTTTGTACAGTAAAATGCTGTTTAATCCTTCCAGTTGTAGGAGTCTATGTTTGGGCTGAACTGTTTAAAAAAAAAAGCTTTCAGTTCTGTGGTGTTATTTTTGCTGAAGCTAAATTGGACCAAAGTTGAAGTAATTAATCTTCTTCGGTTAACTCATTCTGTCTTCATTTTAGCCACTCCTTTCTCTACCAGAGCATTCTTTCTGGCCTATTTATCCCTCCTAACAGTGCTTTTCTTTTGCTTTTAAAACTTTTTCCACTGTATTTCCTAGGAATATTTGACCTATCATGGTGGTAACACTGTGACAGTCATAGAAATGACACCAATTGGGGGTGGATAGCACAGTGAATTTAATTCATTGCCATGAGTTAGGTCCTTAAGAGCTCAAGATTGGCCACAGCTGTTGTAGGTGATGTCTTAGACTGTTCAGAACTCCACAGGCCCTTTAAGTCTTCTTTGGACTTTTTCTGGATCTGCAACAATCACACAACAAAACTGCACACTTTTGTCTTTGACATTGTTTTATGGCTTCTTTCCTGTTGGCAGGAATCCCAATTTAAGTGTTCCATGAAACAATGATAATCCCTACACAGGAAATGGGGTCAATGTCTTTTAATGAGTCATGAGGCTGTTGGAACAGGACCAATAAAATCCATTCACTAATCTCATTTTTGACAATCATTCAGACAGATTATACATGCCCCTGAAATTGTTGCTGGTTTGGGCATAATAAAGATCAGGAAAGTTCACCTTATTTCTTGATGTATATCACATCTGGGTAAAAATGTAGACTGATCTATTTGCTTCAATGTGCCTGGAATAATCAGGAGAAAAGTATCATTTAGGATTTCCATATGTGAATATGGTGAGATGAGTCACTTGCTGAAGTATGTACTGATGTGTTATATGAACATGCTTGCCCAATAAAGCTTCTGATTATCAGTGACACGCCAAATATGCTGATAGAGGGGAGTCAGTAATGTCAATGATGCTGGTGGGTCTGCAAAGATCCAAATTTCATTACAAGCAGTTTTCCAAATGAAATTAAATTGAATAAATTATTTACAGCCTGTATGCTGTATGCATGTGAACATCTTCAACACCTTGATTGTTTTTAGCAGAATTCAACACATCTATAGCATTCATAAAAATCTGACTTTCCATAACTGCTGATCTCTAAATGCAAAGAATACCATTAGAAAAATGTTTGAAATCACTGAAAGCTTATTCACGTTTTGGTTGATGTTGAATTTTGTTGTAGTTAAATGCATGCTCTTTCAGTTTTAGATAATATGAATGCTTAAATCTGTTCATTTTAGGTAAAATTTCCGCTGACTTTCATGCCACCCTTATCAAGTTTAAATCAGGTTTTTATTCAAATTGAATTCAAAACATGACTGAAATTCTGAAATGATTAGCTAATGTTTGGTTCTTAAATTGAGAAATAAATTATAAATAAATCATTAATATTGACTATGCTTCAATCATGTCAGTAGCTTCTTATTCTGTGCTTAAATTACTCAGTTTCATTTTATTCTCTTTTTCAGTTCCTACAAGTATTTAAATTATTCAAGCAACATAAACTAGCCTGAGTCTCCAATATCTTTTCTTTCTTTTTTTGACTTCCCAAAGACCTTTGAGTCTGGTTTCAAGTAAGCTGCCACGTAATTTTAGGAAAAGTATCTTCTGGCTACAGTTACCTGCATTGCGTTTTCCAGGCAAGACTTGCCCAGCTGCATGATAATCCAGTGTTAATAAACCCACCACCACCAGAAGGAAAAGAAACGGTAAAACTTGCAAATGATACACGCTAGTCCAACTCGCCATGTATGGTTCAAGATGGAGGTCTAGTACTTTTGCTTCCAATTATTACTTTTTTTTTAACTTTTGTTTTCCCCTCTGGGCAATGGGCCCCATTGTTTGCAATTAAGACCCAGGCGGCAGTAGTTCAGCTCAGTCATAACTGTACCTGATCAGAGGCTGTCAGCTTTCACATTTGTCAGTGCCACGGAGGAGGCTGTCACTGCTGTGGGAAGAGCAGCTGAGAACACAGATGGCTAAGGAGTAGTGCAGGTACTGCATGGGGGTTGTTTTTTCCTGGTGTTCAGGGAGTTGTCTACGGTGTTGGAAGCAAGCCCACAGCTTCACATTCAGTGAACACTGCTGTGCCCTGTATTTAATCCCTCGATCTGGCAATTTGTTCGGTAGTTAAACTCCTCACCTTCTAGCGTACAAACTGACCAGTACTGGACTACACTGGATTGTGACAACCCAACTGAAAGCTGGGTTAATCCCAGGCGAGGTGGGCTGATGTCGTTTGGTGCATGAATTTCCTACTGAAGGACCCCAGCTGGTAGTGGGGTGAGAAGATTGACTGTGAGGATTCTAAACCTGAACCTAATTTCAGCCAAGGCAGGAAGGCAGTGAGGTTTGTAAAAGGCACTCCCCCAGCCCCGCCCACTACATTAAGTAGCTTTCCCATCTTTTCTTTTTAGTTATTCACTCATGGGACATGGGTGTCGCTGACTGGCCAGTATTTATTATCTATCCTTAGCTGCCCTTGAGGAGTTGATGGTGAGCTAGCTGCCTTCTTGAACTGCTTCAGTCCACCTCCAAACTCATCTCCTCTAGGAGCAAAATATTCTTGATAGTGTCTGGATGTATGAACATAAGGCAGCATGGATGTCACAATAGGAGGGAACGGCAGTTGCTTTGATATTTGAATGCAAGAACATATTTCATGGCTTTTAAATACAAATATTTTTATGACATTTAAAAATGGAATTTGCAGATGCAGCCAGCTGAAAGTGTTTACCCACAGCTCTATTCTGTGTATTAAGTCCTTAATCTTACTTTTCTGCCACAGGCTGAATATTACTGAGAGCTAGGACTGTGGTGGGGTTGGGTGCATTAACCAGTCTGTTTAAGCTAACGTTGTATAAAGCCATTTGATTTGAAACGAACTCTAAGAAGATTTTTGTTTCAGTTTAATAAAAGACATTTTTACTTGACTCACTTGTTTATGTGTAAAGAATGTGCATTCATAACAGGATTCCAAAGAGCTCTTTTGGTGCTAGTCTGTACACCAGATTGACTAGTTCAGTAGTTATCCTTCTAGCCTTGATATTCATTCTTTTGCCTGTTACCCTGCTCAATGCCCAGCTGATCAGTAAATCGCAGTAAGTCTTTCAGCCAATACCACAGATTTTCAAAAGATGATAAATAAAACATAGACAAAGACAATAGAGAAAAGCCATTAAAAATGTTGTGCTTTTATTGCTGTTTATCCAAATCATTGTACTTTTTAAGTCAATTTGTCTCAATAAACCATGTAAACTAAACAAGAACGAAAGAATTAAACTGAAGAATAACTCATGCTGAAACCATTGTGTATGCTGTGGCTAATATTGATTTGCTGAATGGTTTCTACATTCTGAACATTTTAATGACCATAAAAAGAAAGACTTGCATTTATGTGGGGTGTTTCATGATGACTGAAAGTGCTTTACCGCCAATTAATTCAATCTTAGATTTTATTTGGTTAATTGTGAGTTGCTTCCACGTTGGCAGAATAGTTCTTGCCAGGAGGCTGTGGGAGTTCTCTTGCTGTCTTTTACAAAGATTTCTGCATTGATTGATGTTTTACCCACACCTCCCCATAGCAAATATTGACTCCCTTTCCACCCATTTTACCATGTGCGGGACCTGAAATAACTCACCATTCACCAGAGATTGAAGAATTAACAGGCACTCCTGGTGTCATGTTTAAAAGCCAGTGGTGCACCCAGACAGGCACTGTCAGTACAGAGGTGCCTTGTATGGCTGCTGAAATTTGACCCAGATGTGGCAGATAGGAGGAAGTTGCCACCCAGCTGCACAGACAGGAGCTCCTGTTGGATAAGGTAGTGCACAAGTGGGACATTCTCTTTCACAACACCAGGAGATGCGAGTTTGCTTATTGGTTCCACTCAGATTAGAACAGTCTCGGCCAAATAGAGGAATACCCAGGATTGTAGGAAGAAGGCCGGTGTCATTCTCCACTTCCCCAGGGTAAGTTTCTCCAAAATTTCCCATTCCCCACTCTATCTCTGCTACCCCACCCATTACACATCAAGGCTCGTGCTCTATCTCTTTCACTAACACATGCAATGTCTTCCCCACTTGACCTCGCTCCATCCGCAACAACACTAACCCTATGCGGTCTCTGCGCTGCCTGACTATTTACTTGTGACACCTCCTCACCTGTTCTGTATCACCCACTTTCATCTTCCGTAATACCTGCCTTTGTCTCATTCCGAGATGAAACCAGCCCACAATAGGACATTAAGAGTCAAAGCGGATGATGTGCTGCCTGTCATTTAACTCCTCATCTCTTAGAGGAGAGGATCTTGATCCTGACCACCCCAAGCAGGGCTTGCACTTGTATCAGAGGCTGCCTTTCATGTATCATGCTAGGATCCCCTAAGTGATGACCATCCCCCTTGATGAGATTGTGGCAGGATATGACAATTATGGCAGGCTTTCTGGCTTTGTGGCTGCACTCAATTGCATGGCAACACAGCGATAGTACAGTGCTGCTATCTCTGACTGAGGGGGCAATGTACGAAAAGGAAAGGCTCAGCAATGCATCTTTGGATGCTGAGAGTGTCAAAGTAGGCTCGGATTAAGTGAGCATTATAATAGTAAGTGAAAAGCCTACAGATGCAGCCTGGTCAGGTCCTTGAGCTGGGTGTGTGTTCCTGAGTGCACAATGTCCTTGCTACAGCATCACAATGATAGTTAGAAACCCAGTTCAAGGTGCAGCATTGAATTGCACAAACGTCCTGTACGTGGATCGGAAATGTCATGAGAATTCATAGAGGCTGGCACATGCTGGATACCAACGTCAATGTGGATGTGTGTTGCTGGTGCCCATGAAGCATGCCTGAGATTTTGGTGTCTCCTAACATGGAGCTCTTTTGGACCAAGCAACTAGCTGAACTGCAGGTAAGCTGCATTAGTTTCCATGTTACATTTTCCCAATTACTAGATTGAATGAAGATTGCAACCCATTGTGAGTTAGGCTGTTAACAAGGCATTTAACAAGCGAAACTGAGTGCCCTCTTTTGTGAAGACAAAGCCAAAATATATGTTCAATTCTTTTGCAATTCCTTTGTTCCCTATTATAAAATCCCTGGCTACTGACAGTAAAGGACCTACATTTCTCTTCACTAATCTTTTTGTATTCACATTTATAGAAGCTTTTATGATCAGTTTTAATGTTCCCTGCAGTTTTAATTTCATACCTTGTTTTCTTCCCCGAGGTCAACGATTTTGTCCTCTTTTACTGAATTCTAAAATGCTTCCAATCCTCAGACTTACTCTTTTTTCTCTTTGAGTCTAATACCATCCCTCATTTCTTTTATAAGCCATGGTTCAGCCACCATTAATGTTTTATTTTGTGCTAGACAGGAATGAATAACCGTTGCAATTCATGCACATGTCCTTTAAATATTAGTCATTGCCTATCCACCATCAACTCTTTCAGTAACTCTTTTAGATTCTCAAATTCCTCCTTGCCAATTTACACCTCATTGCCCATTAGTTCCCTTTATTTAGATTCAGGATCCTAGATTCCAAATAAATTACTTGCCTCTCCATTTTAATGAAGAATTCTGTCATATTATAGGAACATAAGAACAGGAATAAGTCATTTAGCCCCTCAAGGCTGCTCCACCATTCAATCAGATCATGGATGATCTGTGGCCCATATTCCTTGGTACTCCTGCTGAAAGAAAAGTTTGTCTATCTCAGATTAAAATTTAATAATTGAATTAGGATCTACCGCGGTTTGAGAAAGAGAGTTACAAATTTTCATGATTTTTTGCATGAACAAATGCTTTCTAATATCTCTCCTGAATGGCTTGGCCCTCATTCTTCGAATATGACCTCTGGTTCTAGAATCTTCAACCAGTGGAAAGAGTTAATCTTTAATTACCTTGTCTTTCCCTGTTATTATCCTGAAGACCTCAAATAGATCACCCCTTAATCTTCTAGATTTTAGCTAATGAATGTCTAATTTGTCTAATCTTTCCTTATACATAACACCTGAAGTCCAGGTATCATCCTTGTAAACCTGCCTTGAACTCCCTCCATGGCCAAAACATTCTTTCTAAGGTGTGATGGCCGGATCTGTTCACAGTACTTTAAGTGGAGACTAATTAGGGTTAGAATGTGTGCATCCTTATACTTCAGCCCTTTAGACATGAAGGCTAGGATTCTATTAGCCTTCTTGATTATTTTCTGCATCAGTTTGTGGCATTTTAAAGAGCTATGCACCTGAACCACCAAACCTTGTTGGCAATCGATTGTATTTAACCTTGTGCCTTCTAAAAAATACCCTTGGTCTATTCTTTCACAGTCCAAAATGGATCACCTCACACTTGATTATATTAAACTCCATTTACCATAGCTTGGTGCATTCATTCACATAATCTATCAATATCCTGTTGTTATTTTATGTTATCGTCACCACTGTCTACAATGTTGCCCAATTTTGTGTCTTCAGCAATTTTGGATATTTGATTTTTTTATGCCATTATCCAAGTCCTTAATGAATATTGTGAGTAACTGAGGCCCTGACACAGATCCCTGTGGGACCCCACTACTCATGTCCTTCCAATTTGAGTACTTATGCATTATTCCAACTCTCCGTTTCTTGCCGCTCAACTAATTTCCTATCCATGTTGGTAATTTGCCCTCAAATCCATGGACATCCACCTCAGCTAGCAATCTTGTATAGGACTTAAATTAAAAGCTGCCTGGAAGTCCATATAAACAACCTCCATTGACTGATCTCTGTCCACCACCTTTGTCACCTCTTCAAAAAACTCTGAGGTTTGTCAGGCATGACCTACCCTTGATGAATCCATGCTGGATCTCCCTGAATAACTGAAATTTTTCGAGGTGATCAGTTACCCTTATCTTGATTACAGACTCCAACAATTTCTCCACCTCAGATGTCAGGCTAAGTGGTCTGTAATTTCCTAGTTTCCCCTTGTCACCCTTCTTAAAGCGCAAGTGACATGAGCAAATTTCCAATCCAGAGGTATAACTCCTGAATGCAGGGAACTCTGCAAGATTATGGTTAGGGCACTGGCAATGTGCTCTCCTACCTCCTTTAACACCTGCAGATGGAAACCATTGGGTCTTGGGGGTTTGTCACTCTTCAGTTCTGTTAATTTCCCCATTATTGTTAGTTTACTTAGCTAATTTTATTTATATCCTGTCCCTGATCCTCTGTTAATTTCTTTGGACTTCCGGCAAGCTATCCTCCTTTTCTGCTGTGAATGCTGAAGCAAAATAATTGTTCAGCTTGTCTGCCATTTCCCCCATGGTCATTGACAATATCGTTACTCTCAGCTTTCAGTTGGCCAATAGTACTCTTTAGTAGCCACTTTCCCTTTTTACAACTATAAAAACTCGTCTTATTGTCTTTTTATGTCCCTTGCAAGTTTCCATTCATAATCCTTTTTAGCTGCTTTGCAAGCTGTTTTGTGGCCCTTTATATTTGTCCTGTTCTGTGGGATCTGTACTGGTCTTTGCATTTTTATAAGCCTTTACTTTTAGTTTTATGCTGTCATAGAGCCATAAAACAGGGAAACAGACCCTTTGGGCAAAGTAGTCCATGCCAACCATTATCCCAACCTAAACTAGTCCCACCCTCCTGAGCTTGGCCCGTATGCCTCCAAATATTTCTTATTCATGTACATATTTAAATGTCTTTTAAACATTGTAATTGTACTGCATCCACCACTTCCTTTGGTAATTCATTCCACACATTAACAACTCACTGTGTAAAAACAAAAATTCCTCATGTCTTTTTTAAATCTTTCTCCTCTCACCATAAAAATATGCCCCCAGTCTTGAAATACCCCCATTAGGGAAAAGACCTTTGCCATTCACCTTATCTGTGCTCCTCATGATTTTATAAATATCTAGAAGGTCACCTCTCAACCTCCTACACGCTAATGAAAGAATTCCCAGTCTATCCAGCTTCTCCTTATAACTCAAACAACTTATATTGTCCCTTACCCCTTTAGATGTCCATGACTTTTTTTTTGTGAAGGAAAGCTCTTCCTTCTGTTTGATACAAACAGCTTCTGAATAGCATTAAATGTTTCTGTGAAAACCCTCCATGATTCCTCAGTTGCTTTCCTATTAGCAGAACTTCTCAGTTTACTGTGGGCAGTTTTTGCTTCATTCCATCAATGTCTGCCTTACGGAAATCCAAAATTCTAATATCTGATCTCTGCTTATTTTTGCTTATGGTCATTCTTCCACAAGGGACCCGTACTCAAAATTGTTCGTGAATTCTTTCTCATTGTGCAGTATCCAGTCTAGAATAGTCTGTTCTTTGGTTGGTTCATCAATGAACATATTCCATGAAATCCTCTTCCACAATTTAATTGCTAGTTTGATTTGACCAAGATATATCTAAATTAAGGTAATTACAGTTGTAGCTTTGTTGTATGTGTCTCTGACTTCTTGTTTCGTGCTTTACCTTACATTTCCACTACTATCTGGGGGCCCATAGACAGCCTCCAACAATGTTTCTACCTGTTAGTATTTCTGATTTCCACCAATACAGATTCCACATTGTGAATTTCCGAGCCAAAATCCTTCCACACTATTGCATTGATTTTCCTCCTTTACTAACAACACTACCTGTGGCCTTTTCCTTTTGGTCTGTTCTTCCCAAATATTCAGTCCCAAACTGATTACCTTACGACTATATCTTTATAATCACAATTATATCATAACTATTTATATCTATTTGTTTTAGCAATTCATCTACCTTATTTACAAATGTTCTGTGCATTCAAACACAGTCTTCAGACATAAAATGTACTGCAGATCCTGGAGAATCCGAGATAACTAGCAAAGGGCTGGATGAACACAGCAGGTCAAGCAGCATCATAGGAGCAGGAAAACTTGACGTTTCGGGCCTAAACCCTTCATCAGAAATGGGGGAGGGGAAGAGGGTTCTGAAATAAATAGGGATAGAGGGGGAGGCGGATAGAGGACGGATAGAGGAGAGGATAGGTGGAGAGGAGGCAGACAAGTCGAAGAGGTGGGGATGGAGCCAGTAAAGGTGAGTGTAGGTAGGGGGGTGGGGAGGAGATAGGTCAGTCCAGGGACAATGGCATCAATGTGGATTTCACAAGCTTCAAAATCTCCCCTCCCCCAACCGCATCCCAAAACCAGCCCAGCTCATCTCCACCTCCCGAACCTGTTTTTCCTCTCACCTCAAGCCACACCCCCATCTCCTATCTACTAACATCATCCCGCTCCCTTGACATGTCCGTCCTCCCTGGACTGACCTATCTCCTCCCCACCCCCCTACCTACACTCACCTTTACTGGCTCCATCCCCGCCTCTTCGACTTGTCTGCCTCCTCTCCACCTATCCTCTCCTCTATCCGTCCTCTATCCGCCTCCCCTTCTCTCCCTATTTATTTCAGAACCCTCTTCCCCTCCCCCATTTCTGATGAAGGGTCTAGGCCCGAAACGTCAAGTTTTCCTGCTCCTATGATGCTGCTTGACCTGCTGTGTTCATCCAGCCCCATGCTTGTTATCACAGTCTTCAGACTTGTCATTTTACCCTTGTCAGTTATCTTAGAATAATTTTGCTCAATGGCCCCATTTGTTTTTCTCCCATGTTTTTCTACCATCCACTTTTGCTTCTTACCTTTCTGTCTTTTGTTTCTATCTTTGTTTCCCTCTCCTCTGTCTTCCATCCTTAGGTTCCCATCTCATTTGCCTTGCTTGTATGAATCCTTTGTTTTTTTCTCCTCATTAATCTTCATTGTCACCTTTACGCTGTATGTAATAAAGACTGTTCACTGGGGCTATTCTGAAATCCATTTGGTATTATAAATCCTCCATTCATTAAAAAGAATGAAAATATTGCCAGTCATTATTGCAGCCTCTGAACATCCATTTATGAAAGAGATTAAAAGCAAAAAACTGATAGCGTGCAATCCTCTCAGATATTAGGGATGACGTGATGGGTCATGTGAAAGGCTGCATATGAGATGGAAACAGAGGGATGAGTGCAATGTAGATACAGGAAGACAGGATGTAATTTATGAAACAGGCACAAAGATAACATCTACGGGAATTTTCCTGCTTCAAACTCCCAATGAGGCAAGTCATCTTTTGGATTGTATTTTGAAATACAGGTAGTTGTTGGGTTAAGGAAACAATGACTGTGCCTCAGGCAAGGTTGCTCGGAAGTGAGAGTGTATTCTAAGGGGAATCTGATGTGAACGTTTCCATCTTTACTCATGGTCTCACCTCCAAAGATCTTCCAAGCAGCCAGGGAGATCCTACATTGTTTATCAGTTCTGTTTTTAAGAGTGAACTCAAACCTCCCAGATGGTTCCTATATTATAACTTCCTACTCATATTTTCCAATACCCAGATATGCTTTCTTTCTTTGATGTCTCTCTCGAGTTTAGGATCTTTGCCGGTTTCTCATTTACCTCCTCGTCACATCTGATTGATTTTTACCGCTCTGGAATGAACTAATGGCTACGGTTGACTTTGCAGATGCTTAGTTGATTAGAAACAGTTCAAGACCCTGAGGGTTTTAAATAAGTTCTTTGTTACATTAAAAAACAAGTTCTCTTCAGTTACTATTGCATGCAACAAATGATACCTACTCATAATTAAAAACAGAGTTTCTGGTAACTCATACATTTAAGTTTAGTACAGTATGTGCAGGAAGGCAACTGTGAAAACTTATTTATTCATTTATATTTAGAAGTCCTGTGGAGAAGTTATGTCTTTTAATTAGGTACATACAAAGCGAGTATAGCCACGAGGCTTATTCCTGATTATTACAATGCGTGGGGGAGCTGATGATGAGATTATGGTGTGGAATAAATAATAAATTAGATTCACTAGTATCTGAAAGCATTCCGAGGAAATTGGAACTTAATTTGAGTTGAATTCTGAGAGAGAACTTTCTCAACAGTGCTATTAATATACTTTTGGGATCTGGGTTAGCTCACTTGCCAGGATAGCTGATTTGCAAGCAGTATAACACCAATAGTGCGGGCTTAATTCCCACATTAGCTGAGGTCACCATGAAAGTCTCACTTTGTCCCTTGCCTAAGGAAAGGTGACCCTAAAGATAAACCATCACAACCAATTGTCTGCCTCTAATGAGCCTGGGACTATGATGACTTTATTTGCCCTCAATGTATGTTTATATGACCAACTCAAAAACACAGAATAAATCCTAGTTCACTCCAGTTTAAGCAAACATTTGAATGTTTATCAGCTGTGTGCCTGGTGTTTAAATTATAAAACAATCTACATTCCATTATTAATAATTGTAATATTCCAGTAAGTATGATACAATAACTCACTTATCAGATTGGCACTGCTGCAGGCGCTTCATATTTCCAATCATTGTATCTAAACAACGTTGATTGTATGCAATCATTCCAGACATGTTGAGAAAGGCTTGAAGACAGGATAGGGAGGTAATTCGGAAATGAAGCATTGGGCTGTTGTGTCGGTATGACAATATTTTCCTGACACCAGACAATTTAATTAGAGGTGGGGTGGAACGGACAATGGCTATTGTCCCGTAGTGTGTAAACTCTGTCTGCATTCTCTGGCGTTTAGAAAACTGAGATGTGGTCCCATTGAAACATTTAGGATCATGAAGGATATTGACAATACAAATTCTGAGATGTTGAGGAAATCTAAAACAAAGAATCACAGTTTCAATCAAAGGAATCAATCATTTGGATCGAGATGGAAAGAAAGTTCTTCCTTCAGGATGTTATGAAGTTTTGGAATTCTCTGCCCTAGTGGGGTGATGGTTTGCCATCAATGAATGTATTTAAGGCTGAAATAAATGCATTTTTAGTCCTTTAGGAAATCAAGGGATATGGGGAGTGGACAGGAAAGTGGTGTTGAGCCCATGATTAGTTATGGTCATATTGAATAGTGCAGTAGGATTGATGGATTGTGTGAACTTCCTATTTCTTATGTTTTTATGCATGCAGTCAATCTACATAATTAAAAGCCCTCTTAGGGCCATAGTAGACGTGCCTTTGGGATCTTGCTGGTGGTGGACCAGCTCCTTTCCAGGGTCAAAACCCAACTGCAGGTGTCATCTGGTGACTTCTGACCCCACAGGCATCCTGTGGAGGGATTTTTTGTCTTACCAAGCTAGGCAGCTTTAGCCACAGCTGATTTTAAACTTTTGAACAAGGCATCTCAAGATGGGGGCATCCAAGCAGTCGTCTTCCTACAGTGGCATCTCTGCTGATGGGTTTGCTGTTCTTCAATTGACTAGGCCTTCAGAATTGGGAGGTGGGCAATTGGAGGCCAATGCTTGAAGAGAGCACAGGAGAGGCTTATGAGAAAGGATCCAGGGTTTAGACACTGTTGTTAATGTCACTGTCTGAAAGGTGGGTTGAACTGGGTGGAGGTGACCTCAACCTCCCTTATAGACTACACAAAAGCACTTATGTTTCCTCCGCCCTCGCAAGGAAAGTAAAGCGTAAATCACCACAAGAACCTTTTCAGGGTAGTTCTGGGTCCAAAAGCTTTAGTTTCACTTGGACAAGAAAGACATATGCCATTGGTCCCAGAGGCTGCTGGTTAAAAATAGCATTCCAGCGATAAAGTCATCTGTGCCTGATTTTTTTGGCGGGCTCAGGATGGCATCCTTTTTCTGTAGCTAAGAACAGAATGAAATGTAAGATTAGGGCATGAAAGCGGGTTGTCAGTCAGTAATTCTCCAAGGTGACTTTAACTAACTGTCTGCCCGGGTCTCACCACTTCAAAATCATTCTTAATGTTTCTTTCATTAAATAAATATTCCTATCTCCACGATTACTCTCCTCAACAAATCTATCTATTCTCCACTCAAACAGGCCAGTTGTGGATTGAAGTCTGAGTGCGTCTGCATCTTCTTATTGACAGCAGTCTCGTGCACTGTTTCAAATCACTTAAAGAATTCCTTTTATTTGCCTGCTAAATTATGCCTAACTCTTCCCTCATCCACTGTTGGCTTCAGTTCAAAGTGACAAAATTACGGTCTGAGCTGCAGAGACATCTGGGTGTTCAAGTGAATCACAAAAGGCTAGTATTCAGGTGAAACAAGTGATGATGAAAGCTAGTAGAATGTCCTTGTTTATTATAAGGGGGATTGCATACAATTGTAGGGCATGGGCTTGCTTCAATTATATTGGCATTGTTGAGACCACATCTGGAATACTATGTACGTTACCAGTCTCATTATTTATAGAAGGATTTACATGTGTTGGAAAGAGTTCAGAAAAGGTTTGCAAGACTAATACCTGGAATGAGCAAGTGGTCTTATAAGGAAAGGTTGGACAGACTAGGAGCTATGAAGTGTGAAGGCAACTTGATTGAAACTTAGAAGATCCTGAGATGATTTGCCATGATGAATGTTAAAGGGATGTTTCTGCTTCTAGGAGAACATAGAATTAGGCCTCACTACTTTAAAATAAAGGAGTCACCTATTTAAAACAGAGATAAGGAGAAATATTTTCTCATAGAACAAGACAATAGAACTCTCTTCCTTAAAGGGTGGTGGAAGAAGAGTCTTTGAATATTTTAAGGTCAAATGTGGATAGATTCTTGATAAGCAAGGGAATGATAGGTTACCAGGGACTGATGGGATATTTGTGGAGTAATCAGATCAGCCATGATTTTGTTGAATGGTGGAGCAGGTTTAAGGGCTCTAGTCCTGTTCTTAATTCATACGGTCACAATAAATTAGCTTTGCTGGTATCTGAAAGCATTCTGACGAAATATGAACTTAATTTGGGTTGAATTCTTAGAGAGAACTTTGTTTTGTTATTGCTCAAATATATTTACATTTATAACATGTACATTCAGCTCAATATTTATATTACATATATATATGTACATAAGAATGTAAGAAATAGGAAGAGTGTAAGCCATACAACACATTAATACCTGCTTCCCCATTGAACAGATTCATGCTGAACTTTTATATCAATTCTGCTCTTCTGCGCTATCCCCATGACGCTTGACTCCCTGCATACACAAAAATCTATCATTCTCGGTCTGGACTATATTCAATTGATGAATATCCATGCCTGTTCGGGAGAGAAATTCACAAAAACTCATAATTTTCAGTGTGAAGAACTTTCTCATTCAATCTCAAATGATCTTTTACCCTGAGATGATAAACCCCAATTCTAGACTGCCTAGCCAGTGGAGCCATCTCTTGGCATCTACCTTTCAAGCCCTCAATTAGGTCAAATCACATCTTCTTAACTTCTGAGAATATAGGCTGAATCCACCCAATCTTGGACATACTACACTTTTCTCCAGTGTTTAAAACTGCCCTTCGCCTCATAACCACCCTCCCTTATCTCTAACCCAATAACCCTCCAAGAACTGTTGGCCCTTCTGTTCAAGTGTATTAAAAGTGATATATATGTTGTTTAGAGGAATATCTTTCTAGCGTTTGTACCATGTTCAAGTATTTAAATTGGGGAAAGTTTGTAGGTATGTAGAGGCTGGCTACTTTCCCTGATTACAGGAGATATGGAAGATGGCATCAATCCCTTTAATTATCTTGTATGCATTGCGGACTGCAATGATGTGAGGAACATGCTACTATCCTATTGTTATTGCTGCACTCCTTTATTCAATTAAACGGAACAATCTGCAATAAAACCTTTTGCGTTCTTCAGGAAGAAGGGTAATACCCAAAACATTGACTGCTGCTTTCCTCCAGATGCTGCCTGGCTTGCTGTGATCGTCCAGCATCCTGTTTGTCTACCTGGATTCCAGCATCTGCAGTTTTTTTGTCTCTTCAAAATATTAGCCTGTGTTACCAGATTAGACATCTAGTGACATTTTTACTGTGTTACTGCCTCCCTGCATGGTTTGTGTTAAATAGCCGCAGCAGCCCTTTCACTGCTGCTGCTGTGCACTATCCTCTGCCATCAACCTGACCCCTCTTTAAAAGTGTACAGCTGCATGACACAGATATAATCTAAAAAATAGGTTTTGCCATCACTGCATGAATCTAAATTCGTCTGACGTCAGCTTCCAAAAACAAAGCTAACAGATCATAATCGAATAGCAAAAAGTCTGCAAAGCTGGCATTCAGATTTTTTTAGCTTTAATTAGATCAAATTGATGTCACATTTTAGATCCTTGCAATTATTCCAAAATAGTCATTGTTTTTTTTGGTCTCACTTACCATTCTGGTCTATATTCCTGTTGAATATTTACATACTACTCAAGTGGACCCAGATTTGTTTGAACCAAACATTTCTGTTTTGTTTAAATGCTAATCCCTCAAGATTGATGATAGCTTTAACTTCACAGCTCTGCTGTTCTGTAAAAAGTAAATAGAGAGACTTCCATGCTCTAGCACCTTTTAAATCTCAGTTAATCAATTCACTTCTTCTGAATTCCATGTCACCTTCTTAAACATTTGCTGCACTCATGATTAAGCTTTGCAAGATAATTATATGCAATTTTGTGAATTAAAGTTTATGTTACTTCGGAAGAAATCAGCATCATTGCATGTGAGATCCGAACTATTTTATAGAATTCATTATTTCTATTTTCAAAGGTTATTAAGGTGAGGCCACTATTATTTCCATGATAGAAAGTTTTCAATGAACTCGGAAGTGAATATTCAATTACAGTTGGGATATTTGAACTTATCAGTGTGATTTTCCATTTATGGCTTCATTGAACATGTGAGGAGCAGAATGTCAACTCTGCCCAGCCAATAGTGGCATCAGGGTGTAAAATGAATTTCCTGGCCTTCAACTTCACTAAAGATAAATTGAATTCCAAGGTCCTAGCATTCTCTAATTCAGACCTAATCCTAGTCTTCCCTCTGCGATAGCAAGAACTGCAGATGTTGGAGTCAGAGTTGATACAGTGTGGAGCGGGAGGAACACAGCAGGTCAGGCAGCATCAGAGGAATAGGAAAGTCAATGTTTTGGGCCTAAATCCTTCATCAGGACTGATCAACAATCAGAGTAGCACACAAGCCCACGTCAACCCTACAACAACTGCTCACCCGAACTAAAGACCCACTCCCTGCTATGAACAGGACCAATGTCATCTACAAAATCCCCTGCAGAGACTGCGAGAAACATTACATCGGACAAACAGGAAGGAAACTAACAACGAGAGTACATGAACGCCAACTGGCTACAAAAAGACACGACCAAGACTCACTCATCTCAATCCACATGGACAAGGAGAACCATGACTTCGACTGGGACAACACCAAGATCCTGGGACAGGCTAGGCAGAGGCAAGTACGAGAATTCCTGGAAGCATGGCACTCCACGAAGCATGCTATTAATAAACACATTGAAATCAAACTCATATCCATACCATTACGAAGAAAAACTGGAAGTGAGGAAATCCATCTCAATGGACCCCAGAGTTTAAAAACCAGGCGGGAAAACACATCGAGGCTTCATCGGAGGCTGCACTGAGGATGTTTCCCAGGAGGGTAACAAAACGTCTGCAAAACAACAAACCAGCTCGGTGAGCCAACCAACCTCAACACCCACAACCTGAGCTACAAATCTACTCCAAAACCATAGATGCAACAATTATTTAAATTTCCTGTTTAGCATGCAGCTATCGCACTTAAATTATAACAAAAATAACTAAATCTAAATGAAGGAGACAAATCAAGGTTTCCTTGAGTGATAGAAAGAGGAATTTAATTACCCACTACCTTGACAAAACCAATAAAGATGCAACATCAAACATACAAACAGCTAATGGTCATATAGAGTGGTGGGGATGTGTTTTATCAGGTACAAACAGAAGGTAAAGGCAATTGAGCCTTCAAATTCTTGGAATTGTCTCAAGTCCTTGGATTGTGAGAATGAGTCCTGACTGTTCTTGTTATTGAAGTATTTTTTTCAGCAGCAGCAAAGCTTTCAGACAATCTTGAGTTCTGGGTGAATGCTTACTATTTCTAGTTGCTTTTTTTCACCAGGCACTCTCTTTGCTTTAAGTGAGACAGTATATTCCAGTTCTTGCCTACAAACTCACTTTATCTTGTCTTTGACCTGCTGCTCAGAAGTGATTGTGGAGATTTGGTTCAGTGTGTACACTGAGGGAAAGTCCTGTGCTTTCCAGTCTGGTTGTACTTCCAATAGTCTTTGTCCTTATCCACACAGGTAGCAAACACAGAATTACTTTTTCTTATTTTTCATGGGATGTGGGTGTTGCTGGCTGGATCAGCATTTATTGCCCATCCCTAGGTTTCATTGACAAGGTGGTGAGGTAGTCCATTTGTTGTAGGTACCCCACTAAACTGTTAGGGAGGGAATTCCAGAGTTTTGACCCAGTGACATGAGTATCAGTGTATCAGGCTTGCTTGTGGCTTGTCTGATGGATAGGATCGGTATCTGTGGGTTCCTTGTTTTCTGTGTCAGTTAGATTTCTCTCACTCCATGTACTATTGATCGCCTGACTCTATTCTGAACCAATCTATGAGACATGCATAAATTCTGGAGCAAATTCTCCCAAAACTGCTCCCCTAAAGTTTCAGAACATCTCCAACTTACATTCAAACTCAATGAGAAAGAATAGAAACAGAGACAACTGCAGGGAGATAAGTCTCTGTGTCCATTCAGGCTTGACCCTAAGATCTTCAAAGAAGTGGTTCATGAGGTAATAAATGTGTTGGTGCTAATTTTCCAAAATTCATTAAGCTCTGGAGTGGTTTCATTAGAACAGAAACAGTGAAATTAACCCCTCCTGGAGATGAGGTAGAAATTGGGAAATTATAGGTCATTTAGCTTGATGTATGCAATGGGGTAAGTGTTAGAGTTGTGCATTAAGGAAGTTATAATGGTGCACTTAGAAAAGCTCAAGGTAATTAGGAAGAATCAGCATGTTGTGAAAGGGAAATCCTGTTTAACTGATTTTTTTGCAAATCTTTGATGGAATAACGTGTACTGTGAATAAAGGCAGCGCATTTATGTACTATATTTGGATTTCAAGATGGCATTTAACATGATTCCACAAAAAAAAGGCTATTGTATAAAGTAGAAACTGATAGTTTGGGGTAACATAATAAAAGTGGACAGAAGATTGGTTGGCTGGCTGAAAACAGAAAGTATGCATAAATAAGCCTTTTCCAGGCAGGGTGTGATGGGTGGAGTCCTCAGGGATCTGTGCTCAACCCTTTTTTTAACGACTTATATCAATGACTTAATAAAGGTGCCAAGGGATCATATAGCATATCACTGCATAAGACACAAAAGGTTGGCATGCAGGTACAGCACGTTATCAGGAAGGCAAATGGGAGGCCTGCCTTTTTAATGAAAAGAGTTCAGCATAAAAGTGAGGATGTTATGCCTCAGTTATACAAGACATTGAGACCACGTCTCAAAGATTGTGCTGCTATGGACTCCTGATTTAAGGAAGGATGTAAATGTAGTTGTAAAGGTGGTTCAGAGGAGATTTACTAGATTGATACCTGAAATAGGTGGTTTGGCTTATGAGGGAATGAGGGTGTTGGCTTATGGGTGGGAAGGTGGCTCAGTGGTAAATGCTGCTACCTCGCAGTGCTAGGGACCCGGGTTTGATTCCATCCTCAGGTGACTGTCTGTCTGTGTGGAGTTTGCACATTCTCCCCATGTCTGCATGGGTTTCCTCCCACAGTCCAAAGATATGCAGGGTAGGTGGATCAGCCATGGTAAATGCAGGTGTGCAGGGATGGGGTGGGTCTGGGTGGGTTGCTGTTTGGAGGTTCAGTGTGGATTTGGTGGGCTGAATGGCCTGTTTCCACACTATAGGGATTCTATGAAAGATTGGATACACAGAAATTGTTTTCACTGGAGTTCAGAAAAGCAAGCAGTGATTTGATTGAACTATATAAGATCCTGAATGGTCTTGACAAGGTGAGCATAGACAGGATATTTCTTCTTGTAAGCCTAGAACTTGGGGGCACTCTCTTAAAATTAGGAGTCACCCTTTTAGAACAGGGATGAGAGAAAACATTTCTGTTCGAGGTTTATGGACTCTCTGTTTCAGAGGCAGTGGAAGTGGGATTATTGAATTTTTTAAGGTGAAGATATCTAAATGTTTGTTAGGGCAAGAGAACTGAAGGTTAGTGAGGGTAAATGGGAAAGTGGTATTCAGAAGAGAAATAGATCAGCGATGATTTTACCAGATGGAGGAACAGGCTTGAGGGACTGAATGGCCAACCATTGCGTCTGATTCATATGTTAGTAATTGTTGCAGATATATTTGCTCAGTCTCACTCCACACGACGTCCCACATACCACAGAACAGAGTCAGACGCACAAGACATGTTCTGTCAAACCTTAGCCTAAATTATTTATTGTATTTAGATACTATTTTTAGATGTAATTTTAAAAAATGTATTTGGCACATGACTTTCACATGACAACAGTGAACAGAATCTTTAAACATTTACTGTGTCAAGATTCCACAACAAGTGCTGGAGGTAAAATCCTTCTGCTCTGCACTGAATCGCTGTCTACACCAAATCCCTGAATTTAGCAAGTTCTTTACACTGCACTCTTTTCACCACACTCACTGTTGAAGGCAAAATTCAAACCTCAACAAATAGATATCAAACCTAAGCTGTACCAGCCCACCCAAAATCTACTTTCCAACCCATGGCACCTTGTAGCAGACCTTCTGCCCTCAACCCTGGCCTTCGCAACCTAATCCAACTGACTACTCTCCCATCCTGGCGTCTCCTCTCCTGTTCCAACGGACTTAGCTGCATCCTGGGCACCCAGCCCTTTGGGGGTGGGTGTAGTTCCAGCTTATGGCCATTGTTCCCTCGGGCACTGCTGGGACGTAAGAACTGTTGACCATCAGATTGACCAGTAACAGTCTGAAGGAATCTTCCTCCCCAAGTAGGAGCAAAAAGGTCCATCTCCAGTGGAATAATGCTTACAGAGTGTTAATGGTTGTGGAGCAACTGTCAGGATTGGCACGGTGCGTTGTCTGATGATTTTTCAGTGGTGGGCAAAAATGCCGACCATCTGGAAACTTCTATTCATGTGGAGCACTGAGACAGGATTCTAACCACCACTCCTATTGAACAGACAAGTGTTTTCCATCTGTGATGCACTTTAAAGGGGAGGATGTATTAAGTTTGGAATGCAGTTGAAGTCTGTCAATTGAGAAACTGTCCAGAAAATTAATGACTTCATTTATCATTCTATTAAACACAACCTCTCCCTACTGATCTTGAAACAGTGGTGATTTTGTGACTCAGAGTTATTATTCTGAGAAAACAGTTTACAGCAATAGGAAGGTTTAGAACAAATTTGGATAGTGTCAAAAACACGCAGTATGAGATACTAAATTAGTTTTTGAGATTTATTGATGTGTTTATGTGCCATACAAATTTAAAAATTATTAAACCCAATTTAGCAGACTGATATAACAAGCATGGGGCTGGATGAACACAGCAGGTCAAGCAGCATCAATGGAGCAGGAAAACTTGACGTTTCGGGCCTAAACCCTTCATCAGAAATGGGGGAGGGGAA
>JAHRHZ010000274.1:18025173-18053993 GCA_024137785.1 Ginglymostoma cirratum
CTTCATCAGAAAAATTTTTCTGATGAAGGGTTTAGGCCCGAAACGTCAAGTTTTCCTGCTCCTATGATGCTGCTTGACCTGCTGTGTTCATCCAGCCCCATGCTTGTTATCTCGGATTCTCCAGCATCTGCAGTACCTTTTATCTCCACTACAATGGAAGGTGATGTCTGAGTGTTAATGCTGTGTGTAAAGTATAATGGTGAGCTATATACCCCACACTATGTCTCTATTACTTACTGTGTTTTTACATTGATATTTAGGAGGTGTGTTGATGTTTTTATATAGACTTTTTTGAGGGACCCAACACACTCCTGGTGCCATAGGTGCCGGCTAGCAAAACTTTTGCTGTAGTGCATTCCACTAGTGTAATTGTATAAATGTACTTGCAATCCCCATAAAAATGATAATCGTGAAAAGGGAATTTGAGCTTCCATGTAACGGTGCAAAGGATCACAGAAGATCTCAAGATCTTAGACTTTTACTGTAGTGAACAAAAACTAACATTGACTAGACAATGAGAGATAGTAAGGACTGCCGATGCTGGAGTCTGAGATAAGACAGTGTGGAGTTGGAGGAACACAGCAGGCCAGGCAGCATCAGAGGAGCAGGATAGCTGACAGGTCCCGACCCAAAATGTCAGCTTTCCTGCTTCTCTGATGCTACCTGGCCTGCTGTATTCCTCCAGCTCTGCACTGTGTTATATTGAATAAACAATGTTCAGTAGGTAACTAACATTCTAAGCTGCTCTTTCCATAGTTAAACATTACTTGTCTCTCAAGTAAGTGCTCTCTTCTACTTAAACCAAGGCAAAGTTATTGTCAGTCCTTTTCTCATTCCCAGCTGTATAATATCCAACCCCCACCTGATTTTTGTGATTTGGGTTATCCTATAGAACCCTGCCATGAGACAAATTTAACAAAGCTTCCAACTCTCGACCCAGGTGTCTTCCACACTCTTGACCTTTATATTTCCAATGTAAACATACATTTTGCATGGTAAACATTAGAGATTTGTAGATTCCAATTTTTTCTCCCCCACTCCCCCCCCCCCCCCCCCCCCCCCGCCCCCCACCAACTTTCTCACAGATGCTAGCAGACTGACCGAATCTGTGAGGTTCAGGGATTAAGTAAATTTACAACATGATCCTACATTGGATGGATTCTTATGGACACTGCCCCTCTCAAAATCCATCTCCATAGCAGTGTGAGTCATATGAGCCTTGTATGCAAGTAAAATTGCGAACTAGTTTTCCTGTAGACTCCAAATTTTATTTTCTCCCGGTGTTAATAAGACAGTTTATGGTATAAAATCTGACCATTCTAACACCTCCATGGCACTTGGAGACCAACAGTCTAACTAGCATCAGGATAACTGCTTGGATTATTGTTTATTGTGAACATTTTGCACATGCTTTCCAGTGAAAGAAACTGACCCCCCTTTAACCCTTAACAACATTTGTTGCCATAAGAGTCAGAATATGTCACATGACCTCTTCATTCCTCCATTTTACTCCAAATTCAAGGGACAATTTCATGACAGAAAACAAATCTTGAAGCGCAATTTTGTAACACTATAAACCATACAGAATCAGCGAGATTGCCCTTTGCTGGTTCTTTGTGTGCGTTAGAAGTCATAGACACAACATACCTTTTATTATTTTTAATGAGACCACTGAGCTTTCCAGATCATTCTCATTTTTTCCCTTTTATCCAGCAATTAATTACAAACAAATGCTTTTTTCATGCAGTGATTACATTAAGTAACAGAATAATGCTCTTCCTTTGTAAGACGATATTCTACAGAGCACATGTATTAGCTGTTAAAGAGATCAAAGTACTTGAGGCGACTGCTCTTTTGCTACTGAAATTGCGGTCAGATATCCAATTAAGAAGGATGAAAAATAGAACTGTTTATCATGACAGCTCTTGATAATTGTTCTAATGAACATATCTTTGAGAAAATCAGCTTAACCGCCTCATTCCAGCTGTAATTCTTAAGTGGTGAAAGAGAGTTAGATTTTGGCAGCCTAACATAAAACAGGCACAACATAATTCCCTTTGACTGAGCTCTTTCAAGTTCTATAGCTTTCTTAGGCCAAGCCAACAATTTGACGATTAACGATGCTTTTTTATAAGTATAGTTATGAAAAATAAAAGCTGTACAGATTTTTTTAATCAACTCATTCAAACATTCTCTGGAGCATGTGGAACTTAAACTTCTAGTCCAGAGGTAGAGACACGACTACTGCACCACAAGAAGCCTAGTAAATGTTGTGCAAGTTATTTATTTTCCTTTAGACAACCAAAAAAGGATCGCATGTCATTCTTCAATTCTAGATATTTTTCTAATCAACTTGTTCAATGATGCTATTACATACCTCTGGAACAGGTGGATCTTGAACCCAGCCCTCATGGCTCAGAGGTAGGGACACATCTGCTGCACGCCAAGTGTCTCCATAAATGCTGTGCATTTATTACTCTTAATATAATTCACCCATCATTCATCATTGGCATTCAAAAGAAATTAAAGGCCAACTATTTCATTGTTGTGCTTGATGTTTGCTAAAACCACTGATCTTCTTAAATCAATGGACCATTACTTTCATCCTCCAGCCAAAATGTATTCTCCTCATTGACAACATTATAATGACAGCACTAGTTGCAGTAGCAGTCGAGGCCCAATGTAAGCATCATAGGTCAAGTAAAATCAAGCATGAATTGAGCCAAAACAGTGATAGTTGGAAGGAACACATCTGAAGAAACCAAAGTGATGATTGAAGTGGACAGTGTCACACTGAAACAAATAGAAAAGTTTGTTTATTTAAGGCAAGTGATGACAGAAGATGGCAAAAGTGATGCAGACATTAAAAGGAGAATAAAAATGGTCAGAAATAATATTGTAAAGATGAAGGATGTGTTAACAACAGGAAAACTCAAACTTGTAACGAGGAAAAAACTCAAAGATACTACAATTTATCCCCTTTCCTGTCCGCCTCAAAAACTTGAACAGTAAAGATCAATGGAAGAATAGGGAGGCCTTTGAAGCTAGAGATACACTAAAAATTTCAAATATAGATCTTAAGAAAAATGAAGATGTACTTGAAATTACAAGAGCAGTAGGAACTCAATAAATAACAACTAGAAAAGAAAAAGTCAGTATTTTGACCATTTGATCAGAACTGAAAAACTACAAATGTCTCTTCTAGAGGATGAAGTACAGAGAGCAGAAAGAGAGGTCAAGATGGTAATAGTTGGATGTTGGATGTCACAGAGCACTGCAAATGAGCTGCAGTAAGGGGTGAGGATGGCACAAGACAGATGAGAGTTCTGTACCATATCAGTAGATCCTCTGGCAGGAGTAACCATGGGCAGCAGTAGCCCCACTGTGATGGTGAAATGATAATACATATCCCAGTGCATTAATTCAGGGTTTGAGAGCCTGTAGCACAAGCAAAGTTTTTTTAATGGGAGGCTTTAATTTTCAATTGGGCAAAACAACTAGCCCGAGTCAAAAAGGTAGCAAGTTCTTTGAATATTTTCAAGACAGTTTTCTGGAGCGGTAGGTTCTAGAACCAACAGTATGACAGACTGTACCAGGTTTAAAATAGAACTATTGCTGCTTCATTATTCATTATTAATAAAAAAGGAAATTTATCTGGCAATGATCATAATGTGATTCGTTTCATTGTTTGTCTTGCAAAGAAGAAACTTAATGTGGTTACAAAGATTCTAGTGTTTGTTAAGGACCAATTTAATGGAATGAAACAGTTAGCTGGTCAAAATTATTATGGTGTAAAACTCCAGATAAACTGTGGGAAGATGTTCAGAATGAACTTAGCTTAATGCATGACCAATATATGCCTTTAAGGAAATGTGCTGCCATAAAGGAACCCCCCAAAAAAGCAACTTGTAAGCAGCATTCCCCGCAATCCCTAGATGAATGTGGTGTGACACAACAACCCAGAAGCTACTGCTCCATCAGCTCACCTACTGTCTGCTTTTAGATACCATGCATCTGTACAAAAATGTTTAACTGTACCACTCACTGGACACGCAGTCGCCCCACTTGGCTATCAGGTAGGAAGCTTTCCTCAAAGGCATCCTTTTCAGATTGGGGGTTCCATCTGCCCCTAAGACCTATCTCCTAATGGTGCCCCCCTCCAAGCCACACAATCATGACACACAAATGCTTTTCCCAACTCTGTTGGGCCACATAACTGTCAATGGCCCAACTTCACATGGCGTAAACACACACACATATAAAATTCAAACAGGATGCTGTCCAGTATAAAGGACAGTAAAGTAAAGAAAAAAAGAGTCTATCAGATGTCTTTGTGTAAGATTTCAACCTAAGACAACAGCTGTTTAGGTGATATCTTAGAGCATCAGCAGTAGTGAATATTCTATTTATCCTCTTAGATTTCACCAGGAAGAAAATTCAAGATAATCTGTATTGTCTCTGTGCACGCTTTCATTTTGAGAGGCAGAGACAGGGGGTCCTCAACTTGTGTTCAGTGCTGTATCTCCAGCATCTCTTTTTGCTAGAAGTAGCTCTTGAAGTTTAAGCTTGTTTGTGCATTCTTTCTCTGCAGAAGACTTCTTATTTATAGGCCAGCTTCCACCTCCTATATGTAAATATTCTCATAAAGGTCTAAGTCAAAATAGGGGATAAAAGCTTTTTCACACCTTCCCAGAAGACTTGCTGGCTGGTTTAATTGTCCTGATGGAAAAGATTAATTTCAGAAACAAAAACAAAAAATTGATAGAAAATCTCAGCAGGTCTGGCAGCATCTATGGAAAGAAATCAGAGTTAACGTTTTGGGTCCAGTGACCCTCCTTCAGGACTCAATATCAGATTAATTTCATCTTAGATTGTCTCTTTCCTAATCCACATTCATTTCCAGAAGCTTAACCAACCTGGTGGATGGTTATTTAATGTGACTATTTATATTAATTTCCTGTTTTTGTCCTCTTTATCAACCATTTCAGTCCATCAAAGTTCTAGATGTTAACTTGGATGATGGCACACGGAAATCGATATTCCATATTTTATTTTATTGTCACATGTCCAATTGTGGAAAAGAAACAGATCTATTAGCAGGCAAAAAATAATTGGACAAATATCAGAAGGACAAATGGACAATAAGTGACAGGAATTGCTTGCAGCCAACATGGGTATATTGGGCCAAATAGCTTTGTCCTGTGCTGTATCATTCTATGATTGTACACTATTACAATAATAAATTACAGAAAGCTTAAGGGTGCTTGTGACATATTCTGTCTTGTTCATTGCTGGCTGATGTACAGAGAAAATCTCAGTTTTCCCACAGCTGATAATGTCCTGCCAACAGATGTCCACACTTTACCATATTAGGAATCATAAATCTCTGAATTCCATTAGTTCCTGTAAGTAGCAGAAATATTTAACACGAGAACAAACTGTTAGCTAGCCATTTTTAACTCTTTTACTTCTGTGGTAGCTGAAAGCAATTGGTGGCAGACTGATACATGTAGCAAATGCAGATATCCACAAAGATGCTCAGAAATCACACAATTCCCCTGCATTCTTAAAGAAAAATGAGTGGGGAAAACAGTTTGAATCATGCTTAACCACAAACAAGGGTGAACTGGGAGAAATTTGATAGAATAATCTGAATTATTGTGCAATTTTCGTTCGAAATTTACTTCTCTTTTTTGCATTGTTCTGGGAAGCCTGCATTCAAGACATTTTTACTATATGTATCCAGTCTGAACACTGCATTCCAAGCACTATCTCCCTAAAATTTGTTTAGTGAGCATGCATTACCAGGAGGCAGAGTAATTTCGGATGACGTGGGTCTTACAACTGAACAAGAATGATTTACAAAATGTAGGAGCTAAAGAATATTTATCTACATGCTTTGTCCTTTTATGTTGGTTTTGCCAATGATCATATTTCTGCGGTGACACAGTACAAAGAATTTATATATTTAATGTGGTCTATAAATACTTCCTTGATTGTATTGTGGAATCAGTGTGTATGATTCCCTGGTAGTAATATGCTGTTTGTTGTGATATATCTGTGGTCTATTTACTTGCTTCTCTGTGTTCTATGAGTCTGATTCATTTCTTGCTGCCTTCTCAGCTGGTAGCAATTTTCTTAACAGTAAATTAGATTGAGCAGTCCCCAAGTCCCAAATACCATTCGGTGTCACACTGTATAAAGAACGTGGTGACCCTGAAACCTAAATCACTAAACAAGATGGGTCGGGGGAAAGCAAAAGAGGAAAAGAAATCAAAACTCGTCTGGTGTGAGATAGCAAGAACTGCAGATGCTGGAGTCAGAGACAACATAGTGTGGAGCTGGAGGTACACAACAGTCACCCACCATTTCAACTCCCCCAGAGATTGTAGGATCTGCCGGTGCTGGAGTCTGAGATAGCAGGATGTGGAGCTGGATGAACACAGCAGGCCAGGCAGCATCAGAGGAGCAGGAAAGCTGACGTTTCGGGTCTGGGCCCTTCTTCAGAAATGGGGGAGGGGAAGGGGGCTCTGAAATAAATAGAGAGAGGGGGAGGCGGTGATAGAAGATAGGTAGTGGAGAAGATAGGTGGAGAGAAGACGGACAGGTCAAGGAAGCAGGGATGGAGCCAGTAAAGGTGAGTGTAGGTAGGGAGTTGGGATGAGGGTTGGTCAGTGAGGAGGGAGGGGCGGGTAGGTGGGAGGGAAGTCAGACAGGTTAAGGAGGCGGGGATGAGGCTAGTAGAGGTGAGGTGAGTGTAGGTAGGAAGTGGTGGTGGTGATTGGTCAGTGAGGTGGGGTGAGAGGATAGGTGGGAGAAAAGATGGTCAAGGACGCGGGGACAAAGGGGGGTGCTGGTCTTGGGAGGAGGGCGGGGGTGGGGAGATTTTGAGGCTTGTAAAGTCCACAATGAGACCATTGGGTTGTAGGGTTCCCAGGCAGAATATAAAGTGCTGTTCCTCCAATTTTTGGGTGGCATAATTGTGGCACTGGAGGAGGCCCAGGATGGACATGTCATCCAAGGAGTGGGAGGGGGAGTTGAAGTGGTTCGCGACTGGGAGGTGTTGTCTTTTGTCACAAACCGAGAGTAGGTGCTTCGTAAAGCGGTCTCCATGTCCATCCCATGTCCAACCCTCCCTGTCATCCCCGCCTCCTTGACCTGACACAAACTACCCATCTTCTTTCCCACCTATCCGCCCACCCAACCCACTGACCAATCCTCACCATTCCCTACCCAAACTCATCTGTCACCATTCCATCTACTTTCCCCAGCCCTCACCCTTCTTCTGTCTATTTATTTCCCAGCTCCCTTCCCCCTTTCCATTTCTGAAGAAGGGTCCCGAACAGAAATGTCAATTTTCCTGCTCCTCTGATGCTACCTGTGTTCCTCCAGCTCCACACTGTGTTGTCCCATACTCTGCTGTGATTGTATGTTATATTAATTTGAGAACTAACTGAGAAACATTAAAGCAATAAGAAAGGTTTGCATTATAAGTGGTCTTCAACCTTTTTAAACCCAAGTTCACTTTTTAAATTTAAGTACAACTCAGATAAACGCCTAAGAAAAAAATTATAAGTGCTATATAAATCTGAAACAAGTGTATGGAATGATTCAGTTTGTCCTGTACTCACCAAGTCTCAGTGTGACATCTGTGACTACACATTATCTTCCAGTGCCTTGAAGCCTGGGTTGTAGGTTGAGCCTGTTAGTTGTATATAGTCCAATAAATGGGTATCTGTGAGACAGGTGCAAAACTTCGACTTCATTATCTCCATTTGACAGCATGCTGTTTCAGAGGCATGTGGATCGAATGTAAGACATTTTACAAACATAGGATGATAGAGGCAGGTATTTTTCTCCATATATGAGTTCCCAAGAATCAGTGTACTTGATCTGACTTTCAGCTCAATATAATTTTGCACTGCTTTGTAAGTCAAACACCTGATGGAATTTGGTGGCCAACCCATCAATATTTACTTGAAGGAATGGATTTGAGGCAAATGCAATAATTTGTTCCATCACATTTGCTTCTTAAAGTTGAATTCCTCTGCTACCTTCCTTAAGTGTGCACAGATATTTTCTGAATAGAACCATTTCTCTTTGTCTTTGTTTTTCTAATATTTTCTCCAGATCTGGGAAATGTCTCAGCATTTTACTTGTTTTAATTGGAAGGATCACAGAACCGTTTCCATTTAAATGCATCCACAGCACTGATCATATGTGTTAAGTCTCCATCCTTTCCTTGCAGTTCACAGTTCAGCTTGTTCAGCGTTAACGTCTGTAAGGAACCCAAAGTCAAGTGACCATGCATTGTCTGACAGCTCACTTCATTTCTTGAATTAAGAAAAGTGACAATTTCAGACACCAGATCTAAAAGTCTTTACAGCCTCTTCTTTCAACTGGGTCGCCCTTCGACTAACTACCAAACAACAGCATGAAGGATTAGTTCACTGTTGGCAGCATTGAGTTCACTGAGTAAAGAATTAAACAAATGGTGCTGAAGAGTTCTTGCTTGAATTGAGTTTACAATCTCACAAACAACTTTCATTATATGAGACATAAAGTCTGTAACCTTACTTGGTTTGCTTGCTGGTGGATTATATAATGGTATTTGAGGGTTGGTTAGCTCAGTTGGCTGGATGGGTGATGTCTAATGTAGAGCAATGCCAATAGTAAGTGTTCAATTCCTGCACTAGTGAGGCTACTATGAGGGATTCTCCTTCTCAAACTCTTCTCTCACCTGAGGCATGGAAAACCTCAGGTTAAACCATGACCAGTTGTCTCTCCTTAATAAGAGACTAACCCTTCGGTCTGGTAGATTATGGCGACTTTATCTTTTCACAGTGGTAATTTACGAGGGGAATTCAAGATTATTTCTACAATGTACAATATATCTTGCATCTATATCAAGCATGACCGATTATGATTGGAATAGTTTTAAAGCATGTACCTTTTGAATTAATTGTAGATATGTTCACCCCTTGTTCTTTCTTCAAGGGGTGAAAGGCTGAGAAGACCCTTTTTATGTTTATCCTTCTTGTTATGTCCTTAAAAACCATACACACAAAACCAATCAGCTGTGCTGTATTAGTTGTATTGATGGATTCATCGATCTGTAGTGTGAATCTTTCACAGTCCTTCAGGTCCTGATATAGTTGCTGAAAGATGTTGTCAGACACTCGTCTTGCTCCTGTGAAAACACCAAGTGATGTGCTGTGCATTTCCATTATTATTTCTCTTTGTTTAAAGTCTTTGAATAAACAGTCAGCGGCTCCAGTAATTGTTTCTTTAATTACATTGCCATCTGTGAATGGATTCTTGTGTTTTGTCAGAATATGGCCAACGCAAAATGATGCTTTGGTGCGGCTTCAAAAAAAATGACTATTGAGCTCAAAATGGCCATCAGCTTGTCAACTTTCTTTGCCCAAAGCCTGCTCTTCAAAGGAAAACAATCCTTGATTTAACTGTGCATTGTAGTATGATGACATTCCAAATTCCTCTTTTTATTGATTGACATACTTTCGCGACATATGAGGCAAATGCTGTTATCCTTTATAGTGTGAACAGAAATATATCTTCCTACTCCATGTGGAAGTTGTACGTTTGTGATTTCTTTTCAGATGGTTCAGGTTCATCACTTGTCATCAGCGTGTCAGCATGGAATCCGTGATGTCACTCGACCGCTGATCGTGCTACAGGTTGACCTCTGGATCTGTGCTTCTGGAGCATCTAGAATGTTGCTGTTGCTTTCAAGCGTGGAGGCACTGGAGATCACTTCTGTGGTCACGATTCATTTCCAGAGCCCCTGGTCAGCTTGTGTTACTCAGACGTTGGATGTTGGATCTTGCACCACCTTTTAGATAAGCGGCTGAGGCGTGAGATTAGCTTTGGTGCTCTTGCAGAGAGTCCACATGGACAGGATAGGCTCAGCAGCCTTTCAAGCTTGCAAAGCCTGTCAAGCGGATGCACTTTTCTTTAACCAAGCAACTTCTGGGAGTGGAAATGAGGTGGCGGCATGACAATTGATGTATCTACGATGAGATCAACCAAAAGAGACTCTGAGATCAACCTGTTAATCAACATTCTGAGTGTTGTAGACCACAGATTTATAGTGTCTTAACAGCTTTAGTATGTTCCAAAGTGCTTTAAGCCCAATGATGTACTTATTGAATCATAGCCACAGTAAGGATGGAGGTGACATGACAGCAACCAATTTACACACAGCATGCTCCCATAAACAGCAACATAGAAACAGTCAGATTACCTGTTTTAGTGATACTTATTGAGGGATACGTTATTCCCAGGACAATGAAATCAACTGTCTTTCTAATTTTCAAATAATGCCATATTTTTCACATTGAACTAAAGGAAAGACTCTCGGCTTAACATCTCCTCCAAAGACAGCACCTCCACTCGTGTAGCATTTTCTCAGTACTGCACTGAGCAACAGCCTGGAACTTATCTTTGGGCTTTTGCAATGAGATTTAAGCTCAAATTCTGACTCAGAGATAAGAGTGCTTATGATGAGTCACTGATGACAGCAACAGTATGATCAACTAACTGAAACCTTTTTGGATGATATGCACGTCCAATGTTAATTCAAGTTGCTTATTTCTCAGAAATCCAAGAGTTAATAATTCTTTTAACTTGCTATTTATGTTGGGTTGTGTTTTGTGCAGATGTGCAATATACCTTTAAGGAGCGTGCTCTTGAAGTCATCATTTATCATGGCATGTGACCTAATGACATAAAGCTCTCAGTCTCCATCTTACTAAGCTCCGTCCTCTTGCAGCATGACACACTAAAGGAAGTCTGCTACAGCTCATTTGAATGTGTAGTCTGAATCTGATATGCAATTGTCTGTGATTGTAGTGTACATATATAGACACCAAATGATATAATAAAACTTAATTGAATTCTTCAATGCTACGAGATCTACATCTCATCCTCATATTATAAGAACTAATACAGGTATTATAAAGTAATGGAGTCAGATTATCAACTTATGCCACCACATGATTAAAAAATTGATAAGATAAAAATAGAAAATCTCGAATCTCACACTTTCAATTACATAGACCTTGACAATGTGACAATTGTTATGAGCAGAATTTTTTGAATGGTGGGATATTGCACTGCACTGATTATATTTGTGGGGAACATATTCCTTCTCTCTCTTGACGGCTGCTCTGCTGCCATTTAATTAACTGTGAAGCATTAGTTGCCTGGAGATAGGCCTTTGGCTCCAAAGTAGGGAGAAGATCCTGCCTCAGAGCTCAGTGACCCCTGTGTCCCACTGAACAACATGCTGTGATTCCATATGGGCATTTCTTGATAGGGTGGGCAGAAGAGACTCCAAGGATTGAAGGTGGAACCAGGTTGTAAAGATCATAGCAGTATGGGATAGGCTGGAAAACAGTGGGGAATGGGGGAGTGTGGGGGGCTGGGGAGTTGTTATTCTAATCGGAATATGATGCCCATTGAGCTAACCAGCTAAATAAATATGATAAAATCATATAGGCTCAGGATTTGAAATATTGATTCTGTTTTCTCTCCACGGATGCTGCCAGAACTGTTGCGCTTTTCCAGCAATTTCTGTTTTTGTTCAGATTGCCAGCTCTTTTAGTCCACAGTTCTTTTAGTTTTTACGATAAAATCATAACTATGCTTTTTAAATTCCAGCAGTTGCTCAGTTATTATTTATATATAATCAAAATAAAAGGTACATCAGTTTAATTTTGACCTATCAGGCTGCTCTTTAGTATGTATGTGTTCCAAGTATATGAGAAGGTGTGAAATGTAAAAAGTATCCCTTTGCATCTGAATTATGCATCAAGTTACTCCTTATTTTCATTGTTTTTCTATACAGCTGCAACGATGGTGGAAACTGGAAAAGACAAGAAGAATCCAGATGAGTTTGCAGAAGCACTGGACTCAATCCTTGGTGATTTTGCGTTTCCAGATGAATTTGTTTTTGATGTTTGGGGAGCAATAGGAGATGCCAAGAATGGCCGAATATAGCATAAGTACTTCTTTATGTGTGAAATACATCCAACTGTGCTATAGCCTAAAATCTTGACTTCTCATTATTTTTCAGAAGTAGGTGCGTTTAATAAAACTAGCATGATGCAAGCGACTATCTATACCGTTATTACTATACTTACATAGCAGTTGATTGTAAGTGTGCTGTCAGTAAAAACGCTAATGCACATTAAAAAAATATTGAGTCATAATAAACCATTGAATTACAGTTTTCTTGGTCATATTATATCATATTTCATAAGTAAGATTAAAAAAAAGGACACCGTATGATTTTGGAACTTAGTGAGGTTTTATTAGAAACAAGGTACAGAACTAAGAAAATGAAATGTTAGGGTGTTCCAGTTGACTGTAAGCCTTTGTTATTCAATAACTTTAATAAATAAATGGACACAAGTCAGAACGGTACTTTTCAGTTAATTCATCAATTGAGAAATACTTCTTAGGAGGAGCGTAAAAGTGGACAGCATTACATGAGTTCTGCCTTATATTCAGTTTATTGGAGTCAATAGATTTGAATATTGGGTAGGGTATATGACTGCCAGCTGATGCAATAACTGCATCTTGACCATAATGCCCAATGTGAAGTTCAACCGCATTTAATCTTTCTTTAATATCATTTTATAGGACACAAGATCGAGTTGCTGATAGTGCATAACATGGAAATATGTAATACCCATTAGATTTCAAAACTCAGGCTATTTTTGTTTGATGTAAAGAATGGGCCCACTGAATATGTTATGGGTAGAATGGGGAATTGCTAAAAATTATAGGCTAATTTCATTTAACATGGTGATACAATGTTACTGATATGAAAGACTCCACAAGAATCCTACCCTTTTGAAGTCAACAGTGAGCTACAGTGAGCCATTTACCACTATCATACTCCTGATTACACGCTTTAGTGAAATGACAGTATTCTTAGTACTGCTCTTCAAAACTTAGGCAGATATTCTCCATTATTTATCAATTTGAATGAAAAATACTTCCTAAATTATTAACAGAAACTAATGAAACAATGTAATTTTCATTAACACATGTACAAAGATATCTGCATTGACAGACTGTGTCTAGAATGCATTTTGGTATGGCTAGTTTTGATACTAATAGCCAAGGCATTGTCTATTTACCTGCAGTACCTCCTCCAGGGGTATTCAGCATCACAGATGCCAGCCTTCAGCAAATTTTATTCACTCCACGTGATATCCTAAGATGACTGGAGGCACTGTACTGTAAAAAGCAATGGGCCTTGACAACGTTTTGGCAATATTATTGAAAATTTTCTGCATCTGAACTTGCCGCACTCCTAGTCCGGTTGTCCCAGTACAGCAACATCAATGGCATCTACTGGACAATGTCAAAAATTGCCCAGATATGTCCTGTAAACAAAAAGCAAGACAATCCCAACCGATTAGCACCCATCAGTCTACTCTCAGTGATTAGTATAATGATTGAGAGTATCATTGTTAGTACTACAAAACAGCACTTGCTCAGCAATAGCCTGCTAACGTATGCCCAGTTTGGGTTCTGCCAGGGCCACTCAGCTCCTGACTTCATTACACCATTACAGCCTTGGTTCAAACATGGACAGAAGAGCTGAATTCCAGAGGTGAGGTGAGAGTGACAGCCCTTGACATCAAAGCCACATTTGACTGAGCATGGCATTTAGGAGTCCTAGAAAACTTGAGTCAATGAGAATCAGGAGGAAAGCTCTCTGCTGGTTGGTGTCATGCTTGGCACATAGGAAGATCATTGTGATTGTTGGAAGTCAATCATCTCAGTTCCAGGACATCTCTGCAGGAGTTCCTCAGGGTAATGTCCTAGTCCAAACATCTTCAGCTGCTTCACCAATAGTCTTCCCACAATCATAAGGCCAGGAATGGAGATGTCCGTCAATGATTGTACAATGTGCAGCACTTCCACGGCTTCTCAGATACTAAAGCAGTCCATGTAAAAATGCAAGAAGGTCTGGGCAATATCTAGGCTTGGGCTGACAAGTGGAAACTGACATTTGTCCACACAAATGCCAGACAATGACCATCTCCAGTAAGAGACAATCTAACCAGGCACCCTCCTTGACAATCGATGATGTTGACATCACTGAATCCCCCACTATCAACATCTTGGTGGTTACCGTTGGCCAGGAACTGAACTAGGCTCACCACAATGGCTTCAAGAGCAGGACAGAGACCAGGAATACTTCTCTGAGTAACTCACCTCCTGACTTCCCAAAAACTTGCCCACCATCTCCAAGGCACAATTCAAGAATGTGAAGGAAAACTGACCACTTGCCTGGATGAGTGCAGTTCCACTGACACTCAAGAGGCTTGACACCATCCAGGACAAAGCAGTCCACTTGATTTGTACCACATCTACAAACATGTATTCCCTTCACCATTGATTCTCAGTAGTGTCTATCTACAAGATGCACTGCAGAAATTTGCCAAAGATCCTTAGACAGTACCTTCCAAACACTCCACCACTTCCATCTCGAAGGTCAAGGACAGCAGATACATGGGAACTCCACCGCCTGTAAGTTCACCTCCAAGCCAGACCTGCTGAGCTTTTCCAGCAACTATGTTTTTGTTCCTGATTTACAGCATCCACAGTTCTTTGGTTTTTATAAAGAACAAAGACAGCCCAGGAACAATGATATAGCTCTAAAGGACACTATTCAGTCCATCATGTCTGTGCTAGTTCTTTGAAGGAACTTTCCAATTAGTTCCAATCCCCTGTTCTTTTCCCAATGTCCTGCAAATGTTTCTATTCAAAAATTTATTTAATTTGTTTTTGAAAGTCATGTTTGTATCAGTTATTGCACTCTCTCAAGCAATACATTTCAGATCATGCTACTCATTGACAGTTATTTTCCTTCTCTTAGCAGCTCTGGTTCTTTTGCTGGTTGGCTTAAACCTGTGTCCTGTAGTTACCAACTCTCATTTTGGAAAAAGAAACAGTTCATTAAGGAAACAGTTTTTCCTTACTTTCTCTATCAAAACCTTAGTTTACATTCATTGACACAGAACAGGAATATCCCAGACTGGCTTGGGGACTGTGCTGTTAACACTGTCGGAGAGTTCCAGAGAAGAGCATCAGCCAAGGATTTCCCCTCCAGTTCACAGGAAGTGAATGGACATTGGGTGAGAGCTCCCCTCCACTGCCCATGGTCAATTAGTCTGCTAGCATTCATTGCTGTTCCTCTCTCATGAATGATGGCTAGTCTCTTGAAGTTGTACTCCATAAGATATCTTCACGAAGAAAGAGAGGAAAATTAATAAGACAAAAAAAATCGTGAGGGGCATGGATAGGATGAATAGCAAAGGTCTTTTCCAAAGGGTAGGGCAGTCCAAAGTTAGAGGGCAAAGGTTTGAGGTGAGAGGGAAACAATTTAAAAAGGACATGAGGGGCAACCCTTTCACCCAGAGGATGGGGCATGTATATAACGAGCTGCCAGAGGAGGTGGTGGAGGCTTGTACAATTACAACATTTAAAAGGCATCTGGATGAGTACGTGAACTGTAAGGGTTTAGACGGATTCAGGCCAAATGCTGGAAAATGGGACTAGGTTACTTTAGGAAATCGGGTCAGCATGGATGATTTGGAGCAAAGGGTCTGTTTCCGTGCTGTACAACTCTATGACTTTATGTAATTATCGTTGATAAGATGAGCATTTGGTACCCATTCTTAATTGTCCTTGAGAAGGTGGTGCTGAGCTGTCTTCTTGAACTGACACTCCACAACTCTATGATTATATGACTCAATAAAAGGAACCAGAAAAAATACATTACTCTTTTGCATAGAGCTGATGTTGACCACTACTATTATATTCATATTCAGCTTTGTTTTTGTGGTTTTTTCTTCCAAACAAACTTCTTCAGTTTAGATTTAAGAATTAAAATTGTGTTTGTGAATATTTCCAAGCAAAACATTTTTTAAATTTATGGCATCACAGATAACATTGTCAGCCTCAAAAACATGACGGTCTCCAAGTTGTCAGCACCAAAAAGGATGTGATTTTAGAATTACACCTTTGAATTGAGACTTCCATAGCTTGGATTAATCTAGAAGATCTTTTTCCTCAATGTTTTAAAATTAACAGTGAATTCCACTTTGTGAAAAAATAATGAAGAAGCCATAAGGGAAAAATAATTTGTCTCACTGATGACTCAAGGATAATTACAAATTCTATATTAGAAACTTTTGAATTACTTATTTCAGTTTGATTTTAGATACTAGTTGTCACCAGTGACAATTGTCATCAGTGAATTGATATAAAACTCTACAGAGTTATTACAATTATTGAATAGTTCAATCTTAACCTTTTAGTTGTAAGCACTGTACCTAGAGACACACCTATATGAGGCTAAATTACCGATTATTCTGCAGTCATGCATCACTAGAGCACTGATGTATGTTTACTTTATGCCTGTATATTATCTGACTAACGCCTCATGCTAGATTTTGTAATATTGATGACATAATATGAGCTTAATTAACAGCAGAATGTTTAAATGTTAATTGAATTGCCTTTCTTAAAAACCAACCCTGAGGTGGTTTGAAATAGGCATTCAGTTTACATGGAAATCTGCCAAAGATGATGCATTATGAAAGATTTAAAGAGGAGCCAAAAAGATAATCAAACCCAGATCCACATGTTACTGAAACCGTTCGCAGCGGTCATGTCGCAGTCAAAAATAACAAACACCTGTTAATCTAATTTGTATTAATTCAGCCAACCACCTAATAATTGTCTTTTTCTGCCATTGTACCCAGCGTTAATGTTGTGAGATGAGAATGTGTGTTAGAAAGAATCAGGCTTTTTACTTCTTGTGATAGAGTCACTCTGAAGTAGCGGCAATGCTATGTTGCGCCGAAGAATAGCAGGACTGTGCAAAAGACAAACCAAGGACCTCACTTTATTTCCTGTGGGATAGCATTGATAAATAGGATGTTATATTAAACCTATATTGAATCTTGGTTAGTCCACACAGTATGATATGCAGTTTTGGTCGCTATATTACAGAATGGGTATAGAGACACTGGAGAGGGTGCAGAAAAGAACGATACCAGAAATACATTTAAAGTTTTCGCCCTTTTCATTTGGCACTCTCTAGCCCTCTGCCATATGTCCTGTATCTAAGGGAAGATCTGAAGATTGTGGCAAGCTTTCCTGTTATCTCCAGACCCCTTCTTTGAGCAACTTAAGATACAAGCTTTACAGACCAAGTGACTTACCCAGTCTATGTTTAAACTACCCTTCTGTACATCTGTCTTCTCAGTACTTGTCCCATCCATTACTTCTACCATCTCCACTTACTCAAATGTTTTGTCAGCATCTCGTTTGGTAAATACTGATAAAAACTATGTACAAGTATTCCAACCTTGCTCTGCACCTCTAGGCATTTCTCATCCTTTCTGTCCCTAATAATCCCTACCCCACCTTTCTAAACCACCATCTATGTAGGCCAGCAGAAGATTTCTTGGCTCACTTTATGTCAATCAAATCTCATACTCTCTTTTTGCAGGCCATTGTGGCTGAATCTTCTGGGCTTGGTTGGAGTAGTTGGAAAGATTAATGGGATAGATGGCCAATTGCAAGATTAATTGGGAGCAAGGACAAAATTCAGATTTCTGATTGTATTGATTGTAACAAGGTCAGCTAGCTGGACCTCAGAATATGAGTTCCCTGATTGGGTCTGTTACTCTGGTCTAATCAGGGAACTCATTTTCTATGAGGTCCAGCTGGCTGACCTTGTTACAATCACTATGCTGATGTCAGGTTGAAATTTTGCTATTAAGTTCTCAAAACCTTTCAGGCAGGTCGGTCTCTGATGAGCAAAGATGAATGGCGTTGGGACTGTAGAGTTTAGAAGAATGAGAGGTGATCTCATTGAACCATACTGGATTCTTGAGGGGCTTTACAGGATAAATGCTGAGAGGATGTTTCTCCTCATGAGATCATCTAGGGCCAGCGGGTAAATAAAGGGGCATCGATTTGAGATGGAGATGAAGAAGAATTTCTTCTCTTCGAGCGTTATGAGTTTTAGACCAGAAGACACAGAAGCAGAATTAGGCCATTTGACACATTGAGTCTGCTCTGCCATTCGATCATGGCTGATATGTTACTCATTTCCAATCTCCTGCCTTCTCTAAACAACCCTTGATCCCCTTACTAATCAAGAAACTATCTCGGTCCTAAATACTTGACCTCTACTGTCCTCTGCAGCAATGAGTTCCACAGATTAACCACCCTGTTGCTGAAGAAATTCCTCCTCAACTCACTCTAAGGTTGTCCCCTCAGGTCCTAGTCTCTTCTACTAGTGGAAACATCGTCTCCAATCACTCTACCCAGGCCCCTCAGTATTCTGTATATTTCAATCAGTTCGTCCCTCATCCTTCTAAACTCCATGGAGTACTGACACAGAGTCATCAACTGCTCCTCACATGACAAGCCCTTTGACCTAGGATCATTCTTGTAAACCTCCCTGGACCCCCTCCAATGCCAGTACAGCCTTCCTTAGATACAGGTCCCAAAATTGTTCAAAATATTCCAAATGCGTTTTGACTAGATCCGTATACAGTCTCAGCTGTACAACTCTGCCATTGTATTCAAGCCTTTTTTTAAAAGGAATACCAACATTACATTTGTCTTCCCAACTGCTAACTGAACCTATATCTTAGCCTTAAGAGAATCTTGAACTAGGACTCCCATGTCCCTTTGTGCTTCAGATTTCTGAAGTCTCTTTCCATTTAAAAAATAATCTAAGTGTCTGTTATTCTTACTGAAGTGCATAACCTCACACTTTCCCACATTGTATTCCATCTGCCACTTCTTTGCTCACTCTCCTAGCCTGTCCAAGTCCTTCTGCATCTTCACCGCTTCCTCCACACTACCTGTCCCTCCATCTATCTTTGTGTCTTCTACAAACTTTGCAACAATGTTCCATCGTCCAGATCATTAATGTCTGACATGAATACTTGTGGTCCCATCACAGATCCATGCGGAACTCTACCAGTCACTGGATGCCATCCTGAAAAAGATCTGACTTCTACTAATCAGCCAATCCTCTATCTGAGCCAGTACCTTGCCCGTAACAACATGGGCTCTAATCTTAATTAGCAGCCTCCTGTGTGTCACCTTGTCAAAGGCCTTCTGGAAATCAAAATAGATCACATACACTGGCTCTATTTTGTCTAACTTGCTCATTTCCTCTTCAAAGAATTCCAAACGTTTTTGTTAGGCATGACGTTCCGTTAATTAAGCCATGCTGACACAGCCGTATTTTATCTATCACTCCCAAGTACTCTGCAAACTCATCCTCAATAATGAACTCTAAAAACTTATCAACGACTGAGGTCAGGCCAAGTCAACAGGCTTATAGTTTCCTGTCTTCTGACTCCCTTCCTTCATAAACAAAGGTGTTACATTAACCATTTTCCAATCCTCCCTGACTCCAGTGATTCCTGAAAGATCATCACCAGTGCCTGTACAATCTCTTCAGCTATGTCCTTCGGAACTCTGGGATGTAGTCTGTCTGGTCCATGTGAATTATCCAGCTTCAGACTTTTCAGCTTCCCCAGCACCTTCTCCTTAGTGATGGCTACGACACTCACCTCTGTCCCCTGACTCCCTTGAAGTTCTGGAATGCTGCTGGTGTCTTCCACTTTGAAAACTGATGCAAAAGTACCTATTAGGTTCCTCTGCCATTTCCTTGATCCGCACTACTACTTTTCCAACCTCATTTTCCAGCGGTCCAATGTTCAGTCTTTCCTCTCTCTTATGTTTTATATATCTAATAAAGCTCTTGCAATCTTTTTCTATATTACTAGCTAGCTTACTCTCATTCTTCATCTTCTCCCCCCAGTTATTACTTTATTTAGTCATCCTCTGCTGGTTTTTAAAGGCCTCCCAATCCTCTGGCTTCCCACTAATCTTCACCACATTGTATGCTTTTTCTTTTGCTTTTATGCTGCCCCTGACTTCACTTGTTAGCCATGGTTGCCTCATCCTCCACTTAATATATTTCTTCTTCCTTGGAATGAATTTCTGCGGTGCCTCATGAATTATCCCAGAAACTCCTGCCATTGCAGCTCTGAGGTCTTCCCTGGTAGGTTCCCCCTTCTAATCAACTCTGGCCAGTTCCTCCCTCATGTCTTTTTAGTTACCTGTACTCAATTGTAACCCCATAATATCTGATTCCAGCTTCTCCCTTTCAAACTACACAGTAAAATCTATCATATTATGGTCACTGTACCCAGAGGTTAATTCACGTTAAGCTCCCTAATCAAGTCTACCTCATTACACATCACCAAATCCAAAATTACCTGTTCCCTAGTGGGTGCTACCACAAAATTCTCCAAGTAAAATCTCACAGATGTTCCATGAATTCCTTTTCTTGAGATCTGCTACCAACCTGATTTTCCCAGTCAACCTGCATATTGGAGTCCACCATGATTAGTGGAATAGATCCTTTTCGATCTCCTGATTTATTTTCTGCCCACATCCTGACTGCTGCTCGCAGGCCTGTACACATCTTCCATCAGGGTCATTTTTGCTTTGCTGTTCCTCAACTCTACCCACATAGATCTTTCCAATTCTATAGCTCTTCATGCTATCAACTTAATTTAATTTCTTACTGACATGGCAACCCTGTCCCATCTGCCCATCTGTCTGTCCTTGGATATTAAGCTCCCAGCCCTGATCTCTTTGCATCTCTGGGGTACCCACAATATTTTACCTTGCTTTGTACACTTTGGAACTCCTTGCCACAGAGGGCTGTGGGTGCAGAGTCCTTGTGTATATTTAAGGCTCAGATAAATAGACTTTTGAAGAGGAATTAAAGGTTATGGGGAAAATGCAGGAAAGTGGATGTGAGGAGTATTATATCAGCCATGATTCTATTGAATGGTAGAGTAGGCTCAAGAGGTCAAATGGCCTGCTCCTGTTCCTTTCTCTTCTGGTTATGTTCATATGGTCTTCAAACTGTGATGGTTGGGAACCTTTTTTGCATTCATTCCCAGCCAATCCCAGCCCAGCCCAAGGCATGTCTTCGGTTATACTGTTAGAACACAAGGAATGTAAATTGCCCAGTCTATGCAGCTTCTAGCGTGATTGAGAAGTGTCATTAATATCAAGTCTTGCAAGCCATTCTTGTTGTTTAGCATTAAGAGTGCAAGGGAGGTGGACTAGATAACAACACAGCCCCTTCCCCCACCCCCACCACCAACCACACACGTACACACACACACCTGGTCAAAGAAAGGAAGCCACTTTGGCTGATGTCAGGAAGCCTACACAGGGCAGGGTCGAGGGGTAAAACACAACACAGACTCTGCATAAAAGTTACAGATTAAGTTAGGAAAGTATGGCAAAGGATTAAATTTAAAAGACATGGCTGTTAGGGGTCCCAGAGGTATCTTGTGAAGTGGAAGTAGGCAACTGCAAAAGGCATTTGGAACAGTCACAGCAAAAGGGGCTGTGGTATTTTACCAAGTGACCACTCCTGGTACTTTCTGGTATTGATGCATCTACCAGTGTATAGTACTTAAGCTCATATCAGCTCCCTGGACAGGGAGTGCACATCTGCTGGACTTGTTGTCTGTGATCATAAAGAGCTAGATTGAAATCTCTTCCTGTTCAAGGATCTGGCTAGGTGATTCCAGGAAATTCCGTGCAGCCCCACAGACATGAGGGAACTGAACGGAGAGAAATCAGACAACTCAGGAAGCTTGGTTCATTGCAACCATAGTGAGCTGCACAAATCCCGACATGCTTTCCTGGGAAGGATGTTGGTGAACTGATGAATGTACCCTTGGGTGACCAAGTGGGAGATGACACACGAATCTTCCGTTGTGGTTTGAAAGGAGCCGGTAGTGAGGAAATTCAATTCTGCTGTGCCGTTGTAGATCTGCCTGCAGAAGATGACAGATGTAGAGGACAACAGCCATAGCCACCCAAAGATGCTTACAGTTCATCTACAGGTAGTTGCAGTGCCTTCAGTAGACCCTCTTGTGGTATACTTCTCAGCAGCACTCCCTCCAGTACCTTCAATCTCTCCAAGTAACTGTGGCCTTGTTCATGATTTCCTTTGACCTTGCTGAGCCTCCCTCCAAGTCAAAGCTGAAGCAGCTCCCTATGCCCACCCTTAGCCTTATTTCTGAAGAAGTGTCTAGGCCTGAAACGTCAGCCTTCCTACTCCTCTGATGCTGCTTGGCCTGCTGTGTTCATCCAGCTCTACACCTTGTTATCTTAGCCTTACACCACCTGTTTTTCAGTATTCGTGTTCCTTCGCCCTCACCAGCATTTCTTTCCTCATTCTAAATATACAGCTCCGACCTTCACTTGCCCTCCTTCTCCCTGTTGTATAAGATAATGATTCTGAAATTTCTCCCACTCTAACCTATCAGTTTCTTCCAAGGTCCTAAAATCATCAATAAAATTACCCTTAATCCAGAACAACAAACCTAGTTCATGTAATCTATCCACATAATCTAACTCTTGGTATCCTGGGGACTTTGTGGTAGATCTGCAGTAAACTCCTTTCATGGCTAGTATAGATTTTCTAAGGTGGTGTACCAAGTACTGCATATAATATGCCAGATGTGTTCTAAACAGGATTTTAGAGTTGTTTTAAAACTTTGTCTCCTTTCTATTCCAGTTGTTGAGCTATAAAGACTTTTAAACTACATTTCGCACCTAACTACTCCTGATTAGTGATCTGTGAAAATGGAGCTCTAAATCATAAACTATTTAAATAATTCTTGGATCATATTTGGTCCATGGTGAATGTGGGATCATTTATTTGTCATATGTTTGTTTGTTTGTTCATTCATTTCCCACACTGTCATGCATTGAAATTTATCCGCTAAAATTTTGATCACTCACTTCATCAATGTCTCCTTGTAATTTTATTCTTGCATCTAAGTGATTTATTATATCAATAATCTTTGTGTCATCAGCAAACCTAGGTAAATGGCTCTCTGTTATGTTAACTAAGCGATTAATAAATATAAAGACTGAACTTTGCAGTCAACAGGACAGCAAGATGCTTGCAGCTGACTTTGAAGAAAACTGCCCACAAAGATCGAGTGACCTCTATGGATTTTCTCTGTATCAATTTTTGTTTGAGTCTGACATCAACTCAATGAGATCATGCCACATTAATTTCATCAAATAGGGTAAGCAACCACTTACATTGCAGACCTCTTACCCTAAGGCACATTCTTCTTTAAAACCTGAAAGAACTCCAGATGTTGTCAATCTGAAACAAAAAACAGAAATTGTTGGAAAAGCTCAGCAGGTCTGGCAGCATCTGTGGAGAGAAATCAGAGTTAATGTTTCGGGTTAAGTGGCCCTTTCTCATAACTGGACTTAACAGTAACTTAACTGTGACTTATCACCACCCCACCTACCTTTCTCCAGCCCCACCCATCCTCCCTCCTGCCTCCTTGACCTGACACAACCTGTCCATCTTCACTCCCACCTATCCACCCCTCCTATTCCACTTACCAATCCCCACCACTCCCTACCTGCACACACCTATCACCATCCTACCTACCTTCCCCAGCTCCACCCCACCTCTCTCTACTTATTTCCCAGCTCCCTTCCCCCTCCCCATTTCTGAAGAAGGATCCCGACCTGAAACGTCAATTTTCCTGCTCCTCTGATGCTGCCTGGCCTGCTGTATTCCTCCAGTTCCACACTGTGTTGTCTCTGACTCCAGCATCTGCAGTTCTTGCTATCTCTGGGTGACTTAGCAGTAGGTGTTCTGATTTTCTCCACAGATGCTGCCAGACCTGCTGAGCTTTTCCAGCAATTTCCGTTTTTGTTTCACATTCTTCTTTGCTTTGTAAATGAAGGTTCAGAAAGGTTGCATGTTTGAACAAAAATACATAAGAATATTTTGATGTTTCCAGCTGTAGATCAAACAGGTATTTATTTGCAAACTATGTTTGCCCTGAAGTGGTGAATTTTGCTTTGGGAAAATTACATTGCAACTTGGCTCATAGCAAATCAGGTTCAAAGCTGTGAGCTTTTGGTGAACTATGAGAGAATAGAACAGGCTGATGGGGAAGCAATTGAACTTCTGTCATGACAAAAACAATGTTGCTGGAAAAGCTCAGCAGGTCTGGCAGCATCCGTGAAGGAAAAACAGAGTTAATGTTTCAGGTCTGGTGACCCTTCCTCAGAACCTTCTGAGGAAGAGTCACCGGACCCGAAACATTAACTCTGTTTTTCCTTCACAGATGCTGCCAGACCTGCTGAGCTTTTCCAGCAACTTTGTTTTTGTTCCTGATTTACAGCATCCGCAGTTCTTTCGGTTTTTATTCTGTCATGACAAATTGGATCATGAAAAATAGGGAATCAATTTGTGAATCTATATTGTTGGCATTCAGCATCAAATTGTCATGTTTTCAATCTCATTTTACAATAATAATAATTTTAAAACCTTGAAATTGCATCATTAGGATAGATAGAGTGACTTTCATTATCTAATAATAAAAGCAGAAATGCTGTAGAAACTCAGCCAGTTTGGCTTTACCTTGGATAGAAATGGAGTTAACGTTTCAGGTCCAGTGACTTTTCTTCATCCAAAGAAGAGTCATAATGGACTTGAAACATTTGATGCTGCCAAACTGCCAAGTTTCTCCAGAACTTTCTGTTTTTATTTGATTTGATTTAATTTATTATTGTCACATCTACCAAGATGACAGTGAAAAGTATTGTTTGCATGCTAACAAGACAAATCATGTCTTACATAAGTACGTCAGGGTGATACTGATAATACAGGAAGTTCATATCTCCAGCATCTGCAGTAATTTGGTTTTCTGTACATTTCCAAAACTGCCAGTTAAAACAAGTGCAAGCCAAGAATACAGCAGGCCAAGCAGCATCATAGGAGCAGGAAAGCTTGACGTTTCGGGACTAGACCCTTCATCAGAGGGTCTAGGCCCAAAATGTCAAGCTTTCCTGCTCCTATGATGCTGCTTGGCCTGCTGTGTTCATCCAGCTCCACACCTTGTTATCTCGGATTCTCCAGCATCTGCAGTACCTATTATCTTTCCAAACCAAGAATAAACAACTGAAGGCACCATTCTCAATGAGTACAGGAGTGTTATAGATGGAATTAATGGCCAAAGACAGAGAACAATGGCCTTTTATAATACTTATCTTTGAGTGTTTCATCATTTTCCTGTAAGATATTTTGTGGGAAGAGAAGTTCTAAATGTAACTCATTACGTTATTAAGCTCTTCAATAATGCAGCTATAACAAGTTTTAAATTGAGTTGCTTTTTTAACCAAATTCTCCAGAAATGCTAGATTTAACTTGGAAACCTGATTTTGAATGCTGGCATTAATTGAAATAAATGACTCTGATTAAGATGCGTCTTTTGGTTTGAGGCATTTTGTAAACATTTACTGTAAGAAACATAACTTTTCAGCACAGCACAAATATTAATCTTACCTAGTGTGAATTGTATTTATGTAATCATTTTCTTTTTATTGTTTGTATTTTCACCTTTGGCTTGCAGTTCCAATGTAATGAACAACATGACTGCAATAAAACTGTATTTAATTCAAAACATTGCAGTGATCTTATGTTTAAAAATATTTAAGACAGATTGAAAATTGTTCTAGCCAACTAAAGGAAACCATATATAATTTAATACGTACATATACACTGGAAAAAAATCTATCTTTCACAAAATCAAAAATGTTGTCTTAAGGCATAATCTAGTAATAACACTAGCTGATTAATATAGGTTTGGATTTAGTTATATTGTATCTGTTAGTTATGAATTTTGAGCTCATTAAGGTGAGGGAACATAATATTGTTCCATTTCAGGAATTCTGTTACTGACATCAAACAGTAAGATATAGGACAAGACAGTGTCCTCCATCCTGCTCCAGGGTAATTCCTTAGCTCAAATCTCAACAATGCACCCTCTAATTCAGCAGCTGCAGGATTTTGTTTTTCTTTAGATCTCTAAAACTGCCAATTAAACCATAGAAACATGTGGAATTTCATTTCCCATGCTCTAACGTCAAACATTGCAATTGGCAAACTGTGTCAACATTGAAGCTGTTGTAGATTTTCACTCGGAACTTCCCAAGCACATCACACATGGTAGGGGTAGGGGGAAGAGGTGGGTGGGTGGGTGGTGAGTCAGTGTGGACTTGTTTTATCACACTATGGATTCTACGGTGAATTAAGGAACGTTGAGACTTTGGACTGAGCCTTTCTGTGGGAAATTGGTTCAGGAATAGTCAAAAACTAAATGAGAGATAAAAGGCACTGCAGATGCTGGAGAATCCGAGATAACAAGCATGGGGCTGGATGAACACAGCAGGTCAAGCAGCATCATAGGAGCAGGAAAACTTGACGTTTCGGGCCTAAACCCTTCATCAAAACTAAATGAAATTACTTTCAAAGGACTAGACTTGAGCTGGTGTGTCTGTGAGAAAGGCACCTACTGAGAAGTTGGATGGAATTGGAAATTTAATCTACATGGCTACATATCTGCCTGGAATGATGGAAAGTAAAATCTTTGTCATTAAATACTTAGGATGCTTCAGGCAATTAAGGGCAAATACTTACCCTTTAACCTGATGTTCTAGATATCTATTCAGGAGCTTTCAGTCAAATCGATTCTTATTTGTTTTAAAAATATGAAATGTTGACTTCTTTTACAAATCAGTGTCTGGGAAAATCACCTTTTATGTCAAAAGTTACTGGTTTTTCTCATGACAGTTCAGAGCAGCCATAGTCTAACTAAAAGGCGAAACAGAGTTGAAGAACACTGTAAATTGCTCTTGACTCGATGTTCTTCTTTAAATTGCTTTTAAAAGCAGGGTGGGAACAGATAATACAGGCAATGTGTGTTTTACAACTTGTGACGGAATTTGAAGTGGAATCTCCCCAGCCACTGAATAACATGGGCGTTGGCTAGTCAGTTGGGAACATTTGCTGTAATTGTCAGCAATGAAACAAAAAATCAGATTTTGCAACCAGGTTCTAACTAGAGAGCTGAGGCGGGTCTATTTAAACATATTAACATCTCATTAGTACCTAATCTTGGCTAATAAATATGCATGGAAGAGAAACTAGATGGCAACAATTCCTGACATGAAGGTCAGAATAGTACCTGGTCGGTCAGCCCACCACTTGACACTCTGGGCCACGATCTTGCACAGCAGTCATCAACATCTCAGGGTGCAGTCTGGGGCAGAGACTACATGCACACCCTATCCAGCTGCACTGCATTGTCATGGCACATCCCTGACCCATTGACAATACAGTACTTCTCTTCAACACTGCACTCCGGAGCACATCGATATCTTTCATTGCAATGCTGCTGCCAGGGCACAGGGACAAGTTGCCAGCTCACGGATTGGACCAGGCTGCCTCTCAGCCCTCCTCACTTGCTCGCTTAGTGCTTGTTCACTTTGTGTTGACTGCATCTCTGCCTTGCTTTAGCTTTATGTGCTTTGCCTGCTCTGCCAGTGTTTAAAAGCTCACAGTACTTCTGTCACGTTTTGCTGTTTAGTGCAGACTCAAAGCCAGGCAACTTTTCATGGTTGTCAGTAGTGATCAGTCAACAGGATCGTCATGTTGTTGGATGGCACCGTGCGATATCAGTCTCACACCAGCACCATGTGCCAGCAGTTTATGGGGCAAATACATTGCATGCTACACAAAATGGCCGTATCTCCAAGTCTAAGGAGGGTAGTCCTCAGTCAGGCTAAAGGAGATATACTGCAGTTAAGGGTCCCAGCACGGTAAGTTAAAGGCATTGTCTGATTTTGTCTTGGTGCGTGGCTTGGTTTTAAAAGTGTTACTGGTGTCAGTACCATGTGGTCCCAGCTGTGGCAGTTCTTCGGCGATTCCTTAGGAGAAACAGGGCATCACTGAGGTGGTGCATAACTAATGAGGACAGCTACAGCGAATTGTGAAAGAAAACTTGTTAAGACTCACAAAGACAAACCTTCCATGAAACTTGGCAAAACTGACAGTTAGCCAATTTCTGGTAAGACTCAGCCTTTGCTTTCCTGTTAAGATTATAAATTGGATGCTAATGAATATAAAGAGTTGTATGATCTGAATACCTATAGCACTGTACGTAAAATGCACTGAATAATTAACTTCAAGGCCAGATGTGCCAAATAATTCATGTTCGTCGCACACATATATAAAGAATCTCCTGATAAAACTCGACAAATTTGTTGAAACAATTGATGAGCTTCCAGCTACATTTTTGTTCCATTGCTACAAGACAGCTTTATTCCACCTCCAGGACATTGCCCGACTCTGTCTCATCTTAGCTTAGCTACTGCTGTTATGGCCCAGACCAAACCGCCTGAAAATGTTTCAAGGAAATAGCTTGCACCCTAACTTTTCGATTCGTCAAACCTCTAGGCTTTTAAGGGAAACACACTTTATTCTTACACTAAAATACAAACAAAGAAACAAAATTGGCATAACTTTAACTGTATTAAAATACTTAATAGAAATACTATTTCACTACTACACGGTGGCTCAGTGGTTAACACTGCAGCCTCACAGCGCCAGGGTCCCGGGTTCGATTTCAGCCCCAGGTGACTGTCCGTGCGGAGTTTGCAAATTCTCCCTGTGTCTGCGTGGGTTTCCTCTGGGTGCTCTGGTTTCGTCCCACAGTCCAAAGATGTGCAGGCTAGGTGGATTGGCCATGTTAAATTGCCCATAGTGTTCAGGGGTGTGTGGGTTATAGGGGGATGGGTCTGGGTGGGATGCTCCAAGGGTC
>JAHRHZ010000274.1:18054393-18137812 GCA_024137785.1 Ginglymostoma cirratum
GTTCATCCAGCTCTGCACCTTGTTATCTCAGACTCTCCAGCATCTGCAGTTCTTGCTATCTCACATGCTACCTTCTTTAAACTATAGGTTATACAAAGTTCTATCATTAGCTCACTCATCTACCCTGTACGATGTGATATGCAATGGCTTCTGTTTCTGCATTACCCTGTTGTCAAAATTCTCATTCTTGTTTCTTGCTACCAAATCCTTCCTCACTCCTCCCTTCCAGTCCTCCAACTCCCTGAAGTAACTACCAACACGGATTCTTGAGTACCCCAATCATAATCACTCCCTTTTGGTTCACTACCATCTACTCAAAGACAATTAGAGTTGGGAATAAATGCTGGCCTAACCTGTGACACCCACATGCCTTGAAAGAATAGCTCATAAGTAATAGTGACCCTGCCTTCAGTACTAAGCTCTGCACTTCTCTCCAACTCTCTACCCTGAAAACAGTTACATTTTTTCCCAAGCTTTTAAACATCTATCTCAATCTCACTTTATGTAGCTTGGTGTCAAATTTTCCATTACAAAGCACCTTAAGACGTTTTATTATGTTGAAGCTGCCAAATAACTGCTGGTCATTGTTGATAAATTGAACCTAAACTGAAATGTCAGCCACCCATGTAACACTCTGTCTTCACTAATGAGGTCACAGCATCAAACATATCTGGCAAACAAACACTTGGCTCACAACATAACATCATAGCTAAGATCATTGTGCAGCCGGAACAGGAAATGTGTCTAAATTATGGAATAAATGCTTGCACTGAGTACAGGATATGTAAAAATATAAATACTTTAAACCCCGTGGGAAAATATGAAACAGGGGCATGACCTTTCTACAAATTGGGACAAGTTCAACAATAAATTATTTGCTAATTCTAAAGTGCTCATTAAAAGCATTCTTTATAGCAAGAGGAAGAGATGCCAAAATGTCAAACATCTTTTAAAATTTTTGGTAAATGCAGACATTTTCCATGTTACTTCATAATACTAATTCTACTTAGTTAACATAGTATTTCCTGAACCTGGAATAATGACCAGGTTGAAAGTGATTAGTGGGATATATGTTTTCTCAAGCATGCTGAACTAGCGCTAATGTGACCAATCAATGCAAGTATGGTCCCTCCAGGCCCTTTAATGAGACATTCCAAAAGCTTAAAACAGGAATTAGCACTTGACATTTTTAAAATTGAACCTATCTTTCTAATCAACCTGTTCAGGGAGTAGGTGCGACTCGAACAGAGCCACTTGATCCAGGGGTTGGGAACTACCACTGCACCGCAAGAACTCATTACTGGATTAATGTCTATTGAAAGACAACTCGGTAATTACAGTGAATATAATGAGGTCAGCCAGATGGACCTCATAGAATATGATTTCCCTGATTGGGGCTGTTAACTTGGGCCAATCAAGGAGCTCTGGCTGACGGATGAGAACAGAATTGTGAGACATCCTATTCATTCTGCGAGCTGGCTGTGACAGAGCTGGATCAGTTTCAGGGACACTCCATGTGTAAATAAAGAGTGACTTGGTGATAGGATACCGGCCTCTGTGGAGTAATTTCAGTAAAATTAGAGCTCGATGAGCACCCAGGTGCTGGGACTGCAGGACAGCAGCCCACAAAGCCACCAACTCACACAAGTTTACAGTGTTTTCTAACAAGATCAGGAAATGCTGGAAATAATTGGCATTTTCGTTAGCAGATAAGGAGAAAGGATAATTAGATGTGTTACATCTAACTCTTCTAACTCCCATTAAACTCAGAGCATTGGAGAATAAACAGAGCTTTTCACGTTCGCGAAATATCAAACATTAAATACTCACAGGTCATGCATTCATGAGGCAACAAACAATATTTTCCCCAGCAAAACGTCAATCCAAACTGCAAGCAATCCTATCTCCCTACATCACCCTATATCCTTACAATGGATTTTCTTCATGAGATTGCCAATATAACAGAGTCTGTGCCTCTTCATCCATATCAATTAATGTAGGATTAAGATTAATTAAATTTACTTCAATAACAGCTCTTACAGCTGCCTAAGAGGAGACTTTTATCCATCAGCCTGGCTTAGATTCAAGTCTCAACTCCAAAGGAGAAGAGATTATTAAATTTGAGGATTCAGGCTTCTTGCCAATGTTTTAGATATTATCTGAGCAGAAGAGCAAATAACATTGTAAACTGAAGTTGCCTACGAAATGAAATGTGCATCCCAATGTACACGTGAATGAGAATGCGTGGCCACAGGCTGAGATCTACCATTTTATAAAAAGAGTTTAATGTAGGAAAAACCCAGTATGTGTCAGAGCAGCATAACGGACCAAAGAATGAGACTTTAATCAGGCTGACTAAAATGTTGGTCAAAGGAAATGGACTAAAGAAGCGTCTTAATGATGCAGTGGGAGGTACAGAAATAAAGGGCTGTAAGAAAGGTCCAAGTGTTTGAAGGCAGGGCTATCAATAGTGGGAGAAGGTAAGACAGGTAGAGAGGAATGAGCCAATGCAAACGATAACAAATGTAATTTAAGAATGAATATTTCGAGGTAATGATGGACAATTGAGATACAGGAGCTGTTATTATAGCTTTTGGTCTATACTGGACCATTGTACCAGCATTCTTATTACTCGCTCACCCTCCTGTTTTTGCCGTATCTAAACATTTTATGAAAGCAAGGATTGGCAGCTTAGGAGCGAACATTTTATGCAGAACTCACGTAATAATTGACTACTGCAGCATTACCGTGATGAAGTGAGGATTTCCATGCAAGGTGCTTCTAATTAGTAACGGTAAGGACAAGGGGAGGTTGAATGAAAGAAAATCCCTGATTTTCACTTTATAAGGAACAATTAGCAATTTATTTGTTTAACCCTAACAGTGAACAAATTAACTGAATTACTAACAAACCGAACAATGTCTCTTTAACTACTAACTATTCCCTAAGTGAACAAAATTCTGCTGGTATGTTGTTCCAATAAACACAAGTCCCACTAATATAAACCCAAGTAATAAGAAAATAAATTAAAACTTATTTTCTCAAAGTCTTCACTCCTTTCTTCTGTTGTTCTCAACTCATAAATGCCTTTCTTCTGCTGATCTTGTTGTAAGGGGTGTTTTCTGTGAATTCTTCTGTGAGGACTCTTAGCTAAAAGTGCCATGGTACCTTTTATGGATAGATGGGGCTTTCGAAGAGAGCTTAGGGATTTTTTGTGAGAGCTAGATGCTTATTTCTCAGATGGTGGTCCACTCTCACACCAATTTTCAAAAGCGCTCTCCTTATATACCTTGGATGACATACCAATTTTCTTACAATAGTATTGGTCCGAGCTTGTCAAATCCATCAAATTCAAATTCAATTGGCTTTCATTTGCTAAGTGCTTGGTTTAAATTAATTGGCTGATTCCAGCTAGTTGCCAAAACATCAAAACCAGCCTGAGGTTTCCAATCACACAGCCAAATGATGTATCTTTCAATTTCAGAACTGTTTATACCTGTTCAGCTGTTTACAGACACATTTTTGCATCAATCTCCAAACTTAGAAAAGCACCTCTTAAAGGATCTATGCACTCTTTCCCCCTTATCATTGTTTTACAAACAAATCCTGGTTTTCTGCCTTTCAATTCATGATTACTCTACTCAACTTCGTAACATAACTTTTAAGCCTGGTGACAAAGACTATATTTAAAGTTGGTGTAATGCAGTTTCACACTGATACTAAAATCCAGAGTGAGTGTCCAATCTGGTCCCAGAGCATGTGGACCAAGAATTTCTGCAAAAGCGTTTAAACTTATATTAAGTATTCTTATGATTGGTGCTAAGCAAAATTGCTTTGCAGCAAAAAAAATTAGAATACAAATGGGTACTTTAAAATATTTACAACTAAGTGTCGATGGAGTAGAATGCACCTACTTTCTCTAGACGACAATGTTTTTGAATCTTACCAAACCTTTCAGTTTATTTTCAATTTCTGATAATTTTTTTTATTGTTCAGCATCCTGACTCAGCAATCTATTTACAAATTGCCTTTGCTAAATTCTTAGTTGCTTTAATATATAATTGACATATACAACTAATCTAGGTGCTGCCAATCTTCTTCTTTTATCTTCTTCCATTTTACTCGAGATGACCACATCGCTGGTTGATCATTCTTCTCCATTCCATTCTGTTGTTCAATCATTCTTCTTTCAATCCTTTAGCATATAAGTCTCTCACCATCATATACTTCAATCTGGTCAGAGGCCTTTGTTAGGGTCCTCTTTCCTGACAGTCCCAAATCACTAGCCTCGCAATGTGTCCCCTTTGTGCATAACAGATAACCAGACTATTTCAATCACCTACTTTCTTTGATACTTTCACGCTCATCACAGATCCTCTCATGCATTGGCTCCTGAACATGTACTTCCTCATCACTTCACACAGACACCTCAAGATCTGCACTTCATGTGTACCCAGTTCCTCTCTTCTTGATATTACCCAACATTTTGACTATACAACAAGGTTGCTCTCACAACTGTTTTGAACGTTTGTATAAAGTATGGAGACAGATTTCTGCAAGAACATTTTATAATTTGATGCATTTTAAAATGATATTTTATCCACTTTCCATACATTTGCTCATGTCAATATTATGCACACTCAATGTAAAACATAATGGTTCAGCCAAATAATATCACCCCTCATAGAAACTTTACTACACTCCGAAACATTACAGTTTCAGCAAATTTTGCATTGTCAGATGCTAAACTGCTCTTGGCTTGTAATTTTTGCTATCTTTTTCTTCGTGAAGTCAACATAATTAAAGCCCTCCCAAATAATCCAGAAACAGAACCAACCCAAAGTTACTCTTCAAATTGTTCCCTTTAGACAGTTACTCACATATTGTCATAAAACCTCTGATTTTGTGGCTAAGATGATTCCAAATGTTATTTTTTTTTTGTGATATTTCTTATAAAGAATCAGAGATTATCTACGTTAGAATGTGGCCTTAGCAAATCTCCACTTGCCTTTGTAGTTATAGCAAGTCAAATATCCACATCTTCACCACTCAAGAAAGTCTCTGTATTCTTCTTTTTCCCTTGAAAATGGTCTTTCTGTTTCTCTCTCCTTTCCCCTCCACCTTCCTTAATACGGTATGACTAACATTGAGAGCATCTTTTCAGTTGCCTCTGTCACTTCCCTTCCTTCCCATACTACCAAGTCAACTTCTCCTAAGGATCTGCACTGCATTAGCTTTACATCATCTTCTAGTTTCTCTCTCATTTGCTCCATCTCTTTGTGGATGTTCTATCCCTGCTTCCTTGATCCTATTTCTGTTAAAATGTTGATCACACAACATCCCACCTTGATTCTTATGCTAGCTGATAATATGAATGATCTGTCTCCTCAACAAATCATCTCCCTACTTTACAAACCTGCTGACATTAACTTCCCCTCCTTAAAAAGCCCCCCTTATGTCCTAATATTCTTGTAAGCTATTGTCCCATCTCCACTGTCCCTTTTCTTCCTAATGTACTTGTTGTATTGCCTCCCAAATTGGTATCTATCTGCATCATTTTCCATCTTTGAATACCTCCAACCAGGTTTCCACCTCTACCCCCATCCTTATCAAAGTCACAAGTTGCATCCAATGTAACTGTAATGATGGTAACTTATGCCTTTCATCCTTCTCGACTTGCCTGCTGCCTTTGACACAGATGACCTCACCACCCTGCTCCATCATCTCTCCTCAGCTGTCTGAGTCTGGTTCCTCTCTTTGACAGAAAACTGGTGAATTCGTGACTTCTCTTCCAGCTCCCATGCATTGCTCCAGGATTTTTTTGTTTTGCTTCCTTCATATTTCTCAATTACATGCTACCCCCCCCTCGACAATATCTTTGCAAAACCAAATCAAGTTCCATGTGCATACTGATGCCACCACCTATTGACCCTTCTCCTGTCAATGATTTGCCACATTACTTTTCATCCAGCGTTGGAAAAGCATAAATTTGTTCTAATTAAATATTGGGAAGACTGAAGCCATTTTCCCCTGTACCCACTGGAAACACAGTTCCCTATACACCAGCTCCAGTGTTCTCCACAGCTACTGTCTAAACAGTCCATTCACCACAATCTCAGATTCCTAAGTATCCTTTCTGTTGCTAACATCATTACTTTCATCTCCATGTGCATGATCCAACTTTAGTTTATCTGCTGCTGAACACTCAACTATTGTTAGTCCTAGACTCAACTATTGCAATGTTATCTTGCCCATCTGTTCTTGTTAAACTCAAGCTTGTCTAAACCGCTGGTGTCTGCATTCCACATTGCGCCAAATGCTCTTCACACAGCCCCTTGTGCTTGCTGGCTTATATTATCTTCTGCTTTGATAACACTTGGATTTTAAAATTCTCATTCTTGTTTTTAAATCTCTCCATGGCCTCATGCTTCAATAGTTTTCTAACCTCTTCTGGAATTAAGTCTCCAAGATTTCCATTCTCCTCCGAAACTGGCCTCTTGCAGATTCTCAATGTGCATTGCTCCACTGTTGCTAATCAGACCTTTAGCTGCATGGGCCTAAGCTTTGCAATTTCTTCCCTAAACCTGTCCTCCTCTCTGTCTCTCTCTATAAGATACTTAAGAAGTAAGACTCTTGGTGCATTTTTACGTTGTTAAAAGAAATTTTGTTGCATTTCCCTGATTCTTTCCCTTCTCTCTCTGGTGCACCTGGGGATTCAACACTTGAGAAATAAATAAAGTGAGATGTTTACCCAGACTGAATTTAGTTGCATATTTTAGCAGCAGTGCTCAGGATTAAAGTATTACAAATGGGAGGTGGAGCCAAAACAGGATTGAATCTCGAGACCTTGACTGTGGCACTGTGGCTCAGTGGTTAGCATTCCTACCTCACAGCACCAGGGTCCTGGGTTTGTTTCCACCTTCGGGCGACCATCTGTGTGGAGCTTACACGGTCTCCCTGTGTCTGAGTGGATTTCCTCCTTGTACTCCGGTTTCGTCCCACAGTCCAAACATGTGTAAGTTAGGCTGACTGGTCATGCTAAATTGCCCACAGTGTCCAGGGATGAGCAGATGAGGTGGACTAGCCATGGGAAATGCAAGGTTATAGGGATAGGGTAGGTGGGGTGGGTCTGGTTGGGATGCTTTTCAGAGGGTCTGTGTGGACTCAATGGGCAGAATGGCCTGCTTTCACACTGTAGGGATTCTGAGTTTCTACGATTGGATCTCGTACTGAGAATTTGTCCTATAAGAGTGAAGCATTCGATACATCCAGAAGGGAAAAGGAGGAAGAAGAGAAATGGCAAAATGACAATTATCTGGGAAAAGTGGTCTCCCAAAAATTCTTACGGGTGACACTCTGCCTGCTCCATTTGCCTAACAGGTCATAACTTTAAATTGTGGTAGGACTTCACCTTATGTTGTCCTGTTAATAAAAGATACCAACCAAGGAAATCTGTAATAACTGACAGAGAACTACATGATAGATCAATATTGCATCCGTCAGTCTCTAATCTTGTTGTTATAAATTATTTTCAGGATGCAATCTAAGTAATACAGTTCTGGTATTATAGAGACGTAAAACACATAGAGTGGTTCATGTGTGGAATCAACTTCCTGAAGAAGTGGTGGATGTGGCACAATTACAACGTTTAAAAGACATTTGTATAGGTACTTGAATAGGAAAGGTTTGGAGGAATATGGGCCAGGAGGAGGCAGGTCAGATTAGTTTAGTTTGGGATTATGTTCAGCATGGACTGGTTGGACTGTAGGGTCTGTTTCCGTGCTGTATGACACTATGACTCCGTGACTCTATGATATAGATGGTTGTTTTCCTCTCTATGGCTTTTGTTGACTCTTTGTACACACTACCCAGAGCTCACTGTAAAATCCTGCCCTTTTCACATCGCATTATATCTTCAACTATTTACTGCAGAAAATATATCTTATGAGTTGATTAGAATGAAATGAAATGTTTGTCAAACACATGTGGTATTCATTATGTGATCACAATCAATATTTATCATACACATACATAATTCAGTATGGTACAGATTCAAGCTGCAGATTGTAACAGATCACCTCTTCAAAATGGCTTCACAGAATTGTCACAAGAGTCTCACATGGGAAGGACTTCAGGTTGGCATGCATTTCTTTAATTTATTTGTCAGGGCATTTATTCATGTATGAAATAAAGCAACAGATGTCAACTAGAAGATATCGTCCATTGGATCTCTGTTCTCCAAGACTATCAACACTTTCAAAAACCTTGACATTTTGCTTAGTCTGGCCAAGCCATTAATCAACATCGCTAGTTTTAGAAGTGGCCTCTCTGCAACTTCACTGCTTGTTGTTACCGACTCAGTTTACACTTTCACAAATGCACATCTGCTTCCCTACTGGAAATAAAAGGCTCTTCAAGTTTTTGGTTTCATTTTAAAAAACAATCTACCCTCTATTTTTAAAAGGAGCTAAAAAAGCAGGTGAATAAGAGCTCAAAAATAACTTGTGAATTTTGTCCTTATCATGGCAAGCTCCATTAGCATTTAAGGGTGCCTGTTATGGCTTTATGATGCACCTCAAAATCACGTTCTGCATAGTCCATACTCCTCTCACCTCAGAATACAAACCAATATCTGGCATAGGTACATCTTCTTGACCAGGTTGAATTTTACAGCTTCCTGCCCCGATATTTTTTTTTCATTTAAATTAGTGCAGAATGAGTTGCAGTTTGGTGATTTGACCTCATACCCTATTAAATACGGCCATTCAAACAGAACAAACCCTTGTTAAATTAGACTAAGTTAGATATTTAAATTGAGGACCCGGGGTGAAAAATCATTTTGCAGAATATCATGGCATTATTGCAGGCTATTCAATCCGAGGAAAATCATTCAAAATTGTTTAGCTGAATTTTATCAGAAATCATCCAAGTGCAGCTTTTCACGATTTTCTTGGAGAGTTTCTCTGTGTGAGCCTTGGTGAAGTTTCTTACACCATCTCTGCAATTTGCCTCATTAATTACGCACCATGCCCCTATGGAGACGTGCTTGTCGCATATTCTCCCACTCACCACAGGTGGAAGCATTGGCCAAACCAGAACCACCTGGAATTCCTGGCTTTGGTGCCATTTTTAAAACCCAGTCTAATCCAGACAATCTGCAACTGTCCTGAATGATCAATGTCAATTGCTGCAGACATGTTGGACAGTTGGAAATTGACATACCATTTTGTCAACAGACACGGGACGTCTGGGTGGATGGTGGATGCATGCACTCACTACCACAGTGTGTGCCATAAGACGTTGGTGAGTATTGTCAAAGATAAAGGTTTGGAGAGGCAAGCAGTGATCTGGAGTCACCAGGTGACTGCTCTGACTTCCATGTTGGGAATTGATGCTGTCTGGTTTCTATCCAGCGAATGGGAGAGTTGAAAACTGCATATCAATGAGGCAAGGTGTAATAATGTGTTGTTAATGCAAGTAAATAGGCCTCTTGCTGTTCATTAGTGAGAATCTCATCAGTTGCCCCTTGTTGGACAACATTTGTTGGAAAATGGGGCCTTTTGCTCCCAAAGGCAGGAATTTCCTTACTGCCAATCTCACACAATTTTCCCAACGTTCTCTCCAATGCCCACTTTGTTCAGTGGCTGAGATAATTCTGCCCATTGTTTATCATAGCTTTGATAAGAGAATAAAATGGTAACAAATTCTGCTATACAGTAAATGCATTAAGAAAATGCAAAAACACGTTGAATTGCCAAAGTCTTAAGATATCATTATGTTGGATAAGATTAAGATGCTAGTTTAACATTCCATATTTACCACAATATTTATGTTCGGTTTGGTACTACTGATAGCCCTGTTGCCTCTGAAGTTGGACATCAAAACATCAGAATTTACAAACACTTTCTGGCTGACATTTGAATGCAGTCTTGTAGGAGTGTTGCATTTTTAACTCAAACAAAATGAGTTTAACTACAATGATTGATTTCATTTGTTGTTTATGAAATGTTGTTGTATACAAACTGGCTCCAGTGTTTACTTACAGAACAAGAAGTGATTGTATTTCCACAGAAACTCGTTGAATGTGAAGTGTTGAGCATATCATGAAACATGATAGGAAGTCTTTGTTCATGTCTTTGAATGAGTAATTAGAACAGGTGAAGTGTTTTGGTAAGGATATGAAATGCCTCCATTTTGTTCTGTATGGTCTGGTCAACCTTGTACCACCTCTGACCAACATTGTCAAGGGGCAGCTGATCTACTGCTAGGCCTCCACCAGGGGTAGAATCCCCAAGGAAACAATTTTAGGTACATTTCAAACCTGCCTGCTCTTTTGGGCTTCAGTAAAACTTGGATTGGAAGTCTTTCATTTTAAACATGCACTCAGCAAAAGTTTTAGTGCAAATTAAAGGCAACATATTGATACTGCTGGTTGTCAGAGCAACATTGTCAGTTTAAATCACAGTTTTGGCAAACCTTCAATTTCTTAGCAGCAAAGAACATCCATGGAGGTGCAGGGGGGTGGGGGGGTGTGGGAGGTGCGGGGGTTGGTTGGTGGAGGTGGTGGGTGAGGTGAGGACAGTTGGAGAGCAGAAGAGATAATAGCTCATGTTATTCCACGGACCCATAGAATCTAAATCAAAATACCATTTTGGGTATTGGTATCAAGAAAGTCAAATTCAGGCTTTGAGCAAATGGGACCTCATTCAAAATAGCAGGGGGCAGAAGCACCAGCAGTAATTGAGCAGTAACAAGAAGAATTTAAGAAATTGGTACAGGAATTGACTAAACACCCTTTTGCCTGGTACACAATTCAATAAAATCATTGGTCTTAGCTCAACTTTCCTATAATTCTTGACAACTTTACAGTTCAAAAATCTACTTTAGCTATGAATACACTCAACGCATCTTCCACAGCTCTATGTGATAGATGATTCCAATATTCATAACCATCTGAGAGAAGATATGCCCTTTCTTCTCGGTTTTAAAGGGTTAATCTCTTATTCTGAAACTATGTGATCAAGCAGTGTTAAGTATTAGGGACTCATTATCACCTCTGGTAGCTGACAACTATTTAATCAAATGTGACTGCTGAATGCAGGCCTTGTCACCTTCACTCAATCAGCCTGATGAAATCTATGCTGGGAAAGCCATGAACGATCCTTCCATCCCACCACCATCTGAGGCCTTTATTTAATGATTGAGTAGCATTTAGTGCAATGGGACTTTCTGAAAAGAACCAACAGGGATTCTTGCTGACTGTCTAGCTGGTGGGTGAGACTATAGAAGGTGTAACACCAACCCATTGCCCCCTGCTTCACAATCCAAGGCCTCACCTTCCAGGTGAAGCATCCATTCACCTGTAGTTTATTCAATCTGTCTACTATATTCGCTGTTCACAATGTGGTCTCACAGAATCATAGATTCACAGAATCGACCCATCGAGTCTGCACTGACATAACTACCACTAGAAGTGCGCTAATCCCAATTTCCTGTACTCGTCCCATATCTTGAATGTTATGATATTTGAAGTGCTCATCTAAATATTTTTTAAAGTTTGTAAGGTTTCCAGCCTCTACTACCTTCCCAGGCAGTGTATTCCAGATTCCCACCACCTGCAGAGTGAAGAATTTCTTCTGCAAATCCCTTCTGAATCTCCTGCCCCTTAAACCTAAAATTATGCCCTCTCGTGATTGACCCGTCAACCAAGGGGATCAGCTGCTCTCTATTCACCCTTTCCATAGCCCTCATAATTTTATACACCTCAATCATGTCTCCCCTCAGTCTTCTCTGTTCTAATGAAATCAATCCAAGCCTTTCTAGTCTCTACTTGCAGCTCAATTTCTCCAACCCAGGCAACATCCTGGTGAACATCCTCTGTACCCCCACCAGTGCTATCACATCCTTCCTGTAGTGAGGCGATCAGAACTGCACACAGTACTCCAGCTGTGGCTTGACTAATGCTCTGCACAACTTCAAGACTACCTCGTTGCTCTTATACTCCATGCCATGATTGATGAAAGCAAAGTGTCCCACGTGCTTTCTTAACTATCCTATTCATGTGCTGTGCTGACTTCAGGGATCTGTGAATAATTACCCCAAAATCCTTCTGTTTCTCTAAGCTACCCAGTGTCCTGCCATTTATTAAATAGTCCCTTATCTTATTTCTCCTTCTAAAGCGCATCACATCACACTTATCAAGGTTAAAGACCATCTGCCACTAGTCTGCCCATCTGGCCAACTCATCTTTATCTTTCTGTAACCCACAACTATCTTTTTCGCTGTTAACCACCCTACCAATCTTAGTATCGTCTGCAAATTTCCCCCTACATTTTCACATATATCATTTACATATGTTAGAAACAATAAGGGTCCCATGACTGATCCTGGTGGAAAACCACTGGACTCCAGCCTCCAGGCACTTAAACAGCCATTGACCAATACTCTTTGTGTCCAATTTCTAAGCCAATTTCTGATCCATCTCACCAAGATTCCTCTAATTCCATGTACTTTAACTTTTGCATTCAGTGTCCCATCTGGGACCTTGTCAAAGGCTTTGCTAAAATCCATATAAACTACATCAACTGAAATTCCCTCATCCACCCACTTGATTACATTTTCAAAAATTTCTGACAAATTTGTTAGGCAAGACCTCCCTCTGACAAAGCCACACTGCCTTTCCCTAATTAACCTATGGCTTTCCAAGTGGCTATTAATTCACTCCTTCAGAATTTTCTCTAATATTTTCCCTACCACTGACATGAGACTCATCGGTCTATAATTTCTTAGCTCATCTTTACCACCCCTCTTAAAAAGTGGAACCATATTTGCCATCCTACAGTCCTCTGGCACTTCCCCTGTGGCCAGACAGAAATTAAAAATTTATGTCAGAACCCCTGCAATTTTCTGCCTGGCATTCCACAGTAGCCTGGGATGCATTTCATCCAGGCCAGGGGATTTGTCTGTTTTTAAGCCCAATAGAGCCTCTAATACCTCCCCATTTCCTATGTCAAACTGTCCAAGTTCCTCACAGCCCCTGTTCCTGAACTCTGTACCTACATTCTCCTTTGTCCAGAGTGAAGACCAAAGTATTCATTCAACGCCCTTCAAATATTCTGTGGCTTCACACACATGTTGCCCCCTTGGTCCCTTGTCACATTGAACCCTTGTCCAGCTTCTTTCCCCAAAACCAGATCCAGCACAGCACTGTCCCTTGTTCAGCCTTCTAGTTATTGATACAAAAAAACTCCTGTGGATATATTTCAAGAAATCCACCCCCTTCTAACCTTTACCACTACAACTATTCCAACTTATGTTGGAAAAGTTGAAATCTCCTGATATAATTAACTTATAATTACTCTTACACATCTCTGTGAGCTGTCCACATATTTGCTCTTCAATTCCCCTGGCTCTTTGAGGGCCCATAATACAGTCCCATTAAAGTGGCTGCCCCCTAAACATTCCTAAGTTCTGCCCATTCAGCCTCAATGGAGGACCCTTCCAAGATATCATCTCTCTTTATTGCAGTAATTAAATCCTTAATTAATAGTGTCAGGATGGTGCTCGGATTCTCCAGCATCTGCAGTACCTTTTATCTCTGGTGTTTACACCCTCTTCTTCTTGCCTAAAGATCCTACACCCAGGAATGTTGCGATGCCAGTTCAGCCCTTCTCTCAACCATGTTGCTGTGATGGCAACAATATGAACTTCCATGTGTTAATCTACGCCATTAACTCATCAGTCTTACCTATTACACTTCTAGCATTAAAGACCAACCAACCTTGCCCTACTCTCTTGACACTCAACATAGCTGAACTCATTGTGAATTTCTTCCTTTGCTGTAGCATGATGTGTCTCTGTTTCATCAGAATCCTGTGTCTCCCAGACTATTTTAAACTCCTCTGAACAGTACTAGCAAACCTACCTGCAAGGATTTTGGTTCCAAAGTGGTTCAGGTGCAGACTGTGCAATTTGTACATGTCTAACCTTCCCTAAAAATGGTCCCAGTGATTCAGGAATCAAAACCCTTCCGTCTTGCACCAGCTCTTGAGCCAATCATTCATCTGTCCGAGATCTCTATTTATAAACTCGCTAGCACATGGCACTGGGAGTAATCCAGAGATTACAGCCATTGAGGTCCTGCTTTTTAATTTACTGTCCAGCTGCCTGAATTCTTGATGCAAGACCTTATTCCTTACTTTGCTCATATTCTTGGTGCCAACATGTACCATGACCTGTAACTCATCACCGTCCCCTTTCAGGATGCCCCGCAGCCATTCACTGACATCCCTGACCCTGGCACCAGGGAGGCAACACATCATCCTGGTGGCACATCTTCGGCCACAGAAATGCTTGTCTGCTCCCCTGCCTAAAGAATCCCCTATTACTATTGCTCTCTCTTTCTTCTTCCTCACTCCCCCCTCCACCATACTGTCAAGCCACTTGTGGTGCCGACAACTTGGCTCTGACTGCATTCCTCTGAGATTCCACCACCATGATCAGCTTCTAGAATGGAATACCAGTTAGTGAGTGGGACCACAGGGGGTTCTTTGTGGACTGATTGGTGGTCACCCATTCCCTTCTTTCCTCTAGTTCCTTGAGCTGCGGTGTGATCACTTCTTGAAAAGTACTACCCATGTAACTCTCAGCCTCGCAGATGCACCACAGTATCTCCGAAGACTGGTCAATCTCCAAGACCAGAGCTCCAGCTTCTGCAGCTGGGAACACTTCCTGCACATGTGATCATATAGGATACTGGCAGCATCCAGGACTCCTGATATGTTACAGGTTACACATTCCGCATGACTGGCCTCCTCTGACATTGTTTAAACTTACAATTAACGTCTTAGACAAGAATTATTAGTCTTATTTTGTTAGGCTTTCTACTCTGTCACTTAGGTAATGAAAAGTTTGACTGTAAATAAGTTCCCACTGCTCTAAATCTGTAGGATAAGAAAGAGTTAACCAGCGACAACAACACGTTATCTTCCGCCTGGGCACCGTACAGCCTGGAGGACTCAACATTGAGTTCTCCTTCCATTTCAAATAATGTTCCCACCCATCCCCCTCTTCCCCTTCCAGCACCACCTCCTCTTTTCCATTGCACCTTCTGATCCTCCCTCCCAGCCACCAACCAGATTCATCCCTTCCCTCACCAACCAGGTCATACCTACTACCAATATCCACCTATCACGACCATTCCGCCTCCACCCCTTCCCTCCCCCTCTCTTTATCTGCAGCTCCCCCAGCCCCAAATCCAGTCCTGAAGAAGGGTAATACCCAAAATGTTGACTGTTCCTTTCCTCCTGATGCTGCCTGTTCTGCTTTGTCCTTCCAGCCTCCTGTTCTTTAACCAGTAATTTTCAGGTGCCCGGTACTCACTAATCCGGAGCCTTTCTCACCTTTTGAAGCTCTATGATGTCAACAGGAACCACATTAAAGATTCTTGCAGTGTTCCTGCACCTTACCAGTTCCTGTGTCCCTCTCCACCTCCAAACTGCTGCTGCTGCAACCTAAGTGCCCTGTAAAGGCTAGGCCCAAATCCACACCATGCTTTATTTATAGGCTTATTGGTTACTGTGTTCCTCCCTGGCTTCTGCTGCTGGATCACTGTTTTGTAGAAGACCTACAAAACACCTGGTCCTGAGCTTCCAGTTGCCTGCCACTCCAACAATCCACCATGTTTCCACACCAACATTTCTGTTGAAAGCCTACTGCAGGTAGTAGCCCTAGTGAGCCTCAGTGCAAGCTTAAAAAATGTTTCATCTTCCACTTGGGGAGCCTACAGCCTCTAGGACTCAAAATTGTGTCCAATAACTTTAGAGCCTGATTCCAACATTCCATGTTTTTTACCCACCCCTACACATGGTCCTGTTGTGTGACATAGGTTGCTTTTAGCACAGTCACCCATTCTCACCTGCTCCTAGGCCTATTATCACATTATTTGGGTTATTTTCAATACAGCTCACTCTCTCTCTTAGCTCTCATTATCACTTATTCAGCTTTTTGTCTGCCCTGGCCTGCTATCTATAATCGTGTTGTTTTCTTAGCCTTTTCATATCTCTCTCCCTCTCTCTGGGCTCCATCTCAACCATTCTGGTTTCCTCTCCTGATTGATATTAGTCATTAGCTCCTATAGTCACCATTCATCAAGCAGCATGTGACTGCCATCTTCGATAAAGGGAATGATACAAATCCTGTTATTTCTTTGCATGGATGATTTTTGGATTTGCTGCGGTGGCTATGATTTCTTCATACAATCCATCCTTGAAGCTTAGTAATAGAGCTGCAGAGTCATACAGTCATATAGCACAGAATATGTCATAATATGTGATCTCTTCAATGTTACATATATTTGACAAACAATGTGATTTCTGGAAGATGACCAATAATAGATGTGATATAAATATGAACTAAAATGAGCATTAAATGCCATGGAAATCTCAGAGTTGACTAGGATCCAGGCAAGGGTAATGGCTGTATAAACTTCATATCATTAATAATAGAAACAAAAACAGAAATTGCTGGAAAAGCTCAGCAGGTCTGGCAGCATCTGTGAAGAGAAGTCAGAGTTAACGTTTCAGTTTGAGTGACCGTTCAGAGCTCAGATGCTGCCAGATCTGCTGAGTTTTTCCAGCAATTTCCATTTTTGTTTCTGATTTACAGCATCCGCAGTTCTTTTGTTATTCACATCATTGTACTTAGTTTTGCATCTCAAGTTGTAACAAAAAAATGCCTTCCTTTATTTCAAAATCTCATTGATGTGCCAATGTACAAACTTTTTTTTACTGTAAGGTAGTTCAATAAGTTTAGTTTTATGTCTCAAAACCCTTGAAATATATTTTATTTTAAACCAGCATATTTAAGAAATTCCCAGTAGCCAATTGAACTTCAGCTGGTATAAATGGAAACAACGGAATCTTGGTTGCATTGCAAGCCGATTCACTATAGCCTTGTATATGTTACAGTACACCAGATTTTAAGGGAGTGCATTTATATAAAAAATATAGGCTGATGTAAAAATCACTTAACGTGTGCAATTCTGAAAGTCAAGTTCAGGGTACCAAGCCATTTTATGATTGACGCATATTTAGATAAGCATGCTTTAATTTAATCTAAAATACACCTTCACAGTTAAGTACAAGTCAGTCTAGTTTGGTGGCACCCCTGCTGAATTCAGCTGCAATAACAGATTATGTGGTTGTCATTGACGCTTGTGTAAATCGCCGACTATACGATGCATTTATAGTCGGATATAATGATGAAATTGAAGGCCTTGCTCGAAGACTTGGGTTGAATCGCCTCAAAACTGATCTTCTGAATAATATATAAACCCAAGGATCAAGGATCTGGTTCCATGTGGCAATTCGAATGCAAATAACTAGAATTTGTTTCAGGGTTATGCCATTTGGTGTATCTGTAAAAGCTTTCTTGAGGATAAGTACCTGTGAAAATCAACACAAAGTGTCATTTTCTTTTGCATTTAAATTTGCAATGACTTTATATTTGTTTCACATGTAGCTTGCCTACATCAAAAAAAGTAAATGCACTTCAATAAAGCAGCAATGTCGAGGAACTTTGAGATACAGAACAGACACAATCACAAGAGGTTAGCATACAAGTTTAGTAGGTAATAGTGAAAAGGATTTTTGGTCTTTATTTCAAAGGAAACGGAGTATAAAAATAGGGAATGCTTACTAAAACTATACAAGGCACTAGTTAGATCACACCAGGAATATTTATGAGCAGATTTGGTTTAATCTAAGGAAAGATTATGGCATTACTGACAGTCCAGAGAAGGTTCACTAGGTTCATCCCAAGTATGGAGGGATTGTCTTATGAGGGGAGGTTGAGTAGGTTGAGCCTCCACTCATTGAAGTTTGGAACATTTAAGATTATTAGGGGTCTTGACTGGGTGGGTGCAGAGAGGTTGTTTACCCTTGTGGGAAAATCCAGAATAAGATGGCATAAACTCAGAGAAAGGGACTGGTATTTAACAACAGAGATGAGGAGGAATTTCTCACTCTCAGAAGATAGCAAATCTGCAAAGGGGTTCAATCAGCGTGGATGGCTGGTCAGCAGTGCAAAGCAATGTCAAAGCTTGTGTTCAATTCCTGCACTAGCTAAGGTTACTATGAAGGACTCTCCATCTTAACCTGTGCCCTCACCAGAGGCATGGAGAACCTCAGGTTAAACCACCACCAGTTGTGTCTCTCATATGAGAGAGGAGCACTATGGTCCAGTAGGACTATGGTGAATTTACACTTCAGTGAATCTGTGGAATTCTTTAACACAGAGGGGTATCAAGGTGACTCATTGAGTATACTCAAGGCTGAGATGGGTGGATTTTTCATCAATAAGGGAATCAAGGGCTATGAGGATAAGGCAGGGACGTGGAGTTGAGGCTTAACAATTCAGCCAAGATTTAATTAAATAACAGGGAAGACCTGATGGGCTGAATAGCCTACATTTGCTCCTACATTTTATGGTCTCATAGAGGAGACTTTATAACAGTTATTGTTATTAATATTTGCATTCTTCCATATATAATGCTCTCTTTGAATAGTTCAAATAATATTAATTTACAGAATTCATAATTCAAATAATTTTCAATACCTCGAATATTTTTCATAATCTCAGCTACCTCTATTTTTATGAAGACAGGCATTGTTACATAAAACAAATGCAATAGACCACTTTATGACACCAGACAATAAACTATCTTGTAATCTCTTTTGCGCTAACTGGCAATACATAGTAAATGCTCACTAGAACTAATTAGAATAACTTAGATTCATTGACTACTTATCAGATCTTGTGCCTGAAAGTGGTTCACAGGCAGTGAACTGTTTGAAGCGCAATAACTCTTTCAGTGCATGCAAGGGAGCTATTTTTTGTGAAAAGCAAAATTCCACAAACAGCAATGAGATGAATGGTTTATTAACAGTTGTTGTTGATTTGGGAAGACATTTTAGAGAGGCAAAAAGCACTCTGCAAATGTTGCTATGTCATCATTTAATTCCATTTCAATAAGAAGAGGACCTAAATCTTGATTCTTGTCTCCATTTCAGAGATTTGTGCACATAATCCTGGCTGACGCAGAAACAGAAATTGTTGATGAAACTCAGCAGGTCTGGCAACATCTGGGGAGAGAAAACAGAGTTAACTTTTCGAGTTCTGTGACTCTTCATCAGAAATGACAGCAGCTAGGAAAATGTGGTATTTATGCTGAAGACGTGGTTGTGTCGGGGCATGGAGGTGGGTTTGGTGTGCGATGAAGGATAGGTCGTGATGGAGCCCAGAGAAAAAGAGAGAGATATAAAAAGGGTAGGCAGATGAAGTGATTGTTGATCATAGGCCAGGACAGAAGAGAAGCTGAATAACTGATAATGAGAGTGAGAATAGGAGTTTATTACTGTAGGATTGGTAGCAGGGCCAGGTGGATCTCATTGAGTATGAGATCCTTGACTGGGGTTGCTAATCTGGACCAATCAGGGAGCCTTGGGTGGCAAATAGAAACAGATGATTCAGAAGTCTAAGGATTGGCTTTGAGCTGGCTGATCACAGTCCATGGTAAATGAAGGGTGACTTGGTGACAGGACACCGGCCTCTGTGCAGTTATTTAAATTATCCTGGGTCACACTTCAATGGAGTATTGAGGGATTGTTGTACTTTTTGGGATGTTGTCATCTTCAAGGGTGACATAAAGTTACAGCTGTGTATGCTCTCTTAGGTAGATATAACATTATAGCATTATTCAAATTTTTATAAGGATTGCTCCCAATGTTCTGCCAATATTTACCTACAGGCCAATATCACTAAAAATTAGATTGTCTGGTCCCTTATTGCTATTTCAGAAAATGGTATGCAAATTGGTTGCATAATTTCCCTAGATTGTAAACAGTCAGAAAACTTCTGAAGTACTTCATTAATTGTGAAGTACTTTGTGATGCCTTGAGATCATAAAACATAATATAGAATTGCAAGTTTCTTCTTTCCTTGGCTTTAGTTCAATATCTTGCAGCTGTCTCATTCTGAGTTTCGAGTCATTGTGGTAAACAGTATAAACATTTGTCAGAAGGCATTGATAACGTGGAACAAACTTTCACAACCACAGTTAGCAATAAGAATTATGCCCCTGAAGAGTTTTGATAATATGTCCATATCAGCAAGGAACATTGGAAAAATAACATCTCAGATTTGTGAATGAAAACTCAATAATATTCTGAAACTATTTGACATCAGCCTTCTATTTCATTATTTTCATGAGTATCAGAACTGGTTCCTTTCACTTCACTAAATGTGTCCAATTGGATAGCCAGATGACGCTTACGTCCCTCATAAACTCACATTTTAAACACATCGCACGTCTGATGGGCAAGACACAAGGGAAAGAATTGCCAGGGCTTAATTCATTAAAGAACTATGCAGTGATGTTAACACTTAGTCTGAGTGGCTGAAATATGTGCTCCGTTATGCTTACCTATGCCTCACTATCGGCCCCTTCTACTGTTAACCTGTACATGGTATGGGAAAGGTCAGTTAGCAAGTTATTCAGTGATTAACAATGTTAAAACAGAATTTAAATGTACTTGTACTTACTAACAATGGCGTCCAGCAGACCGTTGCAATAACCATTATACCCAACAGTTGTACCATCATCTCCACTTCATGGTCTCTGCTCCTTTCAACACTTAATCGATTGAAGCAAACTTTGAACAGTGTAACCACGCTGATTGTATTCAGGAAAACAGACACCGCCAGAGATAACAATCCCACACTAGAGAACAATATTGAAAATCCAACATCGCCTGGGCTGTTTGTCATGTTAAAGAAGCACCAGGAATTAGGCCATTGGTGTGTATAATGTCCAAGTCCACAAATGGGAAGCAATGCAACACAAAAGGAAAACAGCCATATTATAAACACAGTACACCAAGCACGTCGTTTTGAAGAATTGGTAGAACGTAAAAATGGCTTGTTTATTCCTAAAAATCGTTCTACTGCCATGGTTGCCCCAAGCAACAGAGGGCTGAGTCCAAAGAACACCATTGAAAATCCCAAAAACCGGCAAAGGTGGCACTGAGGATCAACTTCATCCCACTTGAAATCCAAATGATGATAAGTCACAACAATAGAGGCAGTTGTAGCAAGACCTAAAAAATCTGTCACAACCAAGCCACATAGGAAAATCAAAAAGGAGGATCTTGATCTGCTCTGTGCTTTTCTGTAAGCGCTTATTAGCACCACAAGAGCGACCAGGTTTGACATAAGTCCTACAGCTGCAAATGCGGTTGAGAACCAAGGAGAAGCATGTGTGCTATTAGAACTGTTTTGGCTCAGCCTCGTAAAATGGCACACAGCTGGCACCACAATGGTTTCATTCATGGTGTTTAAGATATGGTTTACTTCCTCGGAGCTGTGTATTGGTTGTTTTATTTTTCGGAACCTTACAAAACAAGAAACCAAAGTTAATGTATGTAAATATAGATGCCTATGCTGATAATGATACTAACAAATCTCCAATTTACTAAAAGCATCTCACTTCAAACTATTACAATATTATGTATGTAAAACAATGAAAATATTATAAGTCTATGTTGATTGTTATATTATATTGTGGGATTGTAACATTAATTTTGAACAGAATACAGATATGCTAAGAAGAAAACAATTTAATATTTAGGCTGAACTGCAAAGAGATATTGAGAGATATCTAAACAACTAACTTCAAGAGGAAAAATTAAAACGACTAGGATTGTTTTCACTGGAAAGACAGCGGCAGAGAGGAGGCCTGATAGAGGTCTACAAAATTATGAGAGGCACAGACAGGGTGGATAGTCAGAGGCTTTTTACCAGGGTTGAAGTTTCAATTACAAGGGGACATAGGTTCAAGATGAGAGGGGGAAAGTTAAAGGGAGGTGTGCGAGGGAAGTTTTTCATGCAGAGAGTGGTAGGAGCTTGAAACGCACTGCTGGAAGAGGTGGTAGAAGCAGGAACATTGGTGACATTGAAGAGGCATCTGAATGGTAACATGAATTGGGAGGGAATGGAGGGATACGGACCAAATAAGGGCAGAAGGTTTTATTTAGTTTTTTTAGGCATGATCATTGGCACAGGTTTGGACGGCTGAAGGGCCTGTTCCTGTGCTGTACTTCTCTTTTGTTCTTTTGTTTGCTTGTACAAAGATGTTCTTCAGAATTCAATTATCCTGGTCAGTAATTCTACGTAAAACCCCACAAAAGTGTCAACTTTCTTTCCTCTCCCCATTTAGATTTTAGTTACATTTTAGAAACGTTCTTATAATGCATTTATGAAAGGAATCACCATCCTCTAACTACATTTAAAAATATTTCAAATTTATAAAAAAACATTTTACAAATGGATTGATTGTCTACAGCATGCCTTGGCTAAATGCAACACCAATATTTGAAGATAATAAAAGGTCATGTGAATGTTGCACTGGAATACCTTACAGTATAAACAGAGAAACTACAAGTATATCTCTTTACTTGTAAATGTAAGCTATTAATTTCAACAGCAATTCTTAAAAGTATTTAAACTTAAAACATATTTGAAAAATGCCATGCATTAATACTTTTTCATAAAGCATTATGCAAATTCCATTGCTTGATATATTGTACAGTGTCTGCAACCTCAGTCCATGAATATATCTGATATTAACATTTATATGTTGCAGAGATATGTTTTGCATTAAAGATTTCTGACATCATCAAAATATTATGGTTTATGTTTTTCCGTCAGATATGTCGCAAGAGAAATAGCTGAGGTCATGATATTAAGACCAGCAGGGAAACAGGACAAATATTGCTTCTCCTAAGAAAGGCCATAGCTCTCTCAGTCATTTATTTAACTTGCAAATATTTATCTTATCTCACACTGACAATGACGCATCTTTTATATACTTCGTGACAGCTTAAACTGGTCTCTAATAAGAGGAAAAAAAAAGGTTTAATATAACATTATTTTCTACAGAAAAATGAAACATCCTGTACAAGACTGAGATTTCATTCTTCAAAAAATTATACAAGTCTCCTGCCTTTTAAATTTAGAATTATTTTAAAAATGAAGATTTAAAAATTCTACTTTAACTTTCAGACTGGTTTATCATGCTTATCCAAAATGAACACATTTATACACTTTACATATGCACTGGAACTTGTGTGGAATAACAATATTTTAACTTATTTAGCACCTCTAACCTAAATATATCAAAATGTACATTTTATAATTGATAGTCAAAAACAGTAATGTTCAAAGTGTGGAGGTAAAGGTCGAATGGTTGAAAGCTTAACTAGAAAGATTCCCCTTGAAGAAAACTTTCAAAGCTGAACCCAGAAGTGGAGACTTGAATGAATTCAGAGAGGTAATTCCCAAAAGGCCAGGATAAGGAAAGTGAAGGCTAGACTACCTTGAACAGTGCTACGATTTGGAAAGGGTAAAAGGAGCAGATTAATAACATACTTCAAAGTGTATTGACTTTATAATTGAACAGAAATAAATTGCAGGACCAAAGGGAAAGATCAAGGGAGAGAGACTAATCAGACTGCTCTTTCAAGAACTAGCAAAGGGCAGACAGGTGAATGACCACCTTCCATACTACATGAAGATGCAGGCAAAAAGATGAATATGTGAATAGTGTGGGAGGAGATGCAAGGATGGTGGAGGTTGGAGGAAAGCTTGAATGAGCAATGGGTGGATACGAAGTTAAGGCTGAAAATTTTAAGCTGAATGTGGGTCAGCGATGGTCAGGGATGATGACTGATTTCTAACATTCACATACATTATGTACCGTAGCTTGCGCAGTAGCTGGGGAGTGATCGATTGAACCAAATGTAAAAAAAACTGTGCTTTATCATTTTAAGATAAAAGTTTAAAGATATTTTAACACAATGTCATCAATATTGTCAACACTTTGTACAAAACAATGCATAGCTCTTACTGAAGATTATGGTACATCACTACACTTGTATCATTATTTGGTGATATCTTGCAGAAGTGAAATACTGTAAGGGCTGGACACCTAAAAGAAAAGAAAGCAGAAAATGCTGTAAATACAGAAAGTCAGACAGCATTTACAGAAACAGAAATAAAACTAGTGTTTCACCAGGACTGGAAAAAGATAGAGTTAAATCTTTTTCAGCGATTACAAAGCAGAGAAAGGACGAGAAGAGAAGAATAAAACAGTATTTTGCGCAGACCCACATGAGGTTCCCAAATATGTTCCAGATGGGATGTGAACTGCCCTGACTACTTTAAAAATTGAATGATTACCTCGTAGATTCCTTTCTCCCAGATCCCAATGGACTTGTGCTTTAAAAGCACCCAACCTAACCAGGCTCTCGTGTTAACAAAGGGTGAGTTTATTTATTACTTCGTGTAAGAAGAATTAGTAACAGAATGCATATACATCAGATTAGAAATAAGGAGGGAGTCCGAAAAGATAAACATTTTAGAAAAGATACGCTGATCAGTTTTGGCATTGTTTGCAATGACCAGCTTGGCCATAGTAGAAGAGGTTACTAGTATTGTTGGAATTGGTAGTTGAACAGTTAGTTTCACACTCCTTAGCATTGCAGATTGGTTGAGATTCTCTAGTTTGGATTACTTTAGACTGTGATTGAATTGAAGCATTCAGGGTGAAAAAAGAACCCTTTTGTTGTTCTGCTTCCTTTCGTCTGGCTGTTAGCTAGCTGAGTTTGAGTACTCAAGAGTCAGACAGTGTCTTCACCTGCAACACAGGGGTGGCTAGGGCACTAGGACAGTTCTTTGACTATGACCACCACGGTACACTAATTGTGTGAACCCAGGCTATGACACGTGAAAATATTCAGTCCTAATAGCACATGGTGGTAGAGTTAAAACTGGTGTTTTAACCCCTGCCCTTGTGCATTTTCTGAAGGGAAAAACATAAAGTTTGTGTGCAGTTTGAGAGATAATCCAAAGCGGAGTGGCTTGCTGTTGAGCAAGAGCTCATTAACTCTTCACTTTATTTGTAGGCATAACATATCACTGTCAAGTCTGGTCTCTTCCCCCCACCTTTCAAATGTTATATTTTTGAAGTTTCCATTGCATCCGTCGGTGTGATATTCCATGATTGTGTCTGACTTCACATAGCCACTTAATTTACATTTGCAGCTATTTTTTGCATAATCTCTTTTTAAAAAATATGTAGTTTGAAATTATGAGTTAAAGATATCTACAAAACTTTGGGCTTCTGTCCCATGGTCTTAACAAGATCTTTGTTAGAGTGGAAAGCAAAAGAGAGACTAAATGACTAAAGGGATACTAGTGCAAGGCAAAACAGGACAGCAATAGAACAAGTGAAGAAACAAAGGATGGGCCTAAAGGAAGTGAAACTTGGAATTGCTTATCATTGCTACCAAGTCCTGTTTAAAATGTACATGGTCAATTTTGACCTCCTCCTGAGGTCCCCACTATCACTTCAGCCACATTTTAGTCAATTTCCTTAATTCCACATGAGAGCAAGAAATGGCCCAATGTGCTGTGAAGTGGGGTAGATATACCTGCTGAGAATTGGGAACATAGGGCTAAAAGATAGTTTTAGTGTGTTTGCACTAAGAAAGCATTATGTGACTGTTTGTTTGAATGAGTAACCTGTCAAGTTCACATTTTCAAGGCTGGGTTAGAATGAGCTTGACAGTTGCAACCTCAGTGGGCATTGTAACATTGCTGCTAGAAATCGCAGTGTTCAGCAGTTGCAATAACATAACTTGATCATGTGCATGCATGAGATCTGGGGGCATGGCTGTGGGTGGGTACATCCAGCCATGATCAACTGTACACCTGTATGATGTAAGAAACACCCAGCTGAAATGGGCTGAGTATAAAAATTTATGAAAGCTTGTAACTTGGGGAGAGCGAGAGTGGAGAGATCTCCAGAGGCTGATTAGAATATTCATATCTTGTGTGCACAGAAAATAAACTTATTGCGTTTGCTTAAATATAATGAGTTCAGGTTATATTTTTATCTTCACTATATGCCAAATACAACAAAGGCCACGGGTGAGGACAAACTTCTGTCAGTAATGCTGTTGCCTTTGCTCCAGCAGTAGCCTTTTCCAGTAAAGCTACAACATGACATCTATTTGGCAATGTGGAAAATTGTTTGACTACATCCTGCCCTCAAAAGAAATGACAAATCTAATCTGGCCTCTCACCAATCCATCAGGCAAGTCTCAATCTTCCACGCACCAATGTTCAGTTTAGATTCTGCTATAATAAAAACCAAAAGAACTGTGGATGGTGTAAATCAGGAACAAAAACAAAGTTGCTGGAAAAGCTCAGCAGGTCTGGCAGCATCTGTGAAGGAAAAAACAGAGTTAACCTTTCGGGGTCGCAGAAGGGTCGCCGGACCCGAAACGTTAACTCTGTTTTCTCCTTCACAGATGCTTTTCCAGCAACTTTGTTTTTGTTGTTGTTGTTGTGTTAGATTCTGCTACGGCCACTCGCTCAAGACCTCAATACAGCCTAATATGGAGCAGCAATTGACTGAGTATGGTACCAAAAAGCCCATATAAAACTAAATTCAATGAGAATCAGGCAGAAAACTCTCCAATGGTCACAGTCATATCTTTCACAAAGAAAAATGACTGTCATTGTTGGAAGTGAATCAACTCAAACCCAAGACATTGCTGCAGGTGTTTCTTTGAGGCCAAGGCTTTATTATTTACTTAAATCCAAATTTAGGATATTTACTGAAGATTGCATTACATTCGGCTACAAATGTATCTCCTCAGATAATGAAACACCCATGCCTGTATGCACCAAGATAACATTCAGGATGGGAAAATATGGTTGAAATAATATTCATAGCATATAATAACAATCTCCAACAGAAAAATATCTAAACAGTTCCCCTTGGTAGTCAAAGGCATATACCATTGTTGAATTCCAGATGATCAGCATCCAGGGGTCACTCAGTTCTGAGCTCCCCAAAGCCTTTCCACCATGTACAAGGCACAGGTCAGGCATGTGACGCATTACTCTTCACTTGTTCTGAAGAGCACAGCTCAGTATTACACCAGACCATTGACATCATCCAGCACAAACCTACATATTTGTTGACACCTCATCCAGCTTGAACTTTCACTCTCTCTGCATCTCCCCACCTAACTTGTTGGTGAAGGTTTTGCTCTGGGCGCTGAGCTTGCCTTGTAGTTGCTTCTACGCCTGCTACAGTCTCTCACTGTTAGTCACGGTGTTTAAGCTGCTGTCTATGTTTTCTTAAAGCCATATGCTCATAAAGTAGCAAACTCACTTTTGTTGAATATATTATTATTTATTTCTTCTGAATCTTCTGGATGCCTTTCATCATTGAAATTTTGGATCTCAACAAAGATGTCCATTGCTAATCACCACGTGCTATTACTCTAATTGCTATTGCTTACACCTTGTGGTATTAGCCACTTCTGTCAATCCACATCAGAGTAAATCTGTGTCAAAGTTATTTAATGTAGCTTGCTGCCATCAATCCTGCATCTATATTGTGTCTTGGCCCTTCGTAATGATTAGTGGTAAAGGACATGCTGGTGTACAATCTTGACAGAGGAGGCAATGATCTTAGATACCAAGATGGTTTATTGCCTATAGCAATAAGCCTAACTCCATTACTGGGCAGGCATAATTACTCGGAGTATCAGAAACAGTACCGAATACAGCTGCCCCTGTGAAGGTTAGTGTGCAATTACTTGCCTTCACCCATGCATTGTGTGTGACATCTTCAAAATGGGTGGAGCTCAATGAGCATTATCTTGTTTGCAACCATTAACTTACACAAAATCCACTCGGAGCACAGGCCATCATTTCCATTGGATTGATGCCATCACTGAAATAAGAATCTGGAGCTATGAGTTCAAATGTCATCATAGCAGCTGGAGGATATAAATTCCATTCAGAACATGTGGAATAAAAAGTGATTGCAAGTGATAATGATCATGAGACTGACCAAAAAGTGTCTCCAGAGCCATGATAAACTGAATGCCGCTGAATTCCATGACAGTTGTGTTCAAAAAGATCGCTCACCAACATCTTCTCAAAGGGCAGTTAGTGATGTGCAATAAATACTGGCTTTACCAGTGATGCCTTTGTTCCATGAATGAATGAAGAAAAGAAAAAATATTGCTATGTCCATGTATGGAGACAAGTAATTGTACACTAACCTTCACAGGGGCACCTGTATTCCGTATTGCTACTGACATTCCTGGTAATTATGCCTGCCTAGTAATGGAGTTGTACTAATTGCTATCAAACTGTTTTGGTAGCTAATAACAGTGCCTCCTCTGTATTCAGTTTGAGCAAGTTTGCGCAAGTTTGCCGTACACAAATTAGCTGCATTTCCTACAATGGTGAATGCACTTCAAAAGTACCTAATTGATCAAAAAATCCAATAATATTCTCTGGCTTTGAAAGGCACTACAGGTACTTAAATAGAAGACTTTCTTTCTTTCTCCACTCCCATAGCTCTCTACCTCTGATCCTTACACTCTTCTGTTCTTGAACCCCATTTCCATTCTTGTTGTTTTTCTTAGCCTTATAGTCAAATTGACCTTGAAAGCTCCCAAGCCACCATTGTGATCTCGTTCAATTCTGTGACGCAGCATCAACTCCCCATTCTACTGACTCTGCAATGCTATGGACAGCCTGACTTTCATTCTACCAATGGTGACAAAAACCATCAAGCCAAAACCATCAGCCATTCTTCCCAAACACTGCGGAACTCTCTTTTTCAAGATGTCTTCACTGCTACCTTGAGCAACTTTGCCACAATCTGTCCTCCAAAGTTACATCCCTGTTATTGGCAAGGAATAAAAAAAAGTACAAATTTTTCCATAGGGGATAGCATGACCATCAGTGGGTTGGATACTGTAATTTTTTTAAACTTTCCCTGCACTCAATAGAAATAAAGAACTAGTCTGCAATGACTTAATATTTTTATGAAAGTCAAAAAAATTTGAAACTGAAAATTAGAGAGACAGGGGATGTCTAAGAACATGATATCATCAGATAGCAATGCTTTTCATTTATATACAAAAGTATTGAAGTATGTGAATGTATTACATAGTTCTACAATTAGGAGATAACTTGTTTACTTGATACAAGCTTTTATAACCACGTTGTTTTATTTTGTTGACTTTGAACTCTGTTCAGGCACAATGCCAATCACACTATCTTATTTTTAATGGATTCAGACACAAAACTAATTGGCTGGATATCAAGAATCAACTCAATTATTTCCATTCTAGTTCATGGAATTGGTGCTCCCTACCCTCTTAGAATTCAGCCAAAAGTATCTACTTGTTTTCATTTATGGAAGGGGTACCATTTGAAAAGAGAAATAAATGGTCCTGTCATGATCAGGAAGGGAAGTCATATTCATAACATTTTAAACATAAACTGTACTCACTATCGTGTTTTCTGGAAATGACTTTTCTTTTTGAAATGAACAACGATAGCCCGCAAAAGATGACTGCTGAGGATCACATGATGGATTCAACATCTGCCTCATTGTCTTTAAAGGATAAAAGGACATATTCTAGTCCAGTGGTGTCACTGCTTATCAACCATTCAAAAAAGTATCTCCTGAATTGAATGGGCTGTTCTGAAACCAAGACGGTGATTGCCCTAAACCCACACGGTGAATGTGCAATAAACGTTGGCTAAACGTCTGCAAACAATAACCTTGGTTGTGGCTATCATTCTAGATATTTGGAAAGAGAAACAGTAAGAAAGAGTGTGAGATAACAAGGTGTAGCAGCATCAGAGGAGCAGGAAAGCTGTCGTTTCGGGGTCAGGAGGGGTCTAGACCCAAAATATCAGCTTTCCTGCTTCTCTGATGCTGCTTGGCCTGTTGTGTTCATCTAGCTCTACACCTTGTTATCTCAGATTCTCCAGCATCTGCAGTTCCTACTATCTCTGTAAGAAAGAGTGTTGCATGGCAGCCATGGTTTTCTCCTTATTTATTTCATAAATCGTGCATGTAACAGTTGCAAATCACAACGTCAGACACAACAGCACACTGTACCTCAAGAGATGGAGATTGTAACAGCGTTATAAGCTTCAAATCAACCAATAGGCCAAACTGAACTCCTGGCAAAAACTTTGCACATAAATAACTTCATGAATTGCAACAAGTCCATCTCTACCAGAGAATCCTGCTTCAAGTGTGACACATGGCTTTGACTATTGAACTGACATATCCACATTACTGGACTAAAAATCCCCTTTTCCATCAGGTGGCATATGTGATTTGTGTGTGTGTGTATTTGGGAGAGGGAGAGTGTGTGTGTGTGTGTCTGTGAGTAGTTGAGTGAACGATAATCAAAGAGTCATAGAGGTCTACAGCATTGAGTCTGCACTGGTCAAAAACAACACCTAACTATCCCAGATATCAAGGTGTGGAGCTGGATGAACACAGCAGGCCAAGCAGCATCATAGGAGCAGGAAAGCTTGACGTTTCGGGCCTAGACCCTTCATCAGAAATGGCCCGAAACATCAAGCTTTCCTGCTCCTATGATGCTACTTGGCCTGCTGTGTTCATCCAGCTCCACACCTTGTTATCTCGGATTCTCCAGCATCTGCAGTTCCTATTATCTCCTATACCTAACTATCCCAATCATGTTGTGTTAGATATTTGGGATGAATACTCCATCCTCTTTATTTAAACCCACAAATATCTTCTTGCTAATTGACAAATAGTCCAGACATTCAGAGGTTAAAAAATACATAGCTCTTTCTTTTCGAAAGATTACAGACAGTAAGAGAAGGGATAGTGATTTCATTCTTTCGCAAGTCGGTGTATCCAGTAGCGCACACATGAGACAACTGTACAGAAAATTGCAGCTAAAAAATGCCACACGAATAACTTCAATATTTTAACTCTGAGGAAACACCACCTAAGAAATTATCTGTTTACATCTGATGTAAAAGTTAAGAACAGGGTTAATTAATATAATTTTAATTTGGTGCCAAATATTTAAAAGAAGTGTTTTAGAAATAAATAGAAATTATTAGTGCCAATTTTAATGCTTGTATGTTTAATGAGTTTGTATGATATTTGTCTCACTTTTAGAGGTGGCATTATGTCTTGCAAAATAGCTCAGGTAAAAAAAGCACAAAAGATTTCTTATGTAAACACTGACTCACTCACTTGACCGTAATAATTTCCTGCCTCATATTTCAAAGCTGTATACTTAAGAGTTGAGCCAACTTATTTACATATTTATAGGCACTTCTTTCAGAAAACAGAAAAGTACGTTGGTGAAAGTTAAGCTTATCTAAGGGAAAGGCACGGAGAATAATAATTTCTTCAAAGAATTACAAAGTCAGTGGAGATCAACAAAGTATCTCTGCGGTAGGTCTTTCTCTGGGAGTTGTGGGCATAGAATATCTGCGAAAGATGAAAACAGTAACAGAGGTTGAGGAAGAGGAACTCAGGATAGAAAATAAAAATATTGCATAAACAGAGAATTTTAGCAAGCCATCACCAATCAGCATTTAAATGACAGCATACAATGTTGTTATGCTGACATATGAATGAGCTATCACAGTTGAACTGGGTACCCAAAGCAGAACAGACTGAAAATGGATGGAAAGCATGAACTGGTCTGCCACTTAGCTCAAGTTCAATAATTAGTCAATGGTTCCATCCTGAATTAAAAACAGGACATACCTGAAGAAAACTCAGCAGGTCTTGCAGACTCTGTGAAAAGAGAAACTGAGTTAATGTTTCAAGACTAGTGAGTCTTCTTTCATCCTGAATCTTGACTCAGCAAAAAACTGAACCAGTTTTTTTTATTATTTGTCATGCTCAAATTCAGACACTTGCACAAATTCAGTGTAAACAAAGGAGTATCAAGTGTATATCAATGTGTCTGTTTAAGGGCCTAAATTGACATGAATATTCTGACTTTTGCTGCGTTATCTGTAGTCGCAGGAATAGTTTTGGAATTTTTAAAAAGTTCATCACTTGGACTGCAGCAATTTAAGAAAAGGACTCAACCATATGGAAAATAAATGCTGGCCTTGCTGACAGTATCATTTCTCAAAAATAAAGTCAAAAAAAATGCAGATGCTGGAATTGCTGAAGTGAAAAAAAAACAAAGAAAAAATCTTGAAATACACAGCAACTGAGGACAGAAATGATTATCTTAATTTCATAACTCAAGAAGGTTTCTGAAAAATGGCAACTACCAAAATACAGAAGGTTGAAAACATTCAAGAAGGAGCAATTCAGGACCAGCCCATGCCTGTTCCTGATAATACAGACAACACATAAGTTTGGCACTGCCTCCTCATTTAGCTCATTGCAGTGTTGTTCCAAGTGGGCCTATGCTGCTGGCTGACTGACCACTTAGCAGGGGTCTGAGCAGTACATACAAATAGCAGATGGGCAGCAAGTCTTTCTCTCTTAAAGGGCTGGTAAACTCTCATGTAAGAGAGTTGTCACCGGATGCCTGTAATTGTACTGGATACATGTAAGAGGTGCATAAATAGAGCACCAGGGGAGGAGAGGAGGCTGTTTGATTCAGGGAAACAATCTAGAGGTCTTAATTGTGGAGAAAAACAGGAGAAGAAAGGCTATCGTTTTGCCAGAGGGGCACACAAAGAACCCTACAATGGAAATAGCAGCAGGTGCCCAGGAAGGTGACTTCAAGTGTTGTGGCCCCAGAGATCCAGCAGCAGTGGCACAAGAAGTTTAATGATCTCACAAGGGTGCTAAAGGCGATTGAGTGCATCTTCAAAGGACCTCATACCCACTTCACTACTAACCTCCCATGTCCACCACATCCCATCATTCAACAGCAACACATGGGCCTATCACCCAAACTGACTGCCTTGCTCACATACACAGCCCTTGCTGTTTCCAGTCTATCACCAACTGCAGAACTGTGGCCAACACGGTTGACTCAATGCAATGTATTTCCCTGTCACTCACCAATGAATATTTATATCGCTGCAAGATGGACCCATCACTAGTTATTTAAAGGGCCAGGCCCCCAACCAGAAAATAAGGTGACTCAGACTAATGCGTGTGGTTGCCAAGCTTCTGAAAATACTTTGAAGATGTCACTCAAGCACACTGCCAAAAATCACAGTCGATCTATTATGTCTTGAAGGACAAGTCTTCTGTAACTATAGGGAGCAAGGAAGAGCTGAAAGAGAAAAGGACAACTGAGACCTGTGGAGGAGATGGCTCCCTAAATCATGGGACTGGCTGTGATGAACTCCATGGCACCTTTTGTCACGGACAATATCAAGGATGATGGCATGTTCCTGTTTTATGCCTCTTCCCAACACCCTGCTCTCTGTCATTTTGTTATCTGGCATGACGAACGAACTGCTGATGGTGTGATGATAGACCATTTACTTAAATCCACCCAACTTCTCTCATTCCTACCCGCCCTTTTCCTATTTCCTGTTTCAGATACCTAAAAACTGCCACCTGCCCAACCAATAAAGCTCCATGAAGAGAAGAGAAAGACATGACCTCTCTCATGCTAGCTCCTGGCCAGACTGTCTATGTTTTCATTTTTGGGCAGATTTCAAGGTTTCAAACAATCTAAAATACTACCACGTCCACCTGACTTTAACATGGGATAGTTGAATTGTGAAAAAAGTGACATGATTTAACAGGACCTCATCAGCAATTACAGCTCCATTTGGAAATTATTTCATGGTAAGAGCTAGATAAAAGTGAACCAGTTCCTTTCACATCATAGCACTGACAAAGGAGCCCTATCACTGATCTGATATCCACACCCACAGTTCAGATAGTGTGAGTACATGTACCTTAGAGACCACTGTCAGGTTCTGCAGGTGGTGAGTCACTGGGGAGCGAATGGTTACGGTCAGGTCATGGAAAGTAAGAAAATACCGATCGACAGACACAGTAAAATAGTGGGCAAATAGGCTGGCATGTCAAACAGCTTCCCGGCACTGTCAAGTAAGATGGAGAGGACCAGTTTCAACTTGTCAGAGAGCACATGCAGAGCTGATCCTCCATCCAGCCTCTGGTTCATCTACCTGCCATCCTACAGACCCAGATGCAATGCACATGCGGCCTTAATACCTGTATAAGGAGAGGCCACCCCATCCTCTGTCCTCCTTATGAGGGTGTAGCTACACTTCCTGCCAAATCCAGCAACTCACTACAATATCTCCAGAGTATTTTCAGAAGCCTGGCAACCACATACATTAGCCTGAGTCACCTTATTTTCTGGTTGGGGGCCTGGCTCTTTAAATAACTAATAATGGCTCCATCTTGCAGCGATATAAATATTCATTGGCGAGTGACAGGGAAATACATTACATTGAGTGGCATGAGTCACCCTTGTAAATTGTGAATCAAGTCAGCCTGCATCGTTACCTGCTGTTGCAATCTCACCAATTATCCATCTTCCAGCAGAGACATGGACCACTCAAAGGAGCCAAAACAGAAAATGTTGGAGAAACTCAGCAGGTCTGGCAGCATCTGAGCTTCTCCAGTAATTTATGTTTTTATTTCAGATTTACACCATCAGCAGTTCTTCGTTTTATTTTAACCCAAAGAAGCACGGGGGCTTCTTTGTCAACACGGGGCACCACGTGGGCAGTACTGAAATGGGCCAAGAAGCTGCATACCCTACTTGAACGACCTCTGAATCCTCTCATGCTAGATCCTGGCCAGACTGTCTGTGTTTCCATCTTTGGACAGATTTCAAGGTTTCAAACAATCTAAAATACAACCATGTCCACCTGACTTTAACATGGATGGATGAGTTACAAAAAAAGTGATGTGGTTTAACTAGACCTCATTAACAACTAAAGCTCCATTGGGAAATGATTTCGAGGTAAATGTTTGATAAAAGTGAATCAGTTCCTATCAGTCATGTTTCAAATCCTTTAAGTGTGTTCACTTTGCCAGATAGGGTCACTGGGAGATACTGAACTTCTTAACAAAGCTCAAGTGACTGAGATAACAAGCTGTTGAGCTGGATGAACACAGCAGGCCAAGCAGCATCAGAGGAGTAGGAAGGCTGACGTTTCAGGCTGTGAAATATGAACTCAAAGCTGAAACCACAAGAGTCTCCAATTAGATTGACTTAGATTTAACTTTGAGAGTTGCATTCAATTTCAAAACAATGTACAATGCCAGTCGAGTTGACTGGTTTATATCCTGAAACCTTACAAGTATTGTAATTCATAACATGCACGCACCATCTGTTTCTCATTCGAAAAATCAAGGCATTACCATCATCACTGCAGTTGCTGCTATCCTGTTAAGTACTATACCCAGTATTCAACAGTGTTGGACTGATATTTGCTTGGTAATAGCAACTCACCAACACCAAAATATGAAATTAACAACATTGATTTACAAGTCAGACACAAACTATTGTTTATATGTGTAATACTTCAATTATCACCTGTTAAGATGCTTTATTCTCCAGCTAAAGTTGCAAAAGGCACAGTGGCCACGTTAGTGTCCCTTCCTGTGAACGAAGACAGCCAGGTTCTAGTCCCACCTGCTCCAGAAAGGTGTCATGATATGTTTAACCCAGATGGTTAAAATATCTTGAAGAAACGCTGAACATTGTGAAGAGAACTAACTGAACAACTTTCAGTCTTGTGGCTGTTTTCAGAGGAAAGTATGTTCCTTGCTGATGAATAAATCACGACCTGGAAATTTTTTTAAAGTTTCACTTTTTTAAAAGTCTGTAATTGGAACATATTTCACTGGCTCTGTTTTCTCAACAGAGTCCATCTGCGACGTTTTACACTTCAATTAAACAACACTTTAAAAGAATTGGTTTTGCTGCACATAAAGATGGTGCATTATCAACATTTCTGCAATGAGACATCATTTGTGGGTATGCCACGTGTAGGGGTTTAATTATTTCAATACGTGTTTAGAGCTAATTTGTACATTTCCTGCCAATGATTTCCATTCCACATTACTTTCAGAACTGATTGAAATAACGTAGATTTTAAGGTGTACAAACTTAGTAGAGTTTTATGGTTTGGAGTTCTATGAATGATTAAATTGCTCCTTAATCTAGGGAGTCGGGGAGAGATTTTGATTGGCTCCTCATTCTCTGCCTCCAGAACTAATGCTGTTATTCACTAAACTGAAGGTTCCACCCAACCTTCCCCGAAGTTGTAGCATCCACTGAAGAAATTCCACAAGAAGATTTGCCTAACAATTATTGTCTATGCACACAGATCTTCTTAAGTTTGCCAATTTTTAAAAATCATAACCAAATCCATAGCTTCCTACTTTATTAGGAGTGATATCATTTCATGCAAATGGCCTGAGCAAGCAACATGAGAGCACACCAATGTCCAGAGAGATTTCATTTCTCAGACCTTATTTTTATATCTGGGCCTGACTCCTGCCATCTCCTGTCCCTCCAAAACATGGACGAAGTCACTGGCTAGGTTTTCAGATTGGAAAGAAGGTTTGGTTGAAGCAGGCCACTACCTAATAGCAGCAACTCACCCAGGCCTCCTTTGACTTCAAAACACATGATCTCTACTTCTGAGAACAAGGGCAATAGTCCCATGGGAATGTCACTGTCTGCAGGAATTTGGGAATGATAGCTTCAATGATCAAACCCACATATTTGAACCAGATGGTTGACAGCTTTGGGCACCTACAATTTTAAATCATAGGCTATCAGATTAGGGCAGGAAAGGACTGGATAAGCCCACTACTCCATTTTAATTGACTCTCGCCTGAGTTTCATCAGTTATTGCAATTTAAAATCAGGCCTATTAACCCACTGACGACTAGTGGAGGCACATTTTCGGTAAAAATTCTGGATATGTCATTACATTGAACTGACAAGTGTGTATTCGAAAAGAGAAATATTGCTTTTTTGCATTTTTACATTTTTTCTGGTTTCCTTCTCCGGATAGTCTTGCAACTTCCTTCAAAAATAAACATGTGGGACATTGAGTGATGCTCTTTGTGTTTAGATAGTCTGATATTTAGTGTCAAGATTCTCAGGTGGATAATAGCTATTTTGGCAAGGTGCCGTAGGATGACCAGTGCCCCTGGCCGGAAGACAACATTTTGAGAAAAGCAGTTGTGACAAATTACAGTGTCCTGAGCACATAGCTTAATTTCAACTGTTAAAGATCATGTTATTTCATCAGTTGTAATAATTTTCTTTCTTTTGCCAGTTGTTCTTGTGGTCTTTCTAAGTAAGGTATCCAAATTGGTGCTATGTTGGAGTGCTCCACATATACATACCTATTTCCACCTCGCTAAGATTGCCCAATTCTATCATTGTCTCTGCTCATCTGCTACTGAAACCCTCACTTCTAACGTTTGACTATTCCAACACATTTCTTGCTGGCCTCCTATCTTCTACCCTCCACACATTTGGCACAATCCAAAATTCTGCCTGCCAGTTCCTAACTCATTCCATGTCCTGTTCATCCATCACCTACATTAATCTGACTTCTAGTTAAGCCATGGTTAAATTTTAAAATTCTCATTCTTGTTTTCAAATCCATCCATGCCTATGGCCCTCTCTAACTCTGTAATCTCCTCCAGCTCCTGTGAAGGGCCTTGGTGCATTTTACCATGTAAAAGGTGCTACCTAAATACACATTGTTGTTGTACTGTGGTTCCCTGCTCACTTGAGACCAGACACAGCCATAACACAGGATTTGCACAGTCACCGGATAGTAATGTTGACCGTATCAGCTCAAATTGGTGTCAAATACCAGAGGAGGAAAGACAATATATTAACTTATCCACCCAGTGACTGGTTTCCTGTTACTATAAGTAATTTTTGATGATTGTGAGATAAGAAATTCACCACCAATCTGTCTTCGTAGAATGAGAACTTCCTTGTGATCTTCAGCTACAACATTGAAGATGAAGTAATTGTTATTTTGAGAAGCATTTCCGGGTTTGCTACCTTATCACTGCATAGGATAACATATTAATGCATTTGAAAGTTGCTACATGTGCCATCCTGCCCAGCAAATATAACACATCATTTTCAGCCAAGAGACTCTCCAAAGAATTGGCGCATGTTGGAAGTCTGAATCTCCTCACAAATCATTTTCCAAATGCTGGTTGAAATTATCATGAAATCTAATGACAGCAAGTTGCCAAATTTCCAATATGAACGAGCAGCTGATAAGAAGTGGAAAATTTTCAAATGATCCAATCAAAAGTAACATGCTGTGCCCTGCAGAAACAGAATGAATGATTTAATCTAATTCACAGTATATTTTAAATAACTCAATGATTGTTCAATTCCACAGCAATGTTTTCCAGTAGTTACCACAGAAATACAAACTGATTCACCACAAGGGCTGACATTGTTAATGACCTTGTGTTCAGATGTAATTGTCAAATTCCAAGTAAAAATAATTCAAAAAGCAGTAAAGATTGTTTGCATCACTTTTGACTCTACAGGTAAAATGTTAAAATGTCTAACTAAAAACACAATCTTCTAGAAATATGCTGAAAGCCGATTAGCATCTGAAAAAGCCAATTATTTCGAGGGACCTTCCATATATTTTAGATGCTTAGAACTTTGAACCATATAGACAAGAGACATTAACATTGTGCCTATAATGTAAGTTGTTTTAATGTCATTTTACTTAAAGCTTTGAATATCCATTGAGTTCTCTGATACACACAGTTTAAATGTTGTTGTCAGTTCCATTTCTTGTTTGCTACGTCTGCAGTGAATCATCATGTAGAGCAGTACGCCTTGAAAACAGAGACAAACTTGAAGCCTCAGAAAGTGGCAAACTTAACTCCTTGCCAGATAACAAGGTGTGGGGCTGGATAAACACAGAAATTGGATTTCTGATGAAGGGTCTAGGCCCGAAACGTCAAGCTTTCCTGCTCCTATGATGCTGCTTGGCCTGCTGTGTTCATCCAGCCCCACACCTTGTTATCGCAGATCTCCAGCATCTGCAGTGGCTTTTATCTCTTAACTCCTTGCCAGTCCACTTTTAGAATATTCATAATATTACTAATACTATCGAGATACATTGCTTATCATTGGCCATCACAGTGTGTACATACATCCTGGATATTTGCTCACATAGGAGTGGTAGGGGAAGGAAGAAAGTAGAAGCAAAACCAGAGCTCCCTGGATGTGAAAGAGAGAGAACGAAAGATCCAGCGGGAAAGGAGGGTCATATAACAGATTGATAATGCATAGAATGTTAGAATGATAAAAACGCTAGGGAAGATTATATGGCTCATCATGCTTATGCTCTTGTAAGAGTTTTACTCAGCTTTCCCCTGTTGCATGTAACTTATTTTCTCTTCAGATAATTATCCAATACAAGTTAGAACCAGGCTGAATATAAAAAAATCAGCAGGAAGTGAAAAGGGAAATGGAAGTATAAAAATAGCAGCACAAAGGAATTTGAAAGCATTCTATGGGCATGCAAACAGCAAATGGGCTGTAAGATGATGACATACATGGAGTCAGAAGGTATACCTGAGATACTAAAGCAAGTGCTCTACCAAGGTAAAAGATCCTACCACAGGCATAGTATTGGACACATTGAGATATTGGATGGGTTAAAAAATTGAGGAAGGGAAGACACTAGAAGAGTTAAATGATTTAAAGGAGTTGTGTCACCAATGGGATGCCTCTCAATGTTACTGAGGTACTGGCCATAATCTTTCAATCTCCTTGGACAAATGGGGTGAGAGCAGAGTATTAGAGAATTGCAAGTGTTAAACCCTTATTCAAGAAAGGGTATAAGGATAAAAGTGTAAGGATAAACCTAGTGATTACAAGTCAATCAGTTTGACTTCACTTATGGGAGGATTTTAGAAACAATAATCTGTGACAAATTAACACCAACTTGGACCATTGCATTTTAATTAATGCATACACTGAAGGTAAATTGTATTTAATTAACTGATTTTCTTGATGAGGTAATAGGGAGGGTTGATATGAACAATGAGTTTGATGTGGTGTGCGGACTTCCAAGGGGCATTTGATAGATATCACTTAACAGGTTTGTCACAAAACATAAAGTAAATGGAATAACAGGCGCAGGAGCAGATGAATATGAAATTAGGTATAAGACAAAAATAAAAGGATTGGCGATGGTTGTTTATGGACTGGAAAAAGGTTCACAGTCAGGCTCCTCAGGGGTCTAGACCAGGATAACTACTTTTCAGGATATCTACCAATGATCTAGTGTTTGGCATACAGGGCACAATTTTAAAATTGGCAGATGGCACAAAACTTAGAAATATTGCAAACTCTGAGAATACGATAGACTCTGAACACATAAACAAGCTTGCAAGTATGTGGCAGATGAAATTTAACCCACAACAGTGTGAAACACAATCTTTCAGTAGGGAAAATGAAGAGAGACAATATAAAATAAAAGGTGCACTCAAATTCAGTACTGGAACAAAGAAATCTGGTGGTATATGTGTGTGTGAATCATTGAATGTGGCAGGGTAGGTTAAAAAAGTAGTAAAGTAAAATTCAGTCTGGGCATTATAAGTAGAGGCATGCAATACAAAAGCAACAAAATTATGAAGAGCATTTCTAACAACATGTTCAGCCATCTAGTGTACTGTGTCCAGGGGTGCACTGTGCTCTAGGGTCCACACTTTAAGAATGATGTGAATACCTAAGAGGATGGAGAAAAGATTTGGAGACAGTAAGGACTGCAGATGCTGGAAGCCAGAGACAATGGACATGAAACTGGAAAAGCACAGCAGGTCAGACAGCATTCGAGGAGCATGAAAGTCAACCTTTCAGACCGAAATCCTTCATCAGGACAATGGTTATGATCTTGAAAACAATTGCTGAAAGGATGGCGGAAGCATATTAAGTCTGACTTTCTAAAAGGAATTAGGTTGATATTTGAAAGGGAAACGATGACTTGGAAGGTTTTAGAGAAAAGGCATAGAGTTCAACTAGCTGGCACGGACTTGATAGACTGGATGTTCTCTTTCTATGCTGTAACCATGTGATGATCCCATGACAGATAGCAGGCACATCGCATTGGTACAATCCGGCTGTTATAAGCATTGGGGTTAGTAAAGCTAAGTTTAATCCTTGATTGACTATATACCAGTTGATTTCTGATGGCTCTGCAAATGGAAGGGCGTTTTTCAAATGTCTATTGCCTAATTTATACTGGAATATGGGCCAGAAGGCAAATGACTTTTTTAAAATCTATTGGCAGCCAGATTTGGTTTTAAAAATGGGTAATCAAGAATGCCAAATCAAAACAAATATCTTGCCTTGAATGAGCTAGAATGATATGTAAATCAGGATCTTCTGCTAATGCTCAGTCACAAATTGATTTTTATGAACCAGTGTAGATTATTTATCATTTTAATTATAAATATGGACATGGAAAGCAATTACTAAGAAAATGTCACATTGTAATAACAGGAATTGTACATAGATATGTATTTTAATATAGTTTAAAGGAGAATGCTGATAGGATCCAATGAATTAGATAGAGGCATACTTTGCAATTTTAATTTCACATTAATGTGTTAGTATTTCACAATTATTAATCAATTGGTATAAAATGTACAACTGTTTATGGTCCTTAAGTATTTGTCTTATTTAGGTTGACAGATACCATATTATTTTGAAATGTTGCAAAAGAAGTAATACAGGCATAAAGCATATTTAATAATGATTTTCAATCTATAAAAGTGGCTCTGCATTGTCTTCACATAGATAAATATTGTAATTCTTCCATTAATTTGTTTCCTCTACATATTCAAAGCAGTGTACAAAAATACTTGTCCATTTTAGTAGTCTTGTAAATAATGATACATTGCATATTTAAAGTCAAATCAAGGGTAACTGTGACTTTTGAAACCCTCAAACAGACTTTAAATGTATAAGACAGCGAATATTCTAGGACGTAAAAATTTTAGTTTGAAAACGGTTATGGCTGGCACCTTGTAGTATTTGCCACCTCTATTAGAATGTCATTTGGGGAAGGGTTAGAGGTAGATCGCTGTCACCTTTGTTTTGGCCAATTTAATGATTAGTGGGAGTATTTACTGAAGAGGCATTGTTCTTGGATAACAAGGACGCTTACTACCTGATAGCAATGGCTACAGTTAGTCAGGTATAACCTTAAGGAGCTGGTACAAATACATCTGTACAGATATGTACTAGCTGAATGAACCCGGCCATTTAAGTCGCTTTGATGCACAAATCGCAGAAAAGCATCAATATCAACAGTTTAACAGTACCAAGGTAATAGAATAGAACAAGGAGAATACTTAAACGTCAGAACATTTAAGTAGATAAATGAATAATTTTATCCATCTAACCCCTCCAAGTTATATATCCTTCCAGAATAATTTTGTCTCAGAAAGCGAACTGCGGAGCCATTTTGCGTCCAGATGGTGATGGGATTCTGGCGCTGGTTGGTAAGAGCAGAACTATTCTCCACATTTATGATATACTTGAATGTGCACTTGAAATAGGGAAATCTACAAGGCTAGGGGCCAAGAACTGGGAAGTGGAAATGAGACAAGATTATACTTTCTGCCGACACGACACGATGATCCTAATGACCTCTTTCTGTGCTGTAAATTCCTACGATTCTAGGTTGCACATTAAAATAGAACGTAATAATCGGTGACAGTCACAAATGAACATAGTTATCCTGGTGTTCGTTTCCACTTCAATGATTAGAATGATGCTCTAAAAGTCAAACTCACCTCAGTCCACAGTCAATCCCTTCATTTGCGTCTCTGGGGCTCACTGCATCGCCCTTAATTCCAACTAGTTCAATAGTCCCGAATAACAATAAGTACGCATAAATATATACTCTTCCCGCATCCAGTCAATCTTAGAAGCACTTTTAAAAACAATGCTCCTTCTATCTTGACACGTACCCGCGATAAACCAGTTGTATCATAGCTCTTACTTGTCCCTGCTCAAAACCAGCTGCTCAACCCAGCAATCTATAAATCCTCGATTACAATGAAATAACTTTTGACTTTCAAAGTGCATACCACCATGCTAACTTCTAATCGCCACAAACGCTTTTTTTTGTGTGTGATCGAGTGAGCAAAACTTGGGTCCAATTCGTATGAAAGTGTTACAAGCCTGCACATTACGTAGGCGAACTTTTAAGAGGCTTGGTACCGGGAGAGAAAGCGACTCGCTTGCTTCTAACTGTTGTGATCGTTAGCATATACACTCAACTTCCAGGAATCTCAGTAACGGTACATTTCCCAATGTCGTCCTCGCTTCTTAACTTTAAAAAGACTTTACCTTGGTCTCACTGGTTGAAGATACGATCCCTCGGAGTTCCAGCCTTTGTCCCCACAGACTGTGCATCCGAGGAGGTTTATGAGAATGTTTAATTCCCAAAACTTTCAGACGTCAGTTCCCACCCCCCACCCCCCCAACTTATGCCCTCAGTGGTAGGCGGGACGATTCCAACGGCACATTCCTTGCAATATTTAGCTTTTTGTTTCCTTGCTCTTGCATTCCTCTACCCGCTCCCCTCCCCCTTTAAATCGAGGTCCTTCCCAGTGAGAGCAGGTAGATCCCACAATCCTGGAAGCTCTTGCTGAGCGTCTCAATGCAAGTCCCCAAGAGCCTCCGCTCGCCTCTACTTGGTAAGAGGTGTTCTCGTCCCTTTCTGGTAGCGCTACCCTCTCAGACCAGGTTGTACCGAGAGCTATTTGCTGCAATCAGATTTATACCAACATCCAGAGGGGAGGCAGGCGGCTTAAATTCTCGGGTACAGACCTTGGCCCAATGGTCATTCTTCTGTTGCAATTAGTAACTAGGAAAATGTAGAAAATCAAAGTCAGCCAGAATTCCAGAATTTTGTTTATGCGGCCGTTTTGGGGAACATGCTCCATACTTATGTTATCTCTGACTCCAGCATCAGCAGTCCTTACTATCTCGGGGGGAATTGTTGGACTTTTTTCCTCCCAAAAATAAGACCTGGTTGATTTATTTGTTCTCTGTAACTCAGTAGGTAAGCAGAGCACAGTCTCCAACGCTGTCCAACAGCGACGTTAATAAATGTAATGATGTCCATAATGTCCTTAGTTCCAAAGTAATTCTTAACCACTTCCTCATTCATATTTCATACCACGAGGGTTGAGATTGGGTAGACAGGCTCACAGTTAGAATTGTCAATATTCATATTTCATCAGATGATTTGACAGGTTCTGATGTTCCCTGACATTTGTAAAGCCCCAACTCTCGTTCGAGTGGGTGCTTTGTGGATGAGTTAAAGTGTTGCCCAGAAAGTGGACCCTTATAATGACGGTATAATTGAACCAAAGATAGTTAAGGAATTCCTTATAACGCTACGTGAAGCAAGAAATACAAAATGCCTTCCATGGAAAGTCATAGCACATCTGGTTAGTATCTTCACAGACTGTTCCAATATCATTTCTCTAAAAAGCAGGCAGATCAACTGAAGTAGTTATCTTCCAAAGCTTTCTCTTTGGAGGAATAAGGAAGGAAGAATGTGCATTGATACAGTAAAAACGGAAAGAACTCCTGATGCTGTAAATCAGAAACAAAAACAGAAGTAGCTGGGAATGCTCAGGAGGTCTGGTAGCATCTGTGAAGAGAAATCTGAGGTTCGGGTCCAGTTCTGAGGAAGGGTCACTGGACCCGAAACCTTAACTCTGATTTCTACCTGCTGAACTTTTCCAGCAATTTCTGTTTTTCTTTTAGCAGTTATGTAGTGCTTTATTAGATATGCAGGATGACCCGAAGCACTTACAATTGAAGCATTATATTTTGAAGTGGTATTTGAAGTGTGGTTACACCGACAGTATATTAGGTCACGGGAAGATTTCCTTCCGGCCTTCAAATATTGAAATTTGTCCTTTTTACATTCAATTGAGTAGGCAAATGTGGTATTGATACATTTATCATCAAAAAGATGATATAATTGACGATGCATATTCATAATGGAAGCTGCACATGTGCTAAATTTAAGGACGTGAGAACGCCACTATCTAGTGGACTGGTTAAAGACCAAATAAAAAACCTGAAGATGCCGGAATCCAAGGTAGACAAACAGGAGGCTGAAAGAACACAGCAGGCCAGGCAGCTTCTGGAGGAAAGGAGAATAATACCCGAAATGTTTACTTCTCCTTTCCTCCAGATGCTGCCTGGCCTGCTGTATTCTTCCAGCCTCCTGTTTGTCTCCAAAGGGTTGGTTAATTTGGATTCTGGACCTTGACTGATTATATCGGTTATTTACATTGCCTCAAGTAATTTGCAATCGCTAATAAATGTAAATGTCAGTAAATTGCTTACAAGTTTCAAACTCCATGCCAAGGTTTGCTTGCTTTCTCTTTTTTTTAAGTTTGTTCCCTATCAGTAGCAAAATAAGACACCTTAAATTGTGACTTACGCTGTTTAACATTTGATCGGTAAGAGTTGTAAAGAAGCATAGTATATGTGGAGATTTAAATTGGTGGCTGGAATATGGAGTCTGCATGGGGTGGGACAGAGTGTATGAAATGAGTGCTTATTGATTAGTTGTTTAAAAATAAATAATTAATACTTATCAAATGATTTCATTAGTTAATTTGGGTAAATAGCAATTATTTCCCCCTCAAATATAATGCTAATATTAAAAACTGAGAGTATTTCTTTATTGGGCATGAGTTGAAAGTCAGTTTCTTATAACTATTGGAGTGTGGTATGTTGGAATTTACCAGGAATGAGGGTTATAGGTTGATCTTATTTGTATCATGGAGCAACAGATTTTTTTAAAGATAAGCAAGATGGCTTTGAAGTACTACGAGAAGAAAACAAACTTTGTCTTTCGCTTTCAGAGTCAGGAGAGTTCTCCGCAAAAATTGCTTGTGCAGGGAAAAATGTGGCAGTAATGAAGTCTGCCTTGAGAGTGTTAAATTCTACCGTAGGAAACTAGGGTATTACATATGAATGGACGGATCCCTAACTGTGGAAAAGAAAGGTAATGGTATATAAAATCTGTTCTTCAAAGAGATTGAGAATAGTTACATTCGAAAGTTGCATTTAAGGGAAGTATCTTTGGTATAAACAACTACAATAGCTAAATGAACAGCTTGTTTTTAAAGGATTCAGGAATAGAAACATCATGACAGCTTATCTGAAAAATGTCCATTAATGTAGAACAGATGTTATATAGGGTTTTAACAAGTTTTCAGCGGGTTCATAAGATACAGAAGCCAGAATCCAACATTTTGTTCGAATTGAGCTAATCACTCAAATCAAGCATAAATAAAGCCTGAGATAACAGAGCTGGATGAACACAGCAGGCCAAGTTTCTGAAGAAGGGTCTAGTCTTCCTGCTCCTCTGATACTGCTTGGCCTGCTGTGTTCATGCAGCTCTACACCTTGTTATCTCAGATTCTCCAGCATCTGCAGTTCCTACTATCTTATAAATAATGTCTGTTTCATTTACTTAACCACCAGTGTTCTGTGCAAAATTGAAACACATTGTTGGGTACCATATAAATGATGGAATTGGCTAATAATAAAAATCAAAGTTACATAAAACATATATTAAGCTAATTTACATTCTTCATTCTTTATTATGTAACAGAGTAATGGTACCTCAAGTGATCAAAATAAACGCAAATTTACATTATAGTTAGGGCTTTTAGATAAAACCTCCCTCCCAATTTGAACAATGGCCCAGCATTTATTGAACTTGCTACTGTTTATATTTAGGATTTAAGAACAATCATTGTTGATAGAAATATTTTTAAAAATGATGTCTGGTGCCCAGTTAAAATACAAAATGAAACAGTGTAGTGAATTTGGTTTTGATGATACCACAAAATGAATAACAATGAATCAGAGCTATTTACTCCTTTGTACTAAATCTGTTTTTATTTTGAAATGTACAGCCTTGCCTTGAGACCATCTGTTTTCTGAATTCTGCTTCTTGCTGCAGTTGGCCATGGCACAAAAACTTGTTATTTTATGGTGCACACATTTTTGTTTTTGGAAATGCATCTGAAAAAGTTGAACGGTTTGCATTTCTTCTGCTAACATTTTATACAAAACAACTCTATTTCTGTTTAATGGTAAAACTTGGTTTCCCAGAAGGTTAACCCTAATAATTTCTTACTGGAAATTTCAAAAACCATCTTGGAATAATAGATAGTCTATGTGATCAATATCACATTTCTAATTCTGGGAGCTTGCTGTGTACAAATTGGCTACTTCCTTTTGATGCATCAGTGATTGCAGTTAAACTTGCAGTAAAGTGCTTTAGGATGCCCTAACGTTGTGAAACATACTATATAATTGCAAGTATTTTTCCTCCTTTTATTTATACTTAGCGTCCTAGGATAGGAGATAGAATGCCTGATTATGGTGGCAGCCATGCAGTCAGTGGCTACTCCTGGGTAAGCACTCCCTCCATTTGGAATGGCCTGCCAAAAACAAGTAATGTCTATACAATAGCATTTGTTTTGCATTCTCAACATATTTGGATGTGTGGGTGATGTGAGAGGTACTGCAGAAAAGAATTTAAGAAAAATACTACTAGATGTCCAGATACACCCTGACATCAATCCTTCATATTTTAAACCCCAGGAGTTTTGACGTACCTTCATTGAAGGAAACCAAGGTCTGAACATGGGATAAAGAGGTATGTGGCTAACCTTAATTTCAAGAGGCTTTTATAGATAACAGACTGTGATGGCAGCACAGAAATCACCAGCTGATCTAGAGTGGAGAAATTAGAGCCCTTCAGCTTTAAACACTGGGTACTGAGAGAGAATTTCAACAGAGTTTACAAGGTGTTTAATTTGTGTGGATAAGATTAGTCCAAGAGACTAGGATAAATGTATAAATTCAAAGTTTATTAAGTTGTCAGGAAGAACTTCATACAAAGATTTATGACTTTGAATGGTCTCAGGATGGATCGACTACAGGTAGGAAAAGCTTCATAACTATTCAATGGAAGTTAACTGAACTAGTATGTCCCTTACTGTGAGTAGATGATCAAAGAGGGGCTCACTCACCTTTGCCTAACATGAGTTATTACCACCAAATGTGTTGACCAGAAGCAGCAGTCCTGGCTGAGTTACCAGAAGCACTGAATTTAAAATATGATCCTAACTGAGGTCAAATATACACAATGACCAACTTCATGCAGACAGCAACTGGCCTTTGAGATAAATGTTTGCATTTCCATGTTTACAAAGATCAGAGAGGTTTTTAGATCTTGTCTTTTGCAGACAGAATCTCTCATGCTACTTTGTGAGATTGTAAGTCATGCACATGCCCAACTTTAAGCTCAACATAAATAAATAAAGAGGCGATCAGGCTAGTACTGACATGGTGTATTCCCCTCTTCACTTGTCATAGAATCATAGAATCCTTACAGTGTGGAAGCAGGCCGTTTGGCCCATCGAGTCCACACTGACGCTCCAAAGTGCATCCCACCCAGACCTACCCCGTTACCTTATCCTTGCACCCCTGCATTAGCATAGCTAATCCACCTCACCCAGATGTCTTTGGACTGTTGGGGGGAAATCTGAGCACCTGGTAGAAACCCATGCAGACACAGGGAAAATGTGCAAACTACACACAGATAGTCACCTGAGGGTGGAATCGAGGGTGGTCGAGGCAGCAGTGCTAACCACTAAGCCACCATCGTATCCAGAAAGTTTGCAGGAATAGATATTAAGCAGCTAAGCCAGCAAACGCAGACTTCTGTGAATCTGTAGCACAATCTCAAAGAGATCTGTATAAATATTGATAGCAAATGTTGCCACAAAGTTTTCATCTCGACAACTCACTCAGTTTAATTGAATCCAGCACTCTCTATTCTTTGCTGAGGATGGCCTAGTATTTCTCCGTGCGTGTATTTTGCCAGTGATTATCCATTAATTGCAGCTTCCAATAATTGAGAAAAAACTATTAAAATAAGCAGTCCCACGTTCCAGTCAACACCACATGTTTACTTTCTTTTTTAACGGATGCTACTTTCACATTCACTTGTAAATCCCTTTGGGACACAAAACATGGGAGGATTGTAAACTGTGAGCAGCATAGTGCAGAACTTCAAAAGGACATCGATTGATTGATTTATTTATTGTCATGTGTACTGAAATACAGTGAAAAGCTTTGTTTGTGAGCAGTACAGGCAGATCTTGGTAAGCAAAGGATGTACAGATCAAAAAGACTTAGACAGAGGCATACAGGTTACATGGCACAGGGCGTGCACTCGCCGAGATCAATGTTAGCAAGATCAGCATTATTTGAGGCTAGAGAATCCATTTTATCAATCTATTAACGGCCAAGAAGAAGCTGTTCCCGAACCTGCTCGTGTGTGTGTTCAGGCTTTTGTATCTTCTGCCTGCCTGAAGAGGTTGTAGAAGATCATTATTGGGGTGCGATGGGTCTTTGATGATATTGGCAGCCTTTCCACAGCAGTGAGCTGTGTAAATGGAATCCATGGATGGAAAGTTGGCTTCTTTGATGGTCTGGGCTGTGCACACCACCTTCTGTAATTTCTTATGGTCCTTGGCAGAGCAGTTGCCATACCACGCTGTTATGCACCCAGACAGTACGCTTTCAGTGGTGCATCTGTAGAAGTTAGTGAGGGACCTTATGGACATGCCAAATTTTCTGAGCTTTCTGAGGAAGAAGAGCTGTTGTTGTGCCTTCTTGACTGTCGCATCTATATGGGAAGTCCAGGACAGGTTGTCGGTTATCGTTAATCCGAGGAACTTGATGCTCTTCACCCTCTCAACTTCAATTTCGTTGATGCAGATGGCGGCATGTTCTCCTCCTTTATTTCTGAAGTCAGTGATCATTTGTTTAGTTTTGCTGACATTGAAAGGCAGATTGTTTTCATAGCATCATGTCACCAAGCTCTCTAACTGCCTTCTGTAGTTCGATTCATCATTGTTAGATATCTGTCCCACTACGGTGGTGTTGTCAACTAAATTGTAGACGGCGTTCATTTGGAATTTGACAACACAGTCGTGCGTGTACAGGGAGTACATTAGGGGGCTGAGGTATCATCTTTAGGGGCTCCAGTGTTGACAGTTATTGTGGAGGAGGTGCAGTTATCTATTTTCGCTGATTGCAGTCTGTGGGTCAGAGATCCAAGGATCCAGTCACAGAGTTTGGAGCCGAGACTAAGATCACACAGTTTTGAGATCAGTCTGGAGGGGATAATGGTGTTAAAGGTGGAGCAGTAGTCAACGAGCAGGAGTCTGACGTAGGTGTCTTTGATGCCCAAATGTTCCAAGGATGAGTACATCTAGGGATGGACTAGGGATATGGCATCCTCTGTGGACCTGTTACGTTGGTAGGCAAATTGTAGGGATCAAGGCGGGCTGGGAGACTGGGAGACATTGACGTGTTTATGGAGTGGGCAAATTGGTAGCAAATGAAGATCAATGCAGGGAAGTGTGACGTGATGCACTTTGGTACAAGAACATGGTGTTGTCGCAGCCCATGACTAAAGTTGACAAAATGGTCACTCAGGGCTTTCAGTTGACATAACATGGCTGAAAAGGAATTTCCAGATGCACGTCCTAGCCAGAGTTGTGATTTCGATCTAGAGATACTGGACAAGATAAGATTCTCCGTGGAAAGAAACATCAGGGAATTTAATGACGTTCCTGTAAAGAGGCAGTTCTAAACCTATAAGCATTTTAATAAGGGGAATTTTTGAAAGGCTTAGTTTAGGCACAGTCCCAAGTTTGTTATTCAGTAAAATGTAGAAGGAAAGGTCTGTTCCTACAGTATTCTGAACTTTTTAGACAATTTTAAATTAGAAACACAAACAACAAATTAGCGTGAAAGGATTAGTTAAATTCCTTGGGTAAACGTTTGTAGGCAGTTTAAAAAAGCCTACTGCATCATTGGGGAAGATAAAGCAATAAATGGTGTCAAAACTACCTCTAAGAGACCGCTAGCACAGGAGGGGGGCAAAGGAAGGTTGTAAAAAGAAAGGTCAGGACTGAGGGGAGATAAACAATTGAAGATTAAGTGTAGATGTAGGCAATTTGAGCAAATTCTTACATCCAAAAATCAAGGGAAGAGTGATAGAGACAGATAACAAAATACAGAGTGAAGATGTGGGGGAGTCTAGAACCAGAGGGCATGGGTTGAGAGGGGAAAGGTTTAAAAACAACCTGAGGGGTGACTTTTTCATGCAGAGTCTGGTGTGTATATTGATTGAGTTGTCAGAGGAAGTGGTAGAGGTGAGTACAATCACATTTCAAAGGCATCTCGGCGGCTATATGAATAGGAAGAGTTTAGAGGGATGTGGGCCAAATTCTGGCAAATGGGAATGAGGTCAGATTAGGATAGGATTTCTGGTTGGTGCAGATGAGTTGGACTAAAGGTTCTGTTTCTGTGCTGTATAACTATCTGACTCTATGAGTCCATGTGGTTACATCCCCTCACTATTTATGAAATCTAAATGAGTTTTGTTTAAAGATGGTAAAGTTGTAATGTGATTGAATTTCATGCTCATCAGTGGAATTCGAAAAGATGCTTTTTATTAAGAAAAGAAAGTCGGTATTGGAAAATGTTTAGAGAAGAAATATTAAAGATTTATTTTTAAATTGAACTATGGTTTAAAACTCATTTACAGAGTGCAAATAGCAGGGATCATTAACTGCAGCTGCAAGACAGAGACACTGTGTTTAAAATCCTAGGGTTGAGTGAAAGAGAAGTTGCCCCTAATCTGTTAGCCTTATTAAAGAAATACAACATTAGGTGTGACTAGAAACTTTACATTGGAACTGAGCTTACAAATTTAATAACAATTAGTAGAAATTAACATTCTTTCTAATCTTCTGTAATAATGTTAGTCGGGAATATAAATTGCCTTACGGAATGTGGAAGAGTTCTTCATGATAAGTAAGTGTTTAGATTACTGGCAATTAATGTGATGCAGCTGGAAAATGTCTGGGAAGGAATATAACTATCAGATGCATGGTAAGATCTCAAAGACAGATGATGGAGGTATTTCATAAATGTCATGAGATTATGGGAGGACCTTGAGCTGTCCATACATTTGACCAACTTTGATCGTGTTTTCACATGATTGGATGTATAGATTTGGGGGATGTGGCTAACAATGGTGTTAATGTTGCATGTAATTATTATAATGTGAAAGGTATAAAAATGTATTGAGCTGGGGAACCCAGAGTATCACTGACCTCCCTTTTAATTTGAGCTGTATTTAAGAGGGCAACCAAGCACCATATGAAAGCCGTTTTCAGAGCAGTCACTGGCCTCTCCCACATGTGTGTTGGAAGAGCTCTGAATAAAGGTCGCATACACTGTTGAACACTGAACTCAAGACTCCTCTTTGATATTTCTCTCTACAACAATGGAAAGACAACATAAAGTAAAGGGTAGTATGCTAAACAGTGTGCAGGAACAGAGAGGCCTAGGTGTATACGTATATTAGTCATTAAAAGTAGCAGGACGGGTAGAGAGATCTGTTAATAAAGCACACAGTATTCTGGCTTCATAAATAGGAACATAGTGTACAAAAGCAGGAAGGTTTATCGTAGAAGTTATATAAGACACTAGTTAGACCTCAGTATTGCTTACAGTCTTGGCAGCACATTATAGGAAGAATGTGAAAGCCTTGGAGATAATGTAGAACAGATTTACAAAAATAGTTCTGGGGCCGTAACACTTCATTTATGAGTAAAAATTGGAGAAGTTGAGACTGTTTTCCCTGAGAGGAGGAGGCGAAGAAAAGATAAAGGTTTTCAAAATCCTGAGGGCTCTGGATAGAGTTGGTAGTATGGATTTATTCCCACTTATAAATAGATTGAGAACCAGAGACGACAAGTAAATGTGAGGTGATGAAAATCTCTTTCACACTGCAAGCAGTTAGGGTCTGGAATGCACACGTGTAAGTGTGGGGGAGGTAGCTTCAATTAAAGTAGTCAGCAGGGCTTAGCATGACAATCTAAATTGAAACAATGTGCAGGGTTAGGGGAAAAAAGCAGGAGGTTATCACGAAGACAAAATGCCCAGATAGCTGGTGAAGAACAATAGACTGATGGTCTCCTTTTGTACTGTAACAATTCTGTGATTCTGTGAGGTGGCTGAAAGCTTGGCAGAAGAGATTGGTTTGAAGAGGCATCATAAATAAGAGAAAGAGGTTGTGAGGCAGAATAGTTTAAAGAGGGATATCATAGATAAAGGTCAAGACAACTAAAGACTTGACCAGAAACATTGAAAATGGGGATGTGTCACAAGCCAGAATCAGATGTTGGAGGGTTTTGTGGGACTGGGGGTGGCCATAGGAGGTAGCATGGTCACGGTGGGATTTGTACATAAAGGTAAGAATTTTAAATTTCAGGTATTCTCAGAGCAGAAGCTTATGTACGTCAACGAACAAAAGAGCAGTGAGTGAGTTAGGATCTGAGCTTCAGTGATTTGGAGGATCTGAAGTTTATTGACAGCGCAAGGTGGGCCAAGGATGCAGCATGGAATTGACAAGTTTCTTTGATCTCTGCTACTGGCAAAGATTAATTAAAAATTAATCCAGCTACCAGTGATTCCATTTCCATTTGGAGACAGGCCAGATGGGCAGCACAGGGCTCCTGAATGTGTCACAGGGTAATCCCTGATCAATTGCAGAGGCTCATTACAATACAGTCAGAGCATTGGCTGTCACATGGCAACTCAGCATTCTGGAGTCAGGAAACATGGCACGATAGACAAATGGGAAGGATCTCCAGCAACATCATAAAGGGCAGGAGAAGAAACCAATGAAAATAAGAGCATTGCAGAGCCACTGGCAACATTTTTATAGAATCAACAGCAGCAAGTACATTACATTCAGAAAGCATTCACGCATTTTATCATGGTGGAGGTCAGCGTAGCAGTAACTTACTCACTAAAGGACATTTTGAAAGCAGCTCAGAGGAAGAGAAGCTAAGAACAAAAGTTGCATTTTGAGTACTGCTACTGCTAACCTCAGAGAACTACAGTGATTACACCGTGAAAGTTCCTCATTGCTTTTAAAGTGCTTTGCTATATCTTCAAATCAGGAAAGCTGCTACTCTTCCTGCATGCCTCAAAATCCACAAGCTACGGGATGTATATAGTGGTTCTTAGCTGAAGTTAGCGATCCCTTTATTTTCAACTGAGAAGGGATATGCCCCAACTTATATTGGCCATTGGTGGCATGGGTGGCTGTAGCCATACTGACTGACCTGACAAACATACATGCCCATTTCTGATGAAGGGTCTAGGCCCGAAACGTCAGCTTTCCTGCTCCTATGATGCTGCTTGGCCTGCTGTGTTCATCCAGCCCCACACCTTGTTATCTCGCTTGACCTTCCTTCCTTTTTTCCAGCTGCCAGGATCAAGGCTCTGCCATGTATCAAGATAGGGACAAAGTAAATGTAACTCCGTTCAGTGTGCCCTGAACGGCTTCATTTTAACATGTCACGGGGCTTGGAAATTTCCTTCCATGAGCAAGAGAAACTTTACAAAATTTCAGAAAAGGGTAAAGGCAGCAGTGAAGCTTCAAGGAGGAATAGGTATCGCTTTGTCAGCAGAACTCTAGCACAGTGATCTTATTTTTCTGCATTATGTAAGGGATCCCTTTAGTGGGATAGACAGATAAATGAGTACTTTACATTTGTTATGACAGACAAACACAAAACCAGGCAGAACATAAATCAGAAAAACATTTCATTCAGCTCAACTGATCCCTGTTAGTGTGATCTAAAGGAGCATCTCTCACCTCTCCCCCTTCATCCTGTCCTTACAGCTTCTGTTTCATTTTCCCTTTTTTTCAATTCAGTCATCGAATGTGGATATCGTTGGCTGAGCCAGCATTTATTGCCCATTTCTCGTTGACTTAAGTGGTGGTGGAGCAGCCTTCTTGAACTGTTGAAATCCATTTAGTGTAGGCCAAAAAAAATGTGAGGAAGGGACCTCCAGGATTTTGACCCAGTGACGACAAAGGAATGGTGATAAGTTTCCAAATGAGTGATTTGAAGGGGTACTTGCAGATGGTGGTGCTCCCATGTATTTGCTGCCCTTGTTCTTCTAGATGGTAGCAGTCATAAGTTTGGAACATGCTGTCACAGGATCCCTGATGAATTTCTGCATTGCATCTCGCAGATGATGCACGCTGCTGGTACTGAGCATCGGTGTTGGAGGAAGTTGGTGCTTGAGGACGTGGTGCCAATCAAGTGTCCTGGACGTTTTTTTTATTCATTAACAGGATGAGGGCATCGCTGGCCAGGCAGCATTTATTGCCCATTCCTTGTTTCCCAGAGGGCAGCTGAGAGTCAACCACATTGCTGTGAGTCTGGAATCACATGTAGGCCAGACCAGGTAAGGATGGCAGTTTATTTCCCTAAAGGACATTAGTGACCCATGTGGGTTTTTCCGACAATTGACAATGAATTCATGGTCATCATTAGATTCTCAATTCCAGATATTTTATTGAATTCAAATTCCACCATCTGCCATGGCGGGATTCGAACCCGGGTCCCCAGAACGTTATCTGGGTCTCTGGATTAACAGTCATTGCCTCCCCCACTTGATGCAGGCTTCTTGAGTGTTGTTGGAACTGCTCACATCCAGGCAAGTGGGAAGTATTCCATTAGACTCCTGACCTGTGCCTTGTCGGTAGTGGACAGGTTTTGGGGAGTCAGAAGGAGAATTACTTGCTGCAGGATTTCTACCCAATAACCTGGTCTTGTAGCCACAGTATTTATATAGCAAGCCCAGTTCAGTTTCTGGTCCATGGTAATAATGGATGTTAATAATGAGGAATTCTGTAATGGTAACACTACTGATTGATGATTATATTGCCTTTTGTTGTATGTGGCATGAATGTTGCTGGCCACTTTTCTGCCCAAACCTGGGTATTGTCCAGTTCTTGCTGCATTTGGACGTGGACTGCTTCTGCATTTGAGTAGTTGCAAATGGTGCTGAAAATTGTGCAATCATCAGTTAACAACCCCACTTCAGACCTTATGACGGAGGTAAGGTCTTTGATGAAACAACTGAAGATGGTTGGGCCTAGGAAACCATCTGGAGCAACATCTGCAGAGGTGTCCAATCATCTCCATCTTTGTTCCCTGATTCCCACTGAGTGTAGTTTTACCAGGGCTCCTTGATGCCAAAGTAAGGTAATGTCAAGGGTTGTCACTCTCACCTCACCTCTGGAATTCAGCTCTTTGTTTCCATGTTTGAATCAAGGCTGTAATGAGGTCAGGAGATTAGTAGCCTTTGCTGAGCCCAGAGTGATTGTTCATGTGCAGATCTAACTTCTCCTTTAATACATCTCAATTGTATTTAAATGAATCTATGAAGAAATTGCATTGACTGCATCACTGCATTGTTTGTCTGCTGTGGAATACGGCAGTTTCTGTACTGTTATTAACAAAACATCACTCAGTATAACTGGGCCAATTTCCGGTGAGATTAAGATCTGGTCCTAATTACTGCAGAATTTAGCTGTTCTCTTTGAGTCCTATCAATACACTGGGAAATCTGGGGAAATGGCACTCATCATCTGTAAAACAAATTAAAACGAGCAAGCAGACTGTCCAAGGGTGTGGACTAGCATCATTAAACTCAAGCTGATATCTGAAACAGACCTGGATTCCTAATTGCTTATTTCATTGTGAACAATCACAATATTTAACATTTGTCAAATCATCATACAACCACATCCAAATCCGACATGAATAGTTAGAAGTTTGGAGCCAATGCCTTCTAGACCACATTTATCAACAGGAAGGTAACCATTTGTTTTCACATATCATTACTGAGATACATTTGTAAATTATAAGGCTTGCTGCACTCTTACCTGCACTTCTTTTAACAGCTTGATCAGATTTTGCAAGCTTTCTTGAGATATTCGTGACTGCCTCAGCACAGTCCAGTCACTGAACCTAGGACTTTACTGGTCTGCATGGCATATAGTACCATTGATTGTCAAGGGGGGATTGCTCTTAGTACAGACTCAATGAATTAGAATTTGCAGAGAGAAAAATTAAGCTACAGATCCGTTAGGTTTTATTTAAATGTTGGTTGATGTCATATTAGTCAGCATGTGTGCGCTTGCAACTTAAGGAAAGCAAATATAGTATATCGAAAAAAATCTTATTCAATAGCATCCAGGGACTGCTGTCCTTATTGCTATTTTGGGTGAATTGGCCGAAAGGCATGGACCATTTTTATGTGAAATATTACTGGACCATAAATAAAGGGCATCCTTTTATTAATGACGTTCTGTGTTCATCATGTTATGAGACATCAGCATTTATTTTCAGTCATACTGCTCTCCCCATAAAACAGATTACTATAATAGACAATATAATGAAGATTGATTTGGGTTAGGGCTAAAATTTTAGAAGCCTCAGATGATGTTATAAGGTCCTGCGAATATAACCCTGCTGCACCCATATTCAGGTGCTGACTTGAAGACCAGAGGGTGACAAAGCCACAAGGAAATTGAACGTAAATTTGCTGACCCTAAGGTATGTCAAAGAACTCAAGAAGGATTTTGAAGGCTGGAGAGCTGTGGAGCTCCTTTCTGAATCTCTGGGACTATGGTAGGAAGCAGACAAGGTAAACAACAGAGGTTCTTTGTCTGTAGAGGCGTTCAGAAGGTTAGACAGGAACAGAGGGAAACACACCAATTCTAGAGAAGTGGGAAGCTCTGCTCCAGCTTGAGGCTTCTAAGATCAACTCCCGATCGCTAGTCCACTCTGTGAATCAGGAAGAGCCATGCTCATGTTTCTTCTTCCAGAGGGAACCAGAGAGAACTCTGTGATCAGAAGCCAGAAAGAAGATCAGCAAATCCTTTTATGATGGAGGCTCACAGGGAGCATGGCCTCCAAGTCATTCTGTCCTCCAGCATGGAGATCTTAGACAACAGTACATGGTACAGTCTGGACAAAATGTCAACTCTGAAGGAGCTGACTGAGGCACTTGAGTCCTTTGAGAAGGTTAAAATCCCAGAAACAATGGCTTACCAGCAAATGCATTCACCTCTGTAGGAACTGATCATTCAGTGCCTTCTGGAGGTTTTTCATAATTCATTCGGGGAGGTAGCATCCCATTTATTGCCTATTTCTAATTGCCCAGAGGGCAGTTGAATATTTATGCCCATATCTAATTGCCCAGCAGGCGATTGAGCACTTGTGCCCATACCTAATGTACCTTGTGGGTGGCACGGTGGCTCAGTGGTTAGTACTGCTGCCTCACAGCACCAGGGACCCGAGTTTGATTCCACCCTCGGGTGACTGTTTGTGTGGAGTTTGCACATTCTCCTGTGTCTGCGTGGGTTTCCTCCAGGTGCTCCAGTTTCCTCCCACTGTCCAAAGATTGCAGGCAGTTGGCCATGCTAAATTGGCCGTAGTGTTCAGGGATGTGTAGATTAGGTAGGTTGTAGGGGTATGGGTCTGGGTGGGATAATCTGAGGGTCGGTGTGGATTTGATGGGCCAAATGGCCTGTTTCCACACTGTAGGGATTCTATGATTCTAATTGTCCAGAGGGCAGTTGAGCATTTATGACCATACCTAATTGCTCAGAAAGCAATTGAGAATCAAGCACATTATTGAGAGTCTGGAGATACGTAAAGGACATTAGTGAAAGAGATACGTGGTTCTTACTGTCGTTTCATGGATATCTTTAGATTCTTAAATCCAGATTTTTAAAATAATTTAAATTCCACCATGACAGAGTTGAACAAAGGTACCCAGAACATGACCTGGATCTCTGGATTAATAGTCTAGTGAAAATATCACTTGGCCATTGTATCTCTTTTTTTGTATGAGAATATGCTTTTTGCTGGAAGCCTGCCTAAGCCCATGAGGAATATTACCCTCAGGTACAAACCAAAGGGGGAGAAGGAGGAAATTGGAAATTGGCAACTCATTTCACAGCTGAATATGAATAACTAAATTCTATCTGTGGTCATCGTCATCAGATCAGGACTGCTGTAGAGTTGGTAATTTACCTTGGCCAGCAATGTGCTGTACCTTGCAGGATGATCTCTGACAGCCCCACACTACTCAGGGATATGATCGTCTATGTGTCAATGGTGAGGGTGGAATGGGCACCGGCCTCATCAGCCTTAACCAGGAGAAATAGTTTTTGACAGAATATTGCACATCTACATGATTGATATGCTCTCAAAAATGGGCTTTGGGGATGAAATCCACAATTAGGTCTGGCTGATCCACAGAAACATCAACAGCACAGTTTCAGTCAACACGTGGGAAACAGAAAGCTTTCCAAACAAGTCTGATGTCACCCTGTTTGCCCCCTTTATATGTGGCTGCTTCAAGCAGTGCATAGACCTTTACTGTTCAAACACCAAGTGTTACAAGATGCTGAGGTTCTACTTGTCCCCATAAAACATCGTCTGGCCACATTGCTGCAGAACACTGCAAGTAGTTATGCTGAGCCCCACCGCCTAACTCTTGTGAAGAAACTGATGCAGAAAAATACCTTTGACCACAAGCCCATCAGGTGTTCAGCACATAATGTCTGCAAGGTTCTGTACCAAGTGGAGATGGTTGATCCTGTTGGATCGCAAAGTCTAAAAGTCAGAATGATTTGTCTCTAGGGCTTAGAAGCAGGCACCAAGATGTAGCTTGGCTGGTGATGAGAAAGGCCCTTCCTGTGAGATCCTTCTTACATGCTCAGAGACTTATCCCCTCTGTGTTGTCCTTGAGGTAGCTATCATGGGGAAGATGTTGTTGTCCACCTCCTTGTATAATGTGCCTTGGCAAAGACAATTTGGAGAAAGATATGACGGTTTTTAATTGAGGCTCATCCTGAGCAACTCCATAATGCAGGACATTGTGATCTATGTTCTGCTCCCTGAGATGCACATGAGCCAAACATCAGCTGTCTGGAGGACCATCAACATGCTTTTTGGTCTGCCTGGGCTCAGTTCGAGAGTTGTCCTCAATCGAATGTTCCAGAATGGCACATTCCAAGAATTACAACTATGTGCTGAGGGACACTCTGAAGCTTGGGGTAGCTGCAGATACTCAATAGGAAAGGTGGTTGTCTAAGGACTTGCTGCCATAGTGTACCAAGAGGCTGGGAACTGTAATCCGTTTGTGTTTTGTGCCTCACAAAGAATGCATTGTGTAAATCAAGACCATCAAAAATTCATTGAGACATCTCAGAGAGAAATATAGAGAACCTCATATTGATTGCACTTTACAATTTGTAATTTGAAATGTTTATGCATACCCAATATGGAAGGTATTTGCTAAATATCTAGACTGTGTATGTACATGTTGAATTTGCAAATCCTGTAATATTGATGATGAAATGTTTGTGTCATGTTTATGTTTACAAATTTTATGAATAAAGTACATTTTTGGAAAAATATAAAATTCCTAACAGAAAGGAAGAGCATGGGGTCAGTATAGCCACCAGTTCTCCAGTAGATAGCTTCATCTGCTGGGAGTGCTTTTTGGCAATTTAAATGTACATCCTTCTCAGTGATTTATGATATACTCATCTTCAGTCTTGTGTTGGGACAATGAAATTAAATTGTATTATCATCCTCCATCCCACTCTCGGTCCTAATATTAAAATGTATTAAGTTATTCCTAAAGAATCACACACAATGCGTCATGCAATCAGAAATGTAAACATGACTAAACCCAAGTCTTAAAAGGATTTTCTTGTGAGCTAAGTGAGCCAATTGCTGCTTTTGAGAAATTAATAGGAAAATAGTTCCTGTTCCCATAGCCTACAGTTTAATATCATTTTTCTCATCTATACAATTTAAAAATATGACAAAAATGTAGAAGTGATTTATAATAATGATCTAGTAAAATTAATGATCCAGGCAGTTGCTGCAAGACCATGTGATGAATGGGTTTGAATTTTATGTTTCACTTAAGTTGAAACATAGGATAAGTTTCAACTAAGAAGACCAATCCTTATCTGAAGTAAAGGAATATTTTTGAAAAAGTTGGCATGGCAATGATTACACTTGATAGCACAATGTTTCTAACAGTGAGCAAATTTTACTTGAATTAATTAAATAAATTTAGCTTTTTACAGATCATGGCATAAATATTGTGATGCTGTGCCATATTTTTAAATGTTTTTTCCTGTAGTGTTTATAGACTGTCACTCAATGTTTTTCCAGTTATATTACATTTTACCTGGATTGGAAGATGTTTTAGCCTGGTGATTGTGCAGTTTTCCTGATGAGGTTATACTATATCTGCTTACTTTGTAGGACTGTGCCCTCTTGATAAGATTATTGTAGATTTACACTCCTCTGCAGAACATGACAATGTAACTTAGGCACGTGCTTCAATTCATTACTGAGGGAGTACATGGTTATCATCTTTCAGCTGAGATGTTCAGCCAAGTCCCTGTCTGCTTACTGATGTGCATGCGAATGGATCTGAGGGAAATCTCTGAGCAGATGATATTCTTTCAGGAATCATACACATATTACCTGATTATTTATTTTTGTTTGTTGTTTATGGGGCAACGGTGATGTGAACATAAGAAATAGGAGCAGGAGCTGTTCCCTTAAATATGCTTTACCAAATCAGTAAGATGATCATCTACATCAAATCAACTTTCTCACCCAATCCCTACATCCCTTGATTACTCTTGCACCAAAAACTGTACCAATCTCTAATCTGAATATTTTCAATGACTAGCATCTGCAAGCTTCTGGGCGTGAAACTCCAATGATGTTTTCAAATTGGCAAATGCATCTCCCCACATGTTGAAAATAATTAATGGGAATATCCTAAGATTTGATTAGGTGCTAAAAAATGTACAAGTATTTCTTACTGTAAAGTAAGAATATTTGACTACCTTAGAGTGTACAAATTTGCAGGTACAATCAGTATACAAAGTATTAAAAAAATCTTGAAGTAATGTGGGGCAACCCACTGTGTTTGAACATAGTTGAGTGTATAGGAAATATCTATGATCTTTCTGAATTTCCTGTACTGTTTTCAGATAATGGATAGACAAATTCTGACTGAATCATTATCAGAATGTACTCAAATATTGTCTCTTTCAAAAGAAACAAAACTATTTCACTCTCACTTATCGGCTCATTTCCAGTCGTGGATATGCTTCATCCAAATTACATTAGTTTCGATTTTGATTAATATACAGCTGTGTGCAATATTAGACACCCAAACAAAGGAAGGATAGGGTGGTAGAGTGAGATTCAGTAAAGTAATAATAGAAAGGTAAACTTATGGTTATTAAAAAAAGGTTTTCAATGAAGAAGAGAAAGATAAGTGGAACATAATAGAGGCTATCAAAATTTGAAAGGACTTGAAAGGGTATAAAGTGAAAAATTGTTTTGAATTCTTGGTATTTATGGAGTATGGGTGTAGATAAAACTATTGGCAGAATGAAACAATAAGTTTGATGAATTTCTAGGGCTGTTATTTATGTTTTACATGTGGCTATTGAAAACTATAAAATTAGTTAAGAAAGAATTGTATAGGTGTTTGGAAAGGGAGGGGGATATAAAAGATATAGCAAAAAAGGATTCATACCGAAACCTAAAAATGAGTCAGAAATGGCCTGTGATGTACTTTCTGTAATCCTGGTAAGCCAAGAAACCAGGCCTTTTGGTAAGTGGATAAATTAGCAGCATCTGAGCATCTTGTCCAATAGCTGCTGAAATGGAGGTTTGACTGCATGAGAGGAGAGTCACTCCTCTAACACTCCAGCTTAATATACATCTCATAGAGGTTGAATGATAACCTGTTACCACAAATTAAGTCTGGCTTATGCCCTCTACTTTGGAATAAGATATGAAGACTGGGTAGCTATGCATTAATTCACATGGGTGAGGTGATGAAAGTTACTGGGAAAGCTGATCTGTGCTTCATTATTTCAATTTGATGCATTTGTAAACAGCATAATGATTAATAGTATACATAATTACTATGCAAGGTCTGCAAGGAATGAGGGAATGAAGGTGTTTATTGAAGAGGACATTTCTGGCGCTGACTTTCCCTGCAATACAGCTGGATTTTCGGTGCCCTTTTAGCTGATGATCCAGATCTTTAATTGGTTCTGTATTGACCAAGAGCTGATAAAGGCAGTTCTGTACTGTTTTTGCTGAGTTGATATTGGAGGGCCTGTAGATATGGTTGATAATGACATGCAGAGCACCTGATTCTGGTACTTGTTGTGTCTCCACATATGTACTCACCATTTTGTTGCAGTTGCAAAATAAATATTGGATTTGTGAAGTGTCAAAACCATCCAAATCATTAGTGTTAACTTCAGCAGATAACTTATCCTAACTCCTGAGCTCTTACAGAATTTGATTTAATAGCTCCTTTAATGTATTCAATCCGTTGTTTTTTTCACCTCCTGTTGTGCTGCAGGCTTGGCTAAATTTTAGATATATGGTTGAATTAGCCATACTTAAGCAGTAAAATTCCATAAAAACATCGCTTACATTCAGAAGAGAAAATATTCCAGAAAAAGCACATTGCATTCCGTAGAAATGCCAGTAAAAGTTAATAACAAATGTCAGTGCAAAAGAAGTATTGCAATGCTAGGTAGTAAACAAGAGTTTTAAAAAGCCAAACTTTTTAGGAGCTCCAATTTGGCTGACTATGAATTGAAGGGACTACCTGATTCAATCCTGGGAAAGCAACTGAAATTTGGGCTTCATTTTAAATCTAAAATACTATTTATGTTAAGTTTTTGTTGCATTTCAACCATGCCTTTTAGAAGTTGGTATGAAAAGCTAACTGAGATACCACATTTAGTAAAGTTTTGCAAATATGCCTGAATGGATCTGAACCAAAATTCCTGTTCCTCAATATTATTAATACAGACCATCAACTTGATAAAATATAGCAAAGTGAGCGTATCAAAAAGCTTGACAATTAAAAACACCATCACTTGTATCTATTAACAAACCACACACAGAAAATCTACAGATCAATAGTGATGAGAGTTTTGCTGCATTATCTCAACATTGATTAATAGATTTCAACATTTAGCCCAGTGCTGTCAGTCCGAAAAACCCACTCTGATATGAATAGGCTGCCCGTAATACTTTTGCTTGAGTGAAAGGCCATGGTAGCAAAGAAAGACACCAATAAGATTGAAGGGATAAGAGATGAGTTAAATGATAAAATAGAGACATAAAGTCTGGGTTTCAATTTGCTGTAATAGCAGGACTTGGATCATGTTCTTACATTCGTAGATTATAGTAAAAAAATGGAAGAAAAGTTAAGTGAATGCAATTACTTCTCAGACAGCTCCTTTTATGGACATTGTACTCTTTTAACACAAACTTTTTTAAAAAATACATTTTTATAACAAGGAACCTATGACTTGCAAGCTAGCCTTGCTTGAATTCTGTGTAATAAAAGATTTTGAATGTACCAGTTTGTTTGGACCAGTGATGGACTAGCAGAGATGGGTGGCACGGTGGCTCAGTGGTTAGCACTGCTTCCTCACAGCACCAGTGGCCCAGCCTCGATTCCACCCTCAGGTGACTGTCTGTGTGGAGTTTGCACATTCTCCCCGTGTCTGCGTGGGCTTCCTCTGGGCGCTCTGGTTTCCTCCCACAGTCCAATGATGTTCAGGTTAGGTGGATTGGCCAAGCTAAATTATCCATAGTGTTCAGGGATGTGTAGATTAGGTGGGTTATAGGGTGATGGGTCTGGGTGGGATGCTTTGAGGGTCAGTGTGGACTTGTTGGGCTGAAGGGCCTGTTACCACACTGTAGGGATTCTATGATTCATTTGCACAATCTTAGAAAGTTAGATGCTGGACGAAGATTGCACACACACATGATACAGAGATCATCTTATTGATTTACTTGGATCCACATAAAGCTGGCTATATATGTAGAAGATTTTAACCCTGTCTATTATTCGTCCAATGGAAACAAAGCAGGCAGGAGAACATGATAAAATGCATCGGTGACTTGTGCAGAATTACCTTCACTGGATCCCATTATTCTGATTTTAATTGCTGTTACAACCAGAAGCTAGGAAGGTACACCTTTAAATGTGCAATGTTACAGTTTCTTACTAAGCTGAAGCAGCTCAGAAGTGGACGATTCTGATCAGATTGTGACAGGCACCTCTTTTTTAAACTTTCTGTGCAAGAAGAAATGCTTTCCTGAGCCCCACAAGAGCAGGTCAGACCTCCATCTACCATGGATGGATCCAATTACCTAGTCACAGAAATTCCCTGAAATCCCTTTGCCATATTTATTAGACGGCAGACAGATATCAAATAGGTTTGCGATTTTCCTGAAAACCAACAAATACTTTCTAACCACATCTCGCCCAGTCCAGGCAGGAATGGCACTTATGGCAGAATCATGCAGCTTCTTGCCAGAAAGTGGCTGCAGTGAAAATCATTGCCAATAATAACAACATAAGAAATCATTACTGTACGAGTAAAAAAAAGGTACAAGCCACCCAGATGGTATACTTTTATTTAAATTAAGTTTATCTTTCGATTTTTCTGTTTACAAAAATACCCAAACCCAGGAATTATTTGTTGTGTTAATAACCTTGTAGAGTTTTTTGGAATCTAAACATTAAACATGGAAATCCATTATCAGTTAGATTAAACTACAGATTGCAGTTTTTTCAGGGAGTATGCCTCTGATAATAGATTCAAGCATAACCTCAAGTGTTTGTTTCACGCAATATTGACTTTCTATCTTACATCTTTTGGGACCATTGAGTGGCCGAAGTATTGTATCCTGATAGACTCGGCAATTATTATAAGCAAACTTGCAGCAATAGTATTTCTCAAGACTAAGACAAATAATTTCTTCAGTAATCAGTGAGTACAGACAGGTCCCATAAGACAGAATTTAGACTACCTGATGAAAAAAAAACTCTGTATGAGGTTCCAAAGTGATTTAATTTAATTTAATTCTGATTAATTTGCAAATATCTGTACTTGGGCTGACCCTTATATTTACTTTGGAAAATTAAACCTGTTCTTTTACTGCACTTCTGTCTACAGTTATTTGTTATTATCTGGCTGTGCATTTACGATTTTGGTAGTTAAGGAACCATCAGTTGATGTATATCATCTATGCATGAAGGTTTGTATTGAAACAGTTTTGACACATAGAGTCATAGAGCTATAGTGTAATACAGCATGGAACAGAGCTTTACTTATTTTTAAAGTTAGAAATGTTTCAGCCAGAACATCAGTATACTAATAACATTAAATAGGCCCCTTAGAAAGTTTTTAGATACCTCAAATAGTCCAATGGAATATGCACTTCCAAATCGCAGCTTTGCAACAAACTAAAATCTGGTGTAAAATTTTGTCCAAGGTTTGATGTCATTTAGTTTGAGTAGATGAAAGCATCAGATTGGGATCTAATTCCTCTGCTATTTTTGTATTGATCCAAACTCACAAATGGTTAATATCAATGTTAAAGTAACATTCTGGGGGTGATTTTCTATTTCAGATTTCATTTTGTTGTGGAGATCTTTGACTACAGCAGAATACATAGTAAATTCTGGTCTATGTGATGCACAGTTTCACACCTGTTTGGACTAATGGTCAGAAAAACATGCAGTGCAACTCTGAAGGTTCAAAGGTCAATTTCTCAATCAGAAAAGGGGACAATATAATGACAGTCTTAGTGACTGTAGGGTATGGAATATCTAAACAGGAAAATAACAACTTACAAGGAAAATGTTTCCGCAAACTACTTCCTGGAAGAAGAAGATGGCTAAATACTTTAATGATCATCTTCTCAGACTGTGGCTGAAGTTATCCAGATGTTCCACTGTGTTGTTTAATCCCATTCTGTTTCCTATTATGGTAAAGATTAGCTCTTTTGTCCTTCTCTCCGAACTAATATGTGAAAGTCCTGGGTATTCCTGGCACTTCTGATGTATTTATATTGTTTCAATGCCAAAGAATATAAGATTTAAGAAGTTATAAGTCCAAAAGATTTAGGTGCAGAGATAGACGAGTCAGCTCATTGAGTCAACGCTGCCATTCAATGAGAACATGGCAGAATTGATAATCCTCAATACACTTTACTATTTCATCTCCATAATGCTTGATTCCCTTACTTGTTAAAAACCTGTCTATCTCAGCTATGAATATATTTAATGACCCAGCCTTCAAAGTCCTCTGCAGTAATGAGTTCCTGGTGGTTATCTCCGCTGATTTGACTTTCTAAATCTATATGAAGATTAAAGTCACCCATGACTCATATACTGCATTTTTACATGACCTTAATATCTCCTGACTTATTTTCTGTCCTACGGTATAGCTACTGTTAGGGGGCTTAGTGACAACTCCCACTGGTGTCTTCTTTCCCTTGTTATTTCTTACCTCTATCCATATGGATTCTATACCTATATATTGTACCACTGCATTGCAACAAATAAGGTCAATTTATTTAAGACATAGTTATCATGGCAAACATATATAGACCTTCAAACATATAATTTAGAAAATCAGATACCTGCATCATTTTCCTGTAAAGTGTTAAAAATCCCAAATAATATCCTTACTTAATGCATGTGTAAAGGCCATTGAGCTGGGATTGAGTAAGATGCTGAATCTCCATTACTACTTTAAATGTGTGCCATTGAAAGGGATTCCTGACTAATCAGACCTCATGTATTGGATGTGGAAATGTCTGTACAGTTGAGGAATTTCTTCCTATGCTCCAGTGGAGATAAACTGCCTCTGTAAAGAGATATAGATTGATCTTATCTCATAGCCAGGGGTTTTAACCATTGAGGCATTAGGAGAGCTTTTCTATTGGGTTTCTCTGACATCTGGCCCACATTGCATGCTTGTAGAATAGCTTGCCACTAATTTCACTCTGCAGGCACTTTCATTTTGCATTTAACTACATCTCTGTTTGAGAAAGATAACAGAGAAGCATCCCTCTCCCACTTATGTTATATTTTGAATAGAAAGCTGGCTTCTAGATCACCTGGCCTTCCTTGTGAGGAGATAGCAAATACTTGTGAATGTCACTCCTTTACAGAATATTACAGTAACCAGCAGCCATATCCTGATACAACGTTTGGACCCACTTCTTCCTGGGAAGACCAGTCAATGGAGGAATTAGTTGCTTCTCAGCTTATCGGGGTAGAATGTTATCATTTCTCATTTTGCCAGGTGAGGATAGAATTTGCTAAGTGACAAGTTTATGAATTAGGCACTGAATGGCTTGCATGTCAGGAAGCTTGGGAAATAGAATTAGACAAACAGCATTGAGTTAGTTGAACTAATGAACATGAGAAATATGAGCAGGAGTAGGCTGTTCAGCATCTTGAGCTTGGTTTTCCATTTGGTAAGGTTATGGTTGATCAGTTCGCAGCCTCAATTCTACTTTCCCACCTTTCTACCCATTACACTTGACTCTCGTGTTGTTCAAAACAGTAGAATTGCACGATGTTTATGTAGTGTAAAAAAATCAGTGTTCATTTAATCACGTTAATTAATCAGGGTATCAATTAAGGTCAGTGCTAATTATTGATAAGACTTGTGTAATGATAAATGCTAAAAATTGTATTTGATTTGACAATTTTAAATTTATAAACAAACATACAATATATACAATTATACATTCTAAATTTGACAATTAATACAAATAATTAATGGAAACTGGTAGGAATGTACTTACAAATAGGATCGGACAAAAACTTCCCCTCAATACAAGTTTTAGATAAAATCAGGATTAGTGGGAGATGCAAGTAATTGGTGAGCATCTGCCACCAATTTCTGGCAGTGTTAACAAATCCAAGATTTATCTTGGATGACAAGGTGTAGAGCTGAATGAACACAGCAGGCCAAGCAGCATCAGAGGAGCAGGAAAGCTGATGTTTCAGGTCTGGACCCTTCTTCAGAAACAGGGGAGGGGAAGGGGATTTTGAAATAAATAGAGAGAGAGGGGGAGGTGGATGGAAGATGGATAAAGGAGCAGATAGGTGGAGAGGAGATGGACAGGTGAAGGAGGTGGGGATGGAGCCAGTAAAGGTGAGTGGAGGATGGGGGTTGGTCATTCAAGGAAAGACGGACAGGACAAGGAGGTGGGGATGAGGCTGGTAGGTAGGAGGTGGGAGTGGTCATAAGATCACTTTAAGCTGCCATTTGATTGATTTGGACTCTAGGGTAATAAAGCAATGAGTTACTGTTATTGTATCTGTAATATCATTTCTGATTGGAGTACAGCATTCATTACAGCTCCTTATTCCACCCTAACCACATCCAAAAACTCCACAAATTTCAGAAATTCAGAAAAGAACTCAGGAACATTCCAATCTGATCACACCATTGAATTCCCTCACAGGATTTTATTCACATTGCCAGACTATAATATTGGGCCCAAATGGAGGGTACAGGTAGGCCTGGATAAAGGAGCCCTTCTGGCTTCAAGAGTTGAGTCCAAATGTCTGTGAGATACGATGTGGATCAATTTGAAACAAACTCACCAAACAGAAACCAGGACGTAAGTCTGACATTGTCTTACTTGCAGGACCAAAGCTATCAGGCAATGTCTCAGTGACCTCCATCACCATCCCTGGATACATTCTGTCCCATTGGACTCTCATCTGAAGACAGGAATCTTGCAGCTCCTGAGTTGAATATTTCAATTTCTTGTATTCTACATAAGTATTGCAAACTTCCAAACTTGTTGACTATGTCAGTAAATTCTGGTATGGTCCTTTTCTGTGGAGTAAGGATTTGCTTTTGCCTTTGAAACTTTCCTAATATTTAAAGTGGCAGTGACAGTTGTTGAATAAAACTACATAGCCCAAATTTTATGAAAAGAGGAGCGTTACAATGACAGTGAGAAGAAAAAATTGTGTTTATGCCACTTGTTCAGGTGGAGCTTACTGTTTCTGGTAATGTTCAAGCTTTTAGTGTGAATGGACTCATTTCTTGTCCATGTACAACCTACTGTAAAATGATTATGTTGCTTTAACTATGGTGAAGAAATTCTCCCATTTAACCTTGAGCATTCCTCTCTGTGTAGTGTGAAATGAGCATGGAAGGAAATGAGATATTAACACGTAGGCTGCAGCTGCCGAGTCCAGTCCAATCGAGATCAAGCTCCAGTATCTTGAGGCAGAGAACATTCCTATGAACTGATTGCCATGTGACTAGTTTATAATCGAACACTTAGAATTAGACTGCACTCAGCCACCATACTATCTCTTCACTGGTACAGAAATGGACAATGCCACAAGACATTTTCAGGCACAACCTTGTTATGTAGATCTCAGAAACAGCTTGATAAATCCTTTCTGAAGGGATTAATTAAACGTACGTCCCAAAGTTAAATTTGAATTCGATAGTTATCGCAAATAACAATGTAGCAACAGAACTAATAAACTCCATATAAGCTTCTGTTTAAGTGTTTGAGGTTAAATTTATTGAGGAGATGCAAATGAAGCTCAGGAAATTTTGAGCATTTAAATCACTAGAGTCTTTCTTATGACATTTTGTTTAAAAACAGTCAGTGCCTGTGAAGTAAATGCAATTTTCTTTCATTTTGATAGAGTAAAAACGCTAATAGTAAGAACATACTGCTTTTACTTCAGTGCTGAGAGCCACCAATGATATTGGGGTTTGTCTATCATTGTGACATTGACTACATATATGCTTAAATTCTGTTAGCGTTCCAGAAGGCTCATAAATTGTTTTCTTTTTCCTGTCTTCTGACGATTATGCGCATACTTCAGTGTGTTGGCAACTTCCTAGCTGCACTATGATCTTCACATGCCTTAGTCTATCATCGTTGTAGCTGATTAGGAAAAGGGAAATATCCAAGGTTTTGTTTTCGATAGGCTGGGCACTTGCTTGGAACTGCTCCCACTTCACCGCAAAAATTTTGCCAGTCTACTTTCTGTAAATGAGGTCAGTAAAATCTGCAGGAAGAGCATCCTGTTATTTTGTTCCAGGCAAATATATTAGCAACTATTTTTTCACCCTGCCAAATTTCCCTTCTTGATTTTCTGAAAACATTAGGGACAAAGTTATTTTCATCCACAGTAACTTTAACAAAAGAGCCATAGAAATCTCACATAAGTGGGTTAATTCATTCCTCCCCCGCCCCTTCTAAATTAACCCACAATTTTATCCTCACTACAGTACAGTTCCACAGAAATGAAACTGGACGGATCACCTGGCATCGACCTAGGGACCGGAAAAGACAATAGCAGAAACAGCCCTGCTGACCCTGCAAAGTCCTCCTCACTAACATCTAGGGGTTAGTGCCAAAATTGGGAGCACTATCTCACAGTCTCATTAAGCAACAGCCTGACATAGTCATACTCAGAGAATCATACCTTACAGACAATGTCCCAGACACCACCGTCACCATCCCTGGATATGTCCTGTCCCACCAGCAGGACAAACCCAGCAGATATGGAGGCACAGTGGTATACAGTCGGGGGGATGTTGCTCCAGGAGCATTCAACATTGACTCTGGACCCCATGAAGTCTCATGGTTTCAAGTTAAACACGGGTAAGGAAACTTCTGGCTGATTACCACATACCGTCTCCGCAGCGGATGAATCGGTACTCCTCCGTGATGAACAACACAACAAAACAGGAAGCACTGAGGATGGCAAGGGCACAAAATGTACTCTGGGTGGGGGGTTTCAATGTCCACCACCAAGAGTGGCTCGGCAGCAGTACTACTGATCGAGCTGGTCGGGTCCTAAAGGACATAGTTGCTAGACTGGGTCTGCGGCAGGTGGTGAGGTAGCCAACAAGAGGGAAAAACTTACTTGACTTCATCCTTACCAATCTGCCGGCTGCAGATGCATTTGTCAATGACAGTATCGGTAAGAGTGACCACCGTACAGTCCTTGTGGAGACGAAGTTCTGCCTTCACATTGAGAATAACTTCCATCGTGTTGTAAGGCACCATCACCGTGCTAAATGGAACAGACTTCACACTGATCCAGCAACTCGATACTGGGCATCCATGAGGCTCTGTGGGTCATCAACCACAGCAGAATTGTACTCCAGCACAATCTATAACCTCATGGCCTGGCATATCCCCTTCTCAATCATTACCATTAAGCAAAGGGATCAACCCTGGTTCAATGGAGAGTGCAGGAGGGCATGCCAGGAGCAGCACCAGGCATCAGCCTGGTGAATCCACCATACAGAACTACTTGCATGCCAAACAGATAAAGCAGTAATTGATAGAAAGAGCTAAGCGATCCCACAACCAACAGATTAGATCTATAATCTGCAGCCCTGCCACATCCAGCCATGAATGGTGGTGGACAATGAAACAACTCACTGGAGGAGGAGGCTCCACAAATATCCCCATCCTCAATGATGGAAGAGCCCAGCACATCAGTGCAAAATATAAGGCTGAAGCCTTCGCAGCATTCTTCATCTGGAAGTGAGGAATGGATGATCCATCTTGGCCTCCTCCAGTGGTCCCCAGCATTACAGATACCAGTCTTCAGTCAATTTGATTCACTCCACATGATATCAAGAAACAGTTGAAGACACTGTGAAGGCTATGGACCCTGACAAATTCCGGAAATAGTACTGAGAATTGTACCCCAGAACTTGCGGCTCCCCTAGCCAAGCTGTTTCAGTACAGTCACAACACTGGTATCTATCCAACAATGTGGAAAATTGTCCAAGTATGTCCTATACACAAAAAGCAGGACAAATCCAACCCAGCCAATTACCATCCCATCAGTCTATTCTTGATCATCAGGAAAGTGATAGAAGGTGTCATCAACAGTGCTATCAAGCAGCACTTGCTCAGCAATAACCTGCTCAGTGATGCCCAGTTTGGGTTCCACTCAGCTCCTGATCTCATTACAGGCTTGGTTCAAAGATGGGAAAAAAAGTTAAATTCCAGAGGTGAGGTGAGAGTGACAGCCTTTGACATCAAGGCTGCATTCAGCTGAGTGAGGCATCAAGGAGCCCGAGCAAAACTGGAATCAATGGATATCAGGGGCACAGTCTCTGGTGGTTGGAGTCATACCTGACACAAAGGAAGATGGTCATGGTTGCTGGAGGTCAATTATCTCAGCTCCAGGAATCTCTGCCAGAGTTCCTCAGGGTAATGTCCTTGGCCCAGCCATCTTCAGCTGCTTCATCAATGACCTTCCCTCCATCATAAGGTCAGAAGTGGGGATGTTCGCCAATGATTGCACAATGTTTAGCACCATTCATGACTCCTTAGTTACTGAAGCAGTCTGTGTTCAAATGCAACAGATCTAGACAATATCCAAGCTTGGGCTGACACATGGCAAGTGACATTCGTGCCACACAAATGCCAGGATACAACCATCACCAACAAGAGACAATCTAGCCGTATCCCTTGACATTCAATGGTGTTACCATCACTGAATCCCCCACTATCAACATCGTGGGGATTACCATTGACCAGAAACTCAACAGGACTCACCACGTAAACACAGAGGCTACAAAAGCAGGTCAGAAGCTCGCAATAGTGCAGCAAGTAACTCACCTCCTGACTCCTCAAAGCCTGTCCACCATCTACAAGTCACAAGTCAGGCGTGTGATGGAACACTCCCCACTTGCCTGGATGATTGCAGCCCCAACAACACTCAAGGAGCTTGGCACCATCCAGGACAAAGTAGCCCGCTTGATCGGTACTATATCTACAAGCATCTACTCCCTCCACCGCTGACACTCAGCAGCAGGAATGTGTGCTATCTACAAGATGCACTGCAGAAATTCACCAAAGATCCTTCCAAATCCACGACCATTTCCATCTAGAAGGACAAGGGCAGTAGACTTATGTGAACACCACCACCTCCAAGTTCCCCTCCAAGCCACTCACCATCCTGACTTGGAAATATATCACCATTCTGTCACTGTCGCTGGATCAAAATCCTGGAATTCCCTCCTTAATAGCATTGTAAGTCAACCTACAGCTGGAGAACTGCAGTGGTTCAAGAGGGCAGCTCACCACCACTTTCTCAAGGGCAACTAAGGATGGGCAAGAAATGCTGGCCAGCCAGCGACACCCACATCCCACAAATGAATAGAAAAAAATTACACTCTGACACCTGGACTGTCATTAATTGTGGGCCTTGACAGTGCAGTGCTGGCAATTGTGCCATGACACAGAAACATTCTAAAAAAGTCTTCACAGAGCTGTAATCAAACAATTAGACACCAAGCCAAAAGCAGAGTTATTAGAAGAGGTAACCAAAACCTTGGTAGAACATTGAGGTTTTAAGGAAAATTCGAAAGAAGTGAAGAAGTTGCGGAAAGCATTTGGATTAGGCAACCTGTTCTTTGGAGGCCTGTGGGCAATTGAAGGATAGACGCATAAGCAGATGAAAATAACAGACAGGGAGAAAAAAGCAGTTATTTGATCAGGATTGTACTTCACAGTAACGGGGTAACTGAGTATCATTCCTAGCAGCGACACAATTTCCAAAGAAAGGCAAAGAAAATAACCTTAACCAATCCAGATAACTGGCAGATTCTTTTTTGAACTGTAAAGAGAAGCAAACTGAATTGCAGCAAAAACAAAATGACATAAATCCTCCAATACATGAAGACCTTGTGTCTCCTGGGACATTTATCTTAGCTAGGAAATCTTTCACCATTATAATGCTCATTAACAGTCTGCAATCAATGTACAAACCCATATCTTATTCTAATTGTCAATGACTCTCTGCTTAACGAAGAACTTCTTGATATCTAACACACTTCTATGCCGAGAACTCTAACTAAGTCAGGTAGTCTATATCATGGGCAAAATCTAGATATTTCATATTTGGGGCAGCACAGTGGCTCAGTGGTTAGCACTGCTGCTTCAAAGTGCCAGGGATCCAGGTTCGATTCCAAGGGTGACTGTCTGTGTGGAGTTTACACTTTCTCCCTGTGTCTGCGTGGGTATTCACTGGGTGCTCGAATTTCCTCCTACAGTCCTGTGCAGGCTAGGTGGATTGGCTGTGCTAAATTGCCCATAGTGTCCAGTGATGTGCAGGCTGGATGGATTAGCTATGGGAAATGCAGGGTTACAGGCATAGGCGGCAGGGTGGGTCTGGATGGGATTCTCTTCAGAGGGTCAGTGTGGACTCAATGGGCCAACTGGCCTGCTTCTACACCATGGGGATTTTATGATTCCATGAAATCCCTTATTCAGATCTCAAAAGTGCCACCATGGTAACTCAGCATCTTCAAGTGGTACCAATCCAGTGACAATTTTTCCAGAATGTTTATATCATTTATTATGAGAGAAAACCAAAGCAGCACGTGGTACTCAAGACCTCGTCCAAGAGAGGTCTTTAATTTAATGATTTTTTTGTTTGTTTTGAATTGATTTCCCTGCCAATATATCTTTTTACTTCATTTAATTTTTGCATTAGTCTTATGGCATTGAACCGAACCTTTAGCAATTCTTTGTACAGAAAGGCCTAACTCCTTTCTTTTCCTCCAACGAAAAGAACATTTTCCTTCTGAATTATGCATGACATCTACACAACTGATGTTATCCCTGTCTATGTCCATAAAAATATAACTGGTATGGACACTATGTACCTGACAGTCAGCTCAGAGTGTTTCATCCAGATGGCTTTTCTATTGTTTCAGTGTGGTGTTAGGAGTAATAGATAGCTCCTGTTATATTCTGAGGAAGGGTCGCTGGACTCGAAACGTTAACTCTGATTTTTTTCTTCACAGATGCTGCCAGACCTGCTGAGCTTTTCCAGCAACTTCTGTTTTTGTTCCTGATTTACAGCATCCACAGTTCTTTCAGTTTTTATTTAGCGAAAAATGGAAGGGCAGCATGTAATGACCTTTCTTTTCTACAGTCAGAAGCAGTTTGTTTTAAACAAATACCTGTCCAACTCCCAGCAGCCCTGCTCTTTGGATCCTTATTAAACCATAGATGTTGGTGCTGGGGACAGCCTCCTGATGCTGTACTGCTAGCAAGTATCTGGTAGAATGTATGAGGCTAGGTATCAGGTAATGCAGTGCCATCTGCTACTTGTCATTTCTGTCAACAATTTGCACAAATTTTATATTCATACTTACGTGGAGCTCACACTCGATAAAGCCTGCAGTGTTTACCATCAATGTACGGTAAAGTGGAAATGTCCCCACTCAAACCAATATATGTGATCCTTGAGACACAAGCATTGATGCCTACAATGAGTCAAGGCAGAGTCCAAAACTCTTTAACAGTATGACATCCCTTCTTCCATTTGAGTACACAATACTGAAGTGTTCAATATTACATAAATTTACAGCATGGTTTGTTCCCAGAAAACATAATTTTATTAGATACATGATTGAAATACTTCTCTCCTCAGCAAATCATTTAAGTATTCATTGTGTAATTCGCGTACAGATATTGACACAAGTAAGCCTTCCATTATTTGAGACTGTGAAAATTGCTGAAGAGAGAGACATGTTGCTAAAGCTTTTCATTTTGCGCTCAACACCAAATACAAAAATACCAAATTTCAAACAATCACAGCAATTTATACTGCAGGGGGAAAAAAAAGCTAGTTGAGGGTGGCGCATGTATGGAATGAGCTCCAGAGGAAGTGGTGGGGGCTTGTACGATTACAATATTAAAAGGCATCTGGATAGGTATATGAATAGGAAGGGTTTCGAGGGGTAAGAGCCAAATGCTGGCAAGTGGGGCTAGATTAATTTAGGATATCTGGTTGACGTGGATGAGTTGGACCAAAGAGTCTGTTGCTATGCTGTACAACTTTATGATTCTGATTAATAGAGACATTGTCACGCAAGGGCAACGGGGAATTATATAGGAGCAAATTACTGCAGATGCTGGAACATAACAGGTTCCTCAGGCTCCTGTGTAACTCAAAAAGGTGCAAGGTTTCAACTTGTTTCTTTGATTTTCAGAGAATAGATCTTTAGGTATGTTACTTCTAAAAAGTGTAAGTGAACTATTTTGTAAGTTAAACTAGTTATCTTGAGTTGTTTGCTATGTTGGCTATTAATGCATTCAGGATTGCTCTCCAGTTACTGCCCCATTGTCGAATTGGAACTAACAGTAGATATTTTGTTTTGTGTTTTGCAAGCACAAACTGTGGAGTCTGTAGTTCTGCACTGTTGTGAAATTTAACATTCTTATATCTGGCCAGATGAGTGCGAGACTATATGGTTTAGAAACATGTCCCTCTTTTGAAAAAGATTCAAATTCTGTGTCCTCAAGCAACTACTTGAGAATAGTCAAATAAGTGGAAGTTATCTGCCAGGTCAATTCTTATGTTTGTATGGCATCTGCAGAAGTAGGTGCATTGATTTCTTTGAAGTGAGGAGCTTTTATCTATGAAGGAGAGCTGTTCTCTTTCCCTGTCTGTAAGTCGGTCTCTCTTTCTTACTTATTCCTTTCTTATCAGAGCTTATACTCAAATCAGGATCCTTCCTGCCTTATAAATTTCCTGGCATGTTGCAATTTCCCGCAAGAGATGATTACATGCAGAATGTGGTATGGTTTCTTGTCACTGATAATCATTAATGTGCTAATTCTTTAGATAAAGGATCAAACAGCTCCAGCTTCCGGCTGCACAGACAAATTTACCAGAACTTGCTGGATTAATGGCTGGAATTATTAGCATTCTTTTAGAAAATAGCATAAATTCTCCTTCAGTTTACTCTGTTGTTTCATCTAAAGACCTCAGTTGGTACTGGAGTATGTTTCAATGGGCTGCAGTCCAAGTGTTAGTTCAGAAAGGCTGCAAGGACAGGCTATTTATCTTGGGGACATCACAACTAAACCCAGTTCCATGTCCTCCACTCATACCTGTGTAGTTCTAAACAAGCTAAACTATCACCAACATAACATGTAATGCTGACAGGTCAGTCCAAGTAATGACTTGTTCTGGAATGAAGGGCTGAGACTCAAGTGTCCAAGTAAGTTTATATGGGCACAACAGGAAGCAACTATAATTTCTTCTCTTACAACATTGAAAGGACAATTAAATGTTTATCGTGTAAGTTTTGGAAGTAGATCAGTCAAAGCCACCTTCTTTCTCACAATGTTCTATATGATACTAGCTTCCTGCTTCTTAATCAAGAATTTCTATTAAGTATTTTGTGATCAACTATCTCTCATCCGGGAAGGCTGCTGCTAATTGGTGTCTCCCAAAAGCTAAATGTGAGTCCATATTGGAGTTTACATCACCTAATCATATTACTGAATTATTTGTATCAGCTGCAGAATAATTATCAACTGTGGGATAAACAATCAGGTCCACATAAACTGTTTTTTATGACAGATAGGCTTTGCTGTTTATTAAACAATCTCTCTTGAATACATTTGTTTGTCTAATAAATGGGAAAATAAATCCACTGCATTTCAACATTGTTGAATTGTGACTGTCTTTCTTACAATAAAATAAAAGCCAGTTCCAACAAATGCACTCTTTGTATCATCGTAATAGTTAAGCTTCTTCTTAATATTTAGCTTTTTAACTATGACAAAGCACACTGCCAGTCCCTCACGTTGCACATTTATTATGATTTTATTTCTTACACTTTCTAAAGATGCAAGATGCATCATACAGCTCGCGTGCACAAATAAATCTTCTTGATATTAATAACGTTGAAAATAAAACAAGTTTTCAGTGAAACTGTTAGGGAACAACTGTTACGAGACTGTTATGAAACATTTATGAAAATGAGTTATGGTCTACAAGAAACCAGCCACTGTGTTTGTTAGAACAAATGAATTTGACAATCTATGATTGATGGCATAGTTCAAACAATAATATTAAACAGTGAAAATCAAAGTCCCGATTTTGACCCAGTTGAACAGCGCAAAAGGAATGGATGGGAAGTTAACATGGTGAAAGATGGGGTGGAATTTGTGTTGCATTTCGCTCTGTGTTATTGTTAGTTGCTAGCATTCACTTGTTCTGTAGCTTCTTGCCCTATCTAGGCAGCTCCCTAATCAGAATAGGAATGTCATGGCCTTGTGATATGATTGGTACTTCAAAACAGTTATAACGCCTGCCTTACTCTGAATCCCACCCACCCCCCCGCATTAGTTGGTGACAATCAATTACTTTTTAACATTTTGTTAAGGTTACTTCTGATCCAGGAGGAGGAAGACTTTTCATCATGTAACAAGAAAATCCTGAGCTTCCACTTGCATCGTGATTGGGGCCTTTTGGAGTTTATGACATTTCAGAATCTTAATCTTGTTTTCAGTAGAAGATTCTTGGGAACTGAAATGTGATCAAGTCTTGTGTTTTATAACGAAACAAATTTGCACAGGTTTAAAATGAAAGACCACAGGCTTCAGGCTTTGAAGAAAGTATATTAAAGCCAGATGAATTAGTAACTGAATGGAAATGTCATTACACAATCACTAAATGGAAAGAAACTGCAGAATACTGTAACACAAAAGGACTTAGGGGTACTTGTGCATGAACACTGAAAACTAGCACCCGACAGTAAATGGAATGTTAGCCTTTCCTTCAAGGTAGTTTGAGTATAAGAGTAGGGAAGTCTTACTGCAACTGTACAAGTTACTAGTGAGACCAAGTCTGGAGTATTGTAAGCTGTTTTTGGTCCCCTTATTTAAAGAAAGATATCATTTCACTGGAGGCTGTACAGAGAATGTTCACTCAGATGATTCACAGGATGGAAGGATTGTCTTATGAGCAAAGGCTAAACAGGTTGGGAGTCTACTCACTGGAGTTTAGAAGAATGAGAGGTGATCTCATTGAAACGTACAGGATTTTTAAGGGGCTTAACAGGGCAAATGCTCAGAGGATATTTACCCTCATTGGAGAGTCTAGAACCAGAATACATAGCCTCAGAATAAAGGGATGCCAATTTAAGACTTTCTTCCCTGAGGGTTGCAAATCTTTGGAATTCGTTTCCACAGAGAGCTGCGGGGGCAGAATCCTTGTGTATGTGTAAGGCTGAGATAGATAGATTCTTTATCAGTGGGTGATTCAAGGGTGAGGGAAGAGGGAAGGAAAGTGGACATGAGGAATATTGGGGATAACAAGCATGGGGCTGGATGGACACAGCAGGTCAAGCAGCATCATAGGAGCAGGAAAACTTGACGTTTCGGGCCTAAACCCTTCATCAGAAATGGGGGAGGGGAAGAGGGTTCTGAAATAAAAAGGGAGAGAGGAGGCAGACAAGTCGAAGAGGCGGGGATGGAGCCAGTAAAGGTGAGTGTAGGTAGGGGGTTAAGGAGGAGATAGGTCAGTCCAGGGAGGACGGACAGGTCAAGGGGGCGGGATGATGTTAGTAGATAGGAGATGGGGGTGTGGCTTGAGGTGGGAGGAGGGGATAGGTGAGAGGAAGAACAGGTTGGGGAGGTGGAGATGAGCTGGGCTGGTTTTGGGATGCGGTTGGGGGAGGGGAGATTTTGAAGCTTGTGAAATCCACATTGATGCCATTGGGCTGCAGGGTTCCCAGGCTGAATATGATTTGCTGTTCCTGCAGCCTTCGGGTGACATCGCTGTGGCACTGCAGGAGGCCCACGATGGACATGTCATCTGAGGAATGGGAGGGGGAGTTGAAATGGTTCGCGACTGGGAGGTGCAGTTTTTTGTTGCGAACCGAGCGCAGGTGTTCTGCAAAGCGGTCCCCAAGCCTCCGCTTGGTTTCCCCAATGTAGAGGAAGCCACAACGGGTACAGCGGATGCAGTATACCACATTGGCAGATGTGTGTGCAGGTGAACATCTGCCTGATGTGGAAAGTCTTCTTGGGGCCTGGGATTGGGGTGAGGGAGGAGGTGTGGGGACAGGTGTAGCACTTCCTGCGGTTGCAGGGAAAAGTGCAGGGTGTGGTGGGGCTGGAGGGGAGTGTGGAGCAGACAAGGGAGTCACGGAGGGAGTGGTCCCTCCGGAAGGCAGATAAGGGTGGGGAGGGAAAAATGTCTTTGGTGGTGGGGTCTGATTGCAGATGGCGGAAGTGTCGGAGGATGATGCGTTGGATCCAGAGGTTGGTGGGGTGGTATGTGAGGATGAGGGGGATTCTTTTTTGGTTATTATTGCGGGGACAGGGCGTGAGGGATGTGTTCCGGGAAATGTGGGAGACAAGGTCGAGGGCGTTCTCGACCACTGTGGGGGGGATGTTGCGGTCCTTGAAGAGTGAGGACATTTGAGATGTACGGGATTGGATCAGCTGTGATCTATTCAGTCATGGAGAAGGCTCGAAGACCAAAATGGCCAACTCCTGTTTCTATTTCTTATGGTCTTATGGTATAATGTAGGAATACAGAAGCAAAAATAGGCCATTGTGCCCCTTGAACGTATGCCACTATGCAATAAGATCATTACTGATCTGGTAGTGGTCGCAACTCTACTTTTCTATCTGCGCCCCCATAACTCTTGACTCCCTATCTGTCTCAATCAGCCTCAAACCAGTAAAAAGGATATATTAATTGTCCAATAGTTCTCATGATCCACAAACAAGCTTCCATTGACGGTCTTTGTGAGGCCTGTCAGAATTGTCCTATTGCCCAGACCTTATCTGTTTGCCCATTCAATGTTGAAGTTGATTAATCTCCCCAAATTGTCATAACTGATGAATTGGTGTTGACATTCAAACAAAATCCAAAGCAGAAAATGATCAGCTTTTGAGCAAATAGAGCAATTACTACAGAACAAAACAAAAGTTAAAGATCACCCTCAAGATATTCAATTTCAATTGCAATCCTTTTGCTTGTATAAAATACACATATTTAGATCTTGGGCCATATAGGTACACCTCTTGGTGCAAAATGCCCCAATCATGTATAAGTGCCCAGCATCATGGTATTCAATAGAATATCTAAAGCAGACTTGAAACTTTGTTGAGTTAAGTAGTTTTATATGGTTTGTCAATAATAATCATTTGGTAACTTTTTTTAACAACTGTAATGTCAATGTTGGATTGCAAAGCATGATGGTCAGGATCACTAAAAGATATCAATTTGCTGCTTTTGGAATGTAAGTGGTGAAATTAGCCATGCTGAGAAAGGGGAAGTTACGCAGAGAGAAAGGGACCCCACCAACAACTTGATCTGATTCATTGCAGGGGCAACTGATATAATAGCAGATTCTATGCTTGAAAAGATAGAACAGTTAAGCCAATATATTGAGAAAAAAAAACTGTAGATGCTGTAAATCTGAAACAAAACATAAATTGCTGGAAAAACTCAGCAGGTCTGCCAGCATCAGTGGAGAGAAAGCAGAGTTAACGTTTTGGGTCCAGTGACACATCTTCAGAAACGTTAACTGGGCTTTCTCACCACAGATGCTGCCAAATCTGCTAAGTTTCTCCAGAAATTTATGCTTTTGTTCTGAATATATTGAAATTGCTTGAGTAAACACTGGTTCTGTGCAAGAACATTAAATGGATCATGAAAACAGAATATGGAGACCTCAGCAATTGTTTGCAGAAAACAAAGGCTACAATGAATATGAAACTGTAGTTTGGTAGCTAAGCTAATTCATTTTAGAAATGTATTTAGTGTAATTATTTGTTGTGTTTCATTGTTAAGCTATTAATAGAAATGTGAATATCAGAACCATTGTATAAAAGGGAAACACCTGCAAAGGTCAAAGTGTTGGGGCAAGAGATGGGAGGATGATGACGAGAGAGGGGCACGGGGGTCGTGTTATGGTCTATCAATGACATCCGCTTGATCTAATTATATTAACCAGCATAAACTACAGTCTAATATAGAATGGTGGGGGTCTCTCGATGGGAATAAATGGAAAGTGTTATTGGACATCATTGACACACACCTAGAGAGGCAAACTATAGTCAACAGAACACAGGAAGAAAAGAGGAAGAGGGGACTTTGCCCTCAAAAATCTTGGAAGAAAGAACTATCAGAGTCTAGCCCATTGCTGTTGTGAAGTATTAACTTTATATTTCTGTGTGATACTTAATAAACTGTTTAGCTTATTTAAGGTACATATTTGGAGGCCAGAATTGGTAAAGAACTCTGAGCAAGAGGGTTTGGGGTATCCTCTGTCTCACATAGATTATCATATTCTGTGGTCTGTCACTGTAGCACACCTTCCAACTTGCTGAAGATAATGACCTGTAAAGGTCACCACTTTAAAGACACTAGACATTTATTGGATTAGTTACATTGATTATAATTGAAGAAGGCAATGAAAAGATAAACGTTTCTGTTAGAACTGTAATATGGCAGAAAGTATGAAATGTACTTGTCCTCAATGTGAGTTGATCATAAGGTGAAAGCATATCGGAACTGTTTGTTAAGATATTGAGAGAGTACATTTTATTTTGTAGTACTTTTTTTTATTAGTTTTTCCCACTGGCAAAACTGAATACCGTTCAGCAGCTTCAATATTGCCACGCAAAATATTGTCAGAGAAAGGTAAGTAAGTTGTATCAGAGATAAAAGGTACTGCAGATGCTGGAGAATCCGAGATAACACGGTGTGGGGCTGGATGAACA
>JAHRHZ010000274.1:18142812-18279828 GCA_024137785.1 Ginglymostoma cirratum
AGTTTTCCTGCTCCTATGATGCTGCTTGACCTGCTGTGTTCATCCAGCCCCATGCTTGTTATCTCGGATTCTCCAGCATCTGCAGTACCTTTTATCTCTAATATTATCTGGATGTCAGGTAGAAAAGTCAACAACAAACTTGTATATCCAAGATATGAGAGAGGGAGAAACAAACTGTTAATGTTGAAATTCAGACTCCAGCTCATTATAGTCCATTAAAAAGCCATCCATTTGCACAGAGTTTGAGTCAAACCTCACAGAATCTACAGTCAGTGAGTTATGGTTGTGTTTGTGTTGTCATCAGAGCAATAGAACGTTTTATGAATAACTGTCCTGGTCACCAACTGCTCAGGAGGATTTCTTGATGCATTGTGTCTATTAGAAAGGACTCGATTCAGTATTTACTAATTTGTTAGCAGCTGCTTTCATTGAGAAGGTTATAATTAGAATCTCCTCTTTGTGGTCATTTAACTCAAAGACACTATCCTACATTGCATAATCAACATTTTAATTCTTTTTTTCTATTCCCCCATAGGATGTAGACATCAGTGGCCGGCCATCATTTATTGCTTGACCCTAGTTGTCCTTGAGAAGGTGGCAGTGGGCTGCCTTCTTGAATCGCTGCAGGCCGTGTGCTGTAGGTAGACCCTCAGTGGCTTTAGGGAGAGAATTCCAGGATTTTGACCCAGCAACAGTGAGGGAACTAATATCAACCATTTAAAATGATTAGATAATTCCATTAGATAAACTACTGGCAAGCAGAAACTTTAGACATCAATTGCTGCAAGTATTGAGATTGATTCTTTATGGCAGACTCAATGATCTGACACTTGAACTAAAGATTTCTGTAATGTTCCAAGGCCTGATTAATGATTGACCTTTTCATTGCTGAACTCTGAACAGATAGACTTGTCACTGGGGCTGGACTTCTTTTGCTTGGCTCCAGATAACCCCACCAGCCATTGTTCTAGTGTGTTGTGTGGTCAAGCGGCAGTTGTTTAACCAGTTTTCTATGCTAGTAAACTACTTGATTAAACTATGCAATGATCCTACTTACAATCGGGAAGACCTAAGTCTTGGTCCTCACCATTGTGCCTAAAGGAAAAACACACAACCTATCAGGCAAACTTCAGCTCAATGTACGTGAATATCTCTTGAGTTCTAAAGCACAAAGCCACGTACTTCCTTGACCAAAAATTGTACCATCTGCAAACTGTGAAGTTATTACTTTACACACTTACTGATGAAATGTATTTACTGTGACAATTTTTTAAAAACCTTAACATTGTCCCATTGCATTCTTCAGATACAAAATTCTGTTATTCGTGAACTGTGTTTGACTTTATACTTGAGTAAGTCAAGAACAAAGGTTATACAGTAACAGTTGACAAATAACAAATGTGCTGTTTGAATTCATTTGTCTCCATTGACATCGTTCCTACAGTAAAATTACACAACAGATGCTGATACTGAGATAACAAGGTGTGGAGCTGGATGAACATAGCAGGCCAAGCAGCATCATAGGAGCTGGAAAGCTTGACATTTCAGGCCTAGACTCTTCATCAGAAATGGGGGAGGGGAAGAGGGTTCTGAAATAAATAGGGAGAGAGGGGGAGGCGGATAGAAGATGGATAGATGAGAGGATAGGTGGAGAGGAGGCAGACAAGTCAAAGAGGCGGGGATGGAGCCAGTAAAGGTGAGTGTAGGTGGGGGGGTAGGGAGGAGATAGGTCAGTCCAGGGAGGACGGACAGGTCAAGGGGCGGGATGCAAGAAGACTTTCCACATCAAGCAGATGTTCACTTGCACATCTGTCAATGTGGTATACTGCATCCGCTGTACCCATTGTGTGGCCTCCTCTACATCGGGGAAACCAAGCGGAGGCTTGGGGACCGCTTTGCAGAACACCTGCACTCAGTTCGCAACAAACAACTGCACCTCCCAGTCGCGAACCATTTCAACTCCCCCTCCCATTCCTCAGATGACATGTCCATCCTGGGCCTCCTGCAATGCCACAATGGTGCCACCCGAAGGCTGCAGGAACAGCGAATCATATTCAGCCTGGGAACCCTGCAGCCCAATGATATCAATGTGGATTTCACAAGCTTCAAAATCTCCCCTCCCCCAACCGCATCCCAAAACCAGCACCACTCGTCCCTGCCTCCCTAACCTGTTCTTCCTCTCACCTATCCCCTCCTCCCACCTCAAGCCCCACCCCCATCTCCTATCTACTAACCTCATCCCGCCCCCTTGACCTGTCCGTCCTCCCTGGACTGACCTATCCTCTCCTCTATCCACCTCCCCCTCTCTCCCTATTTATTTCAGAACCCTCTTCCCCTCCCCCATTTCTGATGAAGGGTCTAGGCCCGAAACGTCAAGCCTTCCTGCTCCTGTGATGCTGCTTGACCTGCTGTGTTCATCCAGCCCCATGCTTGTTATCTCGGATTCTCCAGTATCTGCAGTACCTTTTATCTCTGATGCTGATACTGAATTATTGTGATGAAACAATAATCTGTCTGCCTCAAAATACAAGCGACCAGAAATATCCACTGTCTGAAATTTACAGCAGAACATGTACTGATGTTTCATGCTAATTGGACTCTGTAAATTGCAATAGAGAATGCATGGGTTGGTACTAAAAAGCTTGTAGAATAGTGTTGTGGGTAAATGACCAAAAGTTACCTTTAATTCAGCGTCTTATTAAAAAAACCTCACGGAGACAATCAAATACTGAAACTATAATTTAAATGTTATTAAGATCCCCCAAGTAAGCAAGTACAAACCTGCAACCCAGCTTAGCTATTACCCAAGTAGTGGTGAAATCTGGCCACTACTGTCTCTGGAAGTCACCAGGGGTCAGTCCTTCTGTTCTTCGAAGTTCTCCTGTTGAGTTGTTCTAATGTTGGATTCTTATACAGTTTTCTTTCTTTCAACTTTGTAGTGTGACATTATTGATAATTCTTTAGATTCTTTCTTCCCCAACTTAATTTTACTTTCGGAGACCTCAAGTCCTCTACTGGCCTTCCCACCAAAAATACCTTCTTTGTTCCTTGTTACATTCAGAGTTAGCTGTGTGTTTAAAACGTAGCTTTTTCCTGCAATTAACTCCTTTTCTTCAGAACACTGTTTCAGCAAGCAAGTCTTAATTGTCCATTTGTCACAAGGCAGCAGATTATCAAATAAGTGTTATCACCGCTCTCCCAGGAAACTGCTGGTTTGTATTGTTTAAGTAGCTCCTTCTTCCCAGAGATGGTTAATTCACGTGTTGCTGTAACTCCTTTTAATAAGTTTCTAGTTGTTCCTTTCATCGCAAGAAGCAGTTTATTCTAAAAAGAATTATTGCTCCTTCTTTCAATCCATGTGTAACAGTTTATCTTTGTTGATTTTTCCAAGGCATGAACAGTTATTAAAATTCTGTAGTTTACATTGTCACAATGGGCATGTAATTTTAGAAATGAATTTCAAGTCAGCTAGCTGAAAGAATATGGAAATCACTTCCTTTTCGAAAAAATAGGATGCAGAGGTACGGTTTCACAAATTGCTAAAAACAATAATGTAGTTACTGTGGCTCTAAAAAATGCAAACAAAATACTGTGGTTCATTTTTAGAGTGATAGAATTGAAAGTTAGAGACGTTATGTTAAAGTTATCAAAACTTATTGAGAGCATATTTGGAATGCTGTGCACAGTTTTAATCGGCTCATTATGAAAGGGACACAGCAGCACAGGAGAAAGTATAAAAAAGTTTCACAAGCATAATATCAGAACTTATATTTTTATTTTAAAAATCAAGAAACATATAAGCATGCACAGTAGGAGCAGGAATAGACCATTGACCCCTCAAACCTGTTCCTTGTGCTGAAGTCTGATAGAATGGGATTATTTCCTGCAGGAAGGAGGTCTTTGATATCATGAACAGATTTGACAAAGTAGACTAGAGAAGTTTCAGCTTTAGGGTGGTGCCAAAACAAGTGTCAAGAATGTAAAATAGTCTCTGATAAATCCAACAGAAATGAAGCGACTTGAACCATGTGTGGTAAGAATAAGGAACTCACTACCACAAGACACAGTTGAGGAAACTATCATATCGGCCTTTAAGAGGTGCTGGATCAACATGTGAGGGGGAAATGAATAGAAAAACATATTGATCGAGGTATGAAGAGGGGTGGTAGTAGGCTCACGTGGAGCATAAATTGAGGCATGAGCTCCATTTGACCGAATATATCACCACTGTAGATTATGGGTGAGAAGCTGAAACTTTTTATTTTAGAAGCGATAAATGCATTTTCCCAGAATGCATCCGCTGCTTACATACACATTTGGTGTCAGACAGCACATTAGAGAATGGATTAGAATTGGGACAAGGAATAGCTGTCAGAACTGCATGCAGCAGGGAGATCAGAACACCAATCACCATGCAATGTTGATTTGACTCCAGTGATTCCATTCTGGAGCTTTACACTCCAGCTAATAACAGCTAAGACCCCCCTTCCCTTTCTTTAGGGATTATCAACTACTTACAGATTAGTACCTGGTTGACTTCTTCCATCTTCTTTTGATTCTGCAAGTGTTTGATCCTGTCTCCATGGAGTCATAGAGTTATACAACATGGAGACAGACAGGTCGGTCGAACTTGCACAAGTCTACAAGGTCTGGTGTGGCAATTGTTGAAAGAGATATTGTTGTACTGATTTCAAGGCTCCTGAACAAATTATTTGCTCTCAAACATGGATATACCAATATGGATTGCCCTACAGAATGAACAGAGGTCACATTGAGTGGGATAAGCTGTTGAAAGAGGGAGGAGTAGGAGTCAGAGAAGGGCTCTCAGCAGGAGACCATCTCCTTCCAGAGTGTTAAGGAAGCATTGTGCCTAACTGAATGTGAGGAGCAAAGTGTAAGATATCTGTACGTCATTAAGGTCATTCACATTGAAATCTTCTATCTGCTGCAGCCACAACTGCAATTTAAAGCAGGACAATAACTGCATTGCCTGTGTCTGGCAAGGTGAATATGGTTCCAAGTTATTATTTTACTTGGTTCCTTCCAGGCTGTCATTGGGGATGTTAGTCATTTTTCACAGTTTGCAGTGCATTATTACATAAGTGAGGTCAATGAGGCTGTGTATTCAATGTGAACTAGTGACGTTTCAATCTGCCCTGCCAGGCATGTAGCCAGAAAGATAGCAGTTGGGGTGGGGTGCCATCAATTGCTTTTGGGCACTACTTGTCATCTGCGCCTTTTCTGGAAGTGAATTGTATTTCTCTCCTTTAACATCCAACAGTGTGTGACTAGACACAGAGAAACATGCAGGTCAATAAGCAGACCACTGTGCTTGCTGTATTGGAACCACAATGGTATACCAAAAGTGACTACTGAGCAATAAAGGCTTTTCACTGGTGCTATGGCTGATGACAGCACTGTACCACCCATGCATGTATATTTAGTATGCATACAGTGAAAACCATCCTGGCACACCAGATTCATAGAATCACAGAGATGTACGGCACAGAAGCAGACCCTTTTGTCCAACTTATCCATGCCGACCAGGTATCCCAAATTAATCTATACTCATTTGTCAGCATTTGGCCCATATCCCTCTAAACCTTTCGTATTCATGTACTCATCCAGGTGCCTTTTGTAAGTTATGATTGTACAGCCTCCAACATTTCTCTGGCAGCTCATTCAATACACACACCACCCTCTGTGTGAAAAAATTGTCCCTTAGGTCCCTTTTAAATCTTTCCCCTCTCACTTTAAACCTATGTCCTCTAGTTTTGGAGTCCCCTATCCTGGGAAAAAGCTCTTGACTATTCACCCTATCCATGCTCTTCATGATTTTATAAACCTCTATAAGGCCACCCCTCAACCTCTGATGCTCCAGGGAAAATAGTCCCAGCCTATTCAGCCTCTCCCTATAGCTCAAACCCTGGCAATATCCTTGTAAATCTTTTCTGAACCCTTTCAAGTTTCACAACAACTAAACGTGTTGGGAAAGTGTAATGAAATGATCACTTAAACAACGTTTCTGCTGCTTGCACTGTTCTGACAGAACTTCACTGTTCTTGACAAGGTAGGTAACAAGACTCAGGGTGTTCCTCCACAAGTGACAGAACATTGCTTTCAGAAGGGGAAAGCCCTTGCAGCCAGTTATATTGTGAGTAGCTAAGAAGAAGGGGCATTAGGATAAGCAGGAAAGGAGGACACATTCTTTTCAGCTCTGATGATTGTGAAAGCCCAAGTGTGGTATTGGTATCTACAACTCAAGTTCCCTATTCGCTTACAGTCCTAAATATTGCCTTCCCTCTGGTATGGAGTTACCAGCTGTCTTTTTTTTAATTCATTCATGACATGTCGGCATTGCCAGCCAGGCCAGCATTTATTACCATCCATAGTTAAGAGTCAACCATATTGCTGTGGGTTCAGAGTCAATGGTAGCAGTTTCCTTTTCTAAAGAACACTGTGAACCAGATAGGATTTCCAACAAGCAACAACAGTTTCATAGCCATCATCAGACTCTTATTTCCAGATTTTGTTGAAATCAAATTCCACCATCTACCGTGGTAGGATTTGAACCCTCTTCCCCAGACATTACCTGGTTCTATGGATTAATAGCCTGGTGATAATACCATGATGCCATCACTTCCCCTGAAGGAACACAGTAACACTACATTTAAAAAAAATTGTGTGCTTTGATCTCTCACTCATTTTTCAATGCTGTCAATATTAGCACTCAACCCTGCTATAATTCAATATCATGAGAGTTTATTCTTTAGATAGTATCCCATTTAATCTCCTATGGGAAAGTTCTTCAATAACTCTCCCTGCTTTCCTAAGGGAAAAAAAAATTGAATTTCTATTACCATTACAGCTTACATTATTCACCTGTGAGTGATCACCCAGACATTTCCTTCGGCGCCGGCAGCTCTGTTACTGTCTTTCAGAATACCATTAAGAGGTACATCTGTCTCCTAATCCTCTATAAAGTTATGGCTGCATCACACAAAAATATAGCACATGAACCAATCACCTCTGTATAAGCTGTAGCTGAACTGCGTGCTCAAAGACTTAACGCAGAATATTTGTACTGAAGTTTTACTCATCACTCGATAGTGCCTACTTTTTTCTGTGCTCAGAACAAAACCCCAAGTTTTACTCATCACTCGATAGTGCCTACTTTTTTCTGTGCTCAGAACAAAACCCCAAGTCTAAACATAAAGTCAACTGTCCTATATTGGCATTACGCCATGGGAAAGTTCCAGGGGTGCCCTTTGACCTCCCTCAGATGAAGTATCCAGCGTTTCTGTTCTTGGGAACAATAACATCGATTTAATGAAACATCTATCTTTGTGTTCTGCCAGTTTGGTACTGAATGTTTATTTAAATTCTTTCATGGGTGCAGGAATGACCGGCAGGGCCAGCATATGTAGCCCTCATTGCTAATGAGGACAGTTAAAAGTCAGTTACACTGCTGTGGATATGGAGTCAGACTGTAGGCCGGACTTGAGAACATAGAACATAGAACATTGCAACGCAGTACAGACCCTTCAGCCCTCGATGTTGCGCCGACCTGTGAAACCAATCTGAAGCCCATCTAACCTACATTATTCCATTATCATCCATATGTTTATCCAATGACCATTTAAATGCCCTTAAAGTTGGCAAGTCTACTACTGTTGCAGGCAGGGCATTCCACGCCTTTACTACTCTCTGAGTAAAGAACCTACCTCTGACGTCTGTCCTATATCTATCACCCCTCAATTTAAAGCTATGTCCCCTCATGCTAGCCATCACCATCCAAGGAAAAAGGCTCTCACTGTCCACCCTATCTAATCCTCTGGTCATCTTGTATGTCTCTATTAAGTCACCTCTTAACCTTCTTCTCTCTAACGAAAACAGCCTCAAGTCCCTCAGCCTTTCCTCATAAGACCTTCCCTCCATACCAGGCAACATCCTGGTAAATCTCCTCTGCACCCTTTCCAATGCTTCCACATCCTTCCTATAATGCAGCAACCAGAACTGTACACAATACTCCAAGTGCGGCTGCACCAGAGTTTTGTACAGCTGCAACGTGACCTCACGGCTCCGAAACTCAATCCCTCTACCAATAAAACCCAACACACCGTGCGTCTTCTTAACAACCCTATCAACCTGGGTGGCAACTTTCAGGGATCTATGCACATGGACACCAAGATCTCTCTGCTCATCCACACTACCAAGAATCTTACCATTAACCCTGTACTCTGTATTCCTGTTACTCCTTCCAAAGTGAATCACACTTTTCCGCATTAAACTCCATTTGCCACCTTTCAGCCCAGCTCTGCAGCTTATCTATGTCCCTCTGTAACCTGCAACATCCTTCTGCACTATCCACAACTCCACCGACTTTAGTGTCATCCGCAAATTTACTAACCCATCCTTCTACGCCCTCATCCAGGTCATTTATAAAAATGACAAACAGCAGTGGCCCCAAAACAGATCCTTGCAGTACACCACTAGTAACTGAACTCCAGGATGAACATTTCCCATCAACCACCACCCTCTGTCTTCTTACAGCTATCCTTAATCAATTTATTCCTTTCTAGATGATTATAAATCCTATTTCTTATAATCCTTTCCAACACTTTACCCGTAACCGAAGTAAGGCTCACTGGTCTATAATTACCAGGGTTGGCTGTGGTCCCCTTCTTGAACGAGGGGACAACATTTGCTATCCTCCAGTGTTCTGGAACTATTCCTGTAGACAATGATGACATAAAGATCAAAGCCAAAGGCTCTGCAATCTCCTCCCTAGCTTCCCAGAGAATCCTTGGAAAAATCTCATCCGGCCCAGGGGACTTATCTATTTTCACACTTTCCAGAATTGCTAACACCTCCTCCTTGTGAACCTTAATCCTGTCTAGTCTAATCGCCTGTATCTCAGCATTCTCCTCGACAACATTGTTTTTTTCATGTGTGAATACTGATGAAAAATATTCATTTAACGCCTCTCCTATCGCTTCGGACTCCATGCACAACTTCCCACTACTGTCCTTGACTGGCCCTAATCTTACTCTAGTCATTCTTTTGTTCCTGACATACCTATAGAAAGGCTTTAGGGTTTTCCTTGATCCTACCTGCCAAAGACTTCTCATGTCCCCTCCTGGCTATTCTTAGCTCTCTCTTTAGGTCCTTCCTAGCTAACTTGTAACTCTCAAGCGCCGTAACTGAGCCTTCACGCCTCATCTTTACATAAGCCTCCTTCTTCCTCTTGACAAGAGATTCAACTTCTTTAGTAAACCACGGTTCCCTCGCTCGACCACTCCCTCCCTGCCTGACAGGTACATATTTATCAAGGACATGCAGTAGCTGTTCTTTGAACAAGCTCCACATTTCAATTGTGCCCAGCCCTTGCAGCTTCCTTCCCCATCCTATGCATCCTAAATCTTGCCTAATCGCCTCATAATTGCCTTTCCCCCAGTTATAACTCTTGCCCCGTGATATATACCTATCCCTTTCCATCACTAAAGTAAACGTAACCGAATTGTGGTCACTGTCACCGAAGTGCTCACCTACCTCCAATTCTAACACCTGGCCTGGTTCATTACCCAGTACCAAATCCCATGTTGCCTCACCTCTTGTTGGCCTATCTACATACAGTGTCAGGAAACCCTCCTGCACACATTGGACAAAAACTGACCCATCTAAAGTACTCGAACCATAGCGTTTCCAGTCAATATTTGGAAAGTTAAAGTCCCACATAACAACTACCTTGTTACTTTCGCTCCTATCCAGAATCATCTTTGCAATCCTTTCCTCTACATCTCTGGAACTTTTCAGAGGCCTGTAGAAAACTCCCAACAGGGTGACCTCTCCTTTCCTGTTTCTAACCTCAACCCATATAACCTCAGTAGACAAGTCCTCATCAAATGCCATTTCTGTCACCATAATACTGTCCTTGACTAACAATGCCACACCTCCCCCTCTTTTACCACCTTCCCTGATCTTACTGAAACATCTAAACCCCGGAACCTGCAACAACCATTCCTGTCCCTGCTCTATCCATGTCTCCGAAATGGCCACAACATCAAATTCCCAGGTACCAACCCATGCTGCAAGTTCACCCACCTTATTCCGGATGCTCCTGACGTTGAAGTAGACACACTTCAAACCACCTTCCTGCCTGCCGGTACACTCTTGCGACCTTGAAACCTTATTCATGACCTCACTACTCTCAACCTCCTGTTCACTGGAGCTACAATTCAGGTTCCCACCCCCCTGCTGAATTAGTTTAAACCCTCCCTAAGAGCATTAGTAAATTTCCCCCCCAGCATATTGGTACCCCTGTGGTTCAGGTGTAGACCATCCCATTTGTAGAGGTCCCACCTACCCCAGAATGAGCTCCAATTATCCAGGTATCTGAACCCCTCCCTCCTGCCCCATCCGTGTAGCCATGTGTTCAACTGCTCTCTCTCCCTATTACTTGCCTCGCTAGCATGTGGCACGGGTAACAGACCAGAGATAACAACTCTGCTTATTCTAGCAGCAGATTCTTCCCTAAAGGGGACTAGCAACACAGTGGGGTTTTTAGAAAAAATCCATGCTGAGCATTTTGCAGACCTTTAATAAATCAATTTAAATTCCACAAGCTGCAATGGTGGGACTAGAATTCATATCCAAGCACCATTAGCCTTGACGTCCGCATTACTAGTCTCATGACATTACCATGAGATCACATATCCCCAGTAATAGACTGCAAGATTACAACACTTAATGCTCTGAAGTCCAGAAGATGGAGAATGTGTTAGTCGTATATATTAAAAACACAAAGTACTGGAGAAACTCAGCAGGTGTGGCAATATGTGTGAGACAGAAACAGTGGTAATGTTTCAAGTCAAGCTTCTTAGAAACCCTTGGAACCATGGCTTACCAGGGAGCTTTCCTGCATAAGTGTAGGAGAAAGACTTATGGGTGATAATCAGGTGGCTGTCTGGTCATGATGTAAAGCCACCTTCCATAGCCATCAAATCCTGGAGGTGGACTTAAATCTAGAACCTCTGGCTCAGAGACAGAAATACGACTAACTGTGCCACAAAAATATTGTAGATGAAGTAGTTGTTGTCTTATTCATTCATGGAATGTGGACATTGATGGCTGAGCTAGTATTTATGACTTGTCCTAATTGCCTTTAGAACTGTGACGGTGAGCTGTCTCCTTAACTGCTGAAGTTTGTAGGATGTAAGTACACCCATAACGCTATTAGGAAGACAGTTCCATGATTTTGACCCTACTGCACTGAAGAAACAGTGATAAAACTCCAAGTCAGGATGGTGTGTCGCTTGGAGGTGCTTGTTTAAAGTATGTTTTTACATCTTTCCAAACAATGAAAAAGCATTTTTGATTTTATGTTATACAGTCTATGGCCTTTAATGGGAAAACACTTTTACTGGTAATGAAATAGATCAAGTGCTATTTCATATTCCAATTAAATTTTTATCTGTCACTGTATTTTGTTTCTTGGACGTTTTTGTTGCATTAAGTCTTCAATAGAAGTACATTTTATTCACCTTCAGCCAGTTCTTAAAATTGGCAAGAAACTAGGAATTTCAACATTGTGTCAATGCCATCTCGGTGTTGTTGCCACTGCCTTCCATTAGGTTTCCCTCACAGATTTGCCATAGCGCAGATCTCCCTATTTCTGAAATTAAAATCAGGGCACGGTGCCAACTTTTGCATGTTTGTAGGCCTCCACCTGCCTGGTACAGTTTACTTTTACAGACGAACTTTTCCCTAAGCTAAGATGCTGTTGGACAAGAGAGATCTAGAAATGCACAGTTACTGTGTTTGTATTGGCTGGGCTGGATTAAAATCGGGATTTGAATGTCACGTTGAATTACAAACCAAATCAGTAATGGAGCAGTGAGGTAAGACAGACCCACATTGTCAGGTTTATTTTACATGTCCTTTTGTTTGTTAAATCCATACATGTACAAGTTCTAAGCAAGGCCAATAGATTTGATTGACACACAAGACTAGGACATTTTGTTCTGTGGGTGGTTGAAATTAAGCAGCTGCAATGAACCATGAAGTGCTGAATGCTTAATCTTATTTGTTCTGTTTAATCATGATATGGTTCAGTATCTATCTGCGTGTTGAAAATATGTTTTTAATGTGTCAAGGTTCTATTTTATTTTTTTCTGCAAAATATTAGTTTGTTTTACAACCTGTCAGTTGTGTTCCCTGCTGTGGCATATTGCGCTGACCATGTGTCTGCTGCAGGAAGATGATTAGCAACAGGAACTCACTGCACAATTCTTACCCCTTGCTGTATGCAAATAAAATGATTGACAGCAGCACAGAGATAGAGTGAAACACTGTTACATCCCATTTCCCTAAATTGTCGACAATTTCAGCATCACAAATAGTCATTCACTTATATTTTGTTGTCATACAAACATAGATTACATTTAATCAGCAACGAGTCGGAGAAATTGTCACATGCATGTATTTGTTAAATGGTAGAAACTATGGTTGTAGGCAGGACTCTTGGAATTTGCTTGAAGTGAGGTATGACACTTTTAACGAAATGTGTGTTCTGCCTGGGGTGGGAATGCATAAAGTCTTAGAGATGTACAGCAGTCCAACTCATCCATGCCGACCAGATATCCTAAATTAATCCAGTCCCATTTGCAGGCATTTGACCCATATCCCTCAAAACCTTCCCATTCATATACCCATCCAGATGCCTTTCAAATATTGTAATTGTACCAGCCTCCACCACTTCCTCTGGTAGCTCATTCCATACACGCACCACCATCTGCATGAAAACGTTGCCCCTTACGTCCCTTTTAAATCTTTTCCCTCTCATCTTAAAGCTATGCCCCCTCTAGTTTTGGACTTCTCTCACTCTGGGGAAAAGACCTTCTTAAGGTCTAGGTGAAAATTTTTAGCTCGGGTTGTGGACATAGCTGTTCTTTGCTCGCCAAGCTGGTTACTCTGTGGTGTGCAGACGTTTTGTTACCCTTCTAGGCAACATCATCAGTGCAACTTCTAATCAAAGCGTTGGTGTTCTGCTTCATTCCAAATTTATATGATCCTTTGGTGTGATGGATCTTGTCACTTCTAGTCCTGTTGTTTTTAGCAGTGATCTGTATATGGGGTTTATTTCTATGTGTTTGTTAATGGAGTCCCATGTTGAGAGCCAGGCTTCCAGAAACTCCCTTGCATGTCTGTTGTTTGCTTGTCCCAGTATAGTCACTTTGTCCCCGTCAAGCTGATGGCCCTCATTTTCTGGGTCTGTGTGTATCAAGACAAGTGAATATTGGTCGTGTCTTTTTACTGCCAGCTGGTGTTCATGTATCCTGGTCATCAGTTTCCTGCATGTTTGTCCAATGTAATGTTTATTGCACTCGCTGCAAGGGACTCTGTATATCACATTAGTCCTGTTTACTGTCAATATGGGGTCTTTAGTCTTTGTTTACATTTGATGCTGTGATGATTTAGGTTCGTGTGCACTCATGATCTTATGTGGTCTTAGGGGTCTATTTAGGTCTTGTCTACTTACCCTATCCATGGCCCTCATGATTTTATAAACTACTGGAAAGTCATTCCTCAGCCTCCAACTCTCCAGGAAACGTAGCCCCAGCCTATTCAGCCTTTCTCTATAGCTCAAACCTTCCAACCCTGGTAACATGTGTGCAAATCTGTTCTGAACCCTTTCAAGTTTCACAACATCCTTCCTTTAGCATGGAGATCAGAATTGAAGGCAGTATTCCAAAAGTGGCCTAACAAATGTCCTGTATAGCCGCAACATGACCTCCCAACTCGTATACTCAATGCACTGGCTAATAAAGGCAAGCATAACAAATGCCGCCTTCACTAACCTATCTGCCTGTGACTCCACTCACCAGGAACTATGATCCTGCTCTATGAATGCAGAGAGAGTTCAGCATGGATTTCTTGGATCCACTCGACTGAATGTTAAAAATGGACATAGGAGTCACCCTCTGCTCTTTTATTAAGAGGTGGGATTAAAATAGCAAAACAAAAGAAGAAAAATCTGCTACGGAGACCCACCTCTCTTGCTAAGTGGCAGGCAGGCAGTGGCAAACCCAGTGAGAGGTGGAATATGGTAATCATGGCCAAAATGCCAAAGCACTATTTCACATCCAAGCCCCCACTAAACCACCCTTTTCTCTAATGTCACATTATTTCCTTTTTTAATTATCCTTTCCTGGGATGTGAGCATCACAGGCAAAGCTAACATTTATTGTACATCCTTAAGTGCCCTTGAAGAAGGCATGCAGGGATATTGGCAAACCATCTTCTTGAACAGCTGCGGTCCATGTGCTTTGTTTCAGTAGTGTTTTGATACAACCAAGTGGCTTATAAATCATTTCAAAAAGCAATTAAGAGTTTTTGAAGACACATACAGGCCAGACAACCGGGGATTGTAGGTTGATCCTGACAAGCTTTCGTGAACCAGTAAGATTTTACCCTTTCTAGTGAGAAAAATGGCTTGCTCTAGAATTAATAATTAATTAAGTTTAAATTGTCCCTCTGCTGCATTGGGATTTGAATGCATGTCTCAGGAGCATTAGTCCGGACGTATGGAGTTTCTCATTGAATAGCATTCAGACTATGCTAGCACCCCCAGCCTTTCTGGTTTTCAGCAGGATTGTGATGAAGATTCTCTCTCTTCCAATTTACCCAGGCTGTAAAGTGTTAAGGTGTAAGTGAGCTCAGTATTCATCAATCCATGTAACACTGTGATGCAAAGGTCTGACCCACTGCATTGCATTTGGAAACAAATCCAAAATCTATCCACGTGGAAAGAATCTTGATGAAATTAAATTGCCCACAGAGGAATTGGCACAAAATATCGTCACAGGAACGAGCACAGGAAAATGTTCCAGTCAGGAGAGGGGGATGATGACTGTTTTGACTCAGAGTGGGTAACTATTAAAAATAACCTTAAGCACTGATTACAAAGCAAAGGGTGGAATTTTCCCATTTTCAGGTACCATGTCTGTTGAGTGAAATTCATGTGGCCCGATCCGTCATAACTTTGAATGACTTTTCTCATGCATTCTTCTGTTCTTCCCTTCATCAATTACACATCTGGACTTTTGGGCACCTTTCTTAGGGAATCACCTTTCTTGGCGACTGCTGTCATATTTAAAGCACATCACTTCTGATGTTACAAACCTCATATTGTGGTGATTGATCCTCCACATTCAGGACACGGTGTGGAGAAGAGGAAAGCTTGCTTCCTGCTTCAAGGACAGTAATCTGGAGATCTTGGTGGATGGGTTTGGAGAGACATAGTAGTCCTTTTCTCAAGCTGGCTACTACATGAGCGCAAGCCACCAGACAAAGTCAGCCTGGACATCAATTGTAGCTTGGGTCATCACTGTGTCCTGAGTGAAAGGGATGTCTGGCAGTTCAGGGACAAATTTAATTATCTTCTTTGCTCCAAGATCTCTCTACTACTTTGCACTTACAGGGCCACTACTCACACTAGCTCTCATAATGCATATGCTTCTCACCAAGGATCATGGCCTACAACTCTCACTATCACTTGCATCTTGACCACTCAATGGCTCTCACTACCTCATCCTCCCAAACTGCTAACTCTTCCTGCCCACTGCATTTCCTATTCATTCAGTTGGGATACCTCACTACCTCCCCTGTTCATGTATCACTTTCAACTGCCCTTCCATCCACTTCCATCATACTCAATCCCTCCCTTTGTCTCACTGCAGGAAAAGTTGGCAGCAGGTAAGTAACTATAGTCAAGGGGCTAAATACCAGGAATAATGTGGCACTGAGCAGGAGGCACTGAGTTCAGCCTTTAATTTCTGAGTTGGTTTGAGGACAGCTGAATTCAATAATTGGCCTCAGTACCCATGTATATGAAAGGACAAAATCAGCCATGATTCCATTCCCTGATTGTTATCCTTCCCAGAAATCCAATTGTGCACCTTTTTAGTTTCTCTAAATGTTTCAATGTGGCATGTGATGACTATACACTCAGTCCATCATGGAACTGTACCAAATGCCATAAGAGTTTGGGTGTCCATCTGAAATAGGTATTAGGTCCGTTGCCTATGTGTACTTGGGCCTAATAAATTCCTGTTCTAAATTGGGTCTCATTTGAATGAAAGAAAAGTCTCTGTAAGGAGGCACACTATGGGCAGAAGAAGATCACAAAATGCTTTACAATTGATCAGTAAGATCTGCTTGACATCTAGGCCATGTCATTGTTGATCAGAAATTTGCCATTAAATGAGAAACAAACAGCAAGGAATAAGGCCATCAGACATAAGGCAGAAGTAGGCCAGTCAACTCATCTTGGCTTGCTCTACCATTCAATGAGATCATGGTAAATCAGATAATCTTCAACTCCACTTTGCTGCCTTATCCCCAACACTCCTTATTCCCATTAAAAATCTGTCTCTCTCAGCCGTGAATATACTTAATGGCCCAGCCTCCACAGCCCTCTGTGGGGAAGAATTTTACAAGATGAGGAAATAAAAATCCTTCCCATCCCTGTCTTAACTGAGCAACCCCTTACTCTAAAATTATTTATAGAATCTCTACAGTGCAGATAAAGGCCATTCAGCCTACTGAATCTGCACCTACCCTTTGAAGAGCATCCCGTTCTGACCCACCCAATCCCCATAATCCTGCATTTATCCTGGCCAATCCATCTAGCCTGTACATCTCTTGTCACTACAGGGTGATTTAGCATGGCTAATCCACCTAACCTGCACATCTTTGGACTGTAGGAGGAAACCAGAGCACCTGGAGGAAACCTGCACAGATATGGGGAGAACATGCAAACTCCACATGGAAAGTCACATGAGGCTGGAATCAAACCCACATCTCTGACACTGTGAGGCAACAGTGCTAACCACTATGCCACCATGCTGCCTCTCTTGTCCTTGACTCTCCTACAAGGGGAAACAACTGCTTGATGTCTCCTTTTGTCAAGATCCCTGGGAATTTTATATATTCCAATAAGGTCATAGTGTCATACAGTCATATAGCATAGAAACACACCTTCTGGCTCACTGTGTTATGTTGACCAACAAACACCAAACTATACTAACCTCATTTACCTGCACTTAGTCCATAGTCTATTATGGCCCAACATTTTAAGTCTCCTCTTATCCTTCCAAACTCCATGAGTACAACCTACTTATCATCTCCTTATAAGAAAATCCTCCCATATCCTGGATCAACTGAGTGAATATTTTCTGGACTGGCTCCAATGTCAGTTTGGATTTCCTAAGAAAATGGGCCCAAAACCGTTCACAGTATTCCAAATGTGGTCTAACCAGTGCCTTGTATATTTTTAGCAACTTCCCTATTTTTGTAATTGGAACAAACGAACAAGAACAAAGAAAATTACAGCACACGAGCAGGCCCTTTGGCCCTCTGAGCTGCACTGACATGCTGCCCATCACAACTAAAACCCCTTACCCTTCCGGCGACGGTATCCCTCTATTCCCATCCTATTCACATATTTGTCAGGACGCCCTTTAAAAGTCACTATCGTATCTGCTTCCACTACCTCCCCCAGCAGCGAGTTCCAGGCCCTCACCACCCTCTGTATGAAAAACTTGCCTTGTGCAACACCTTTAAACCTTGCCCCTCGCACCTTAAACCCATGGCCCCTGGTAACTGACTCTTCCACCCTGGGAAAAAGCTTCTGACTGTCCAGTCTGTCCATGCCCTTCATAATCTTGTAGACCTCTATCAGGTCGCCCCTCAACCTCTGTCATTCCAGTGAGAACAACCCAAGTTTCTCCAACCTCTCCTCATAGCTAATGCTCTCCATAATGCTCTCCAGGCAACATCCTGATGAATCTTTTCTGTACCCTCTCCAAAGCCACCACATCCTTCTGGTAGTGTGGCGACCAGAATTGAACACAATATTCCAAACGCGGCCTAAGGTTCTATAAAACTGCAACATTACTTGCCAATTTTTAAACTCAATGCCCTGGCTGATGAAGGCAAGCATGCCATATGCCTTGTTGACTACCTTTTCCATCTGCATTGCCACTTTCAGTGACCTGTGTACCTGTACATCCAGATCCCTCTGCCTATCTGTACTTCTAAGGGTTCTGCCATTTACTGTATATTTTCCATCTGGCTTAGACCTTCCAAAATGCATTATCTCACATTTTTCTGGATTAACCTCCATCTGCCATCTCTCTGCCCAAGTCACCAACCAATCTATATCCTGCTGTATCCTTTGACGGTCCTCATCGCTATCTGTAATTCTATCAACTTTTGTGTCATTGGCAAACTTACTAATCAGACCAGTCACATTCACCTCCAAATCATTTATTTCTATTACAAACAGCAAAGGTCCCAACACTGATCCCTGAGGAATGCCACTAGTCACAGCCCTCCATTTAGAAATGCACCCTTCTACTGCTACCCTCTGTCTTCTATGACCAAGCCAGTTTTTTTATCCATCTTGCATGCTCACCTCTTGCAAGAGGTGCAACTTTACCTTCTGTATCAACCTGCCACGAGGGACTTTCTCAAATGCCTTACTGACGTCCATGTTGACAACATTCACTGCCCTACCCTCATCGATCATCTTTGTCACTTCCTCAAAAAATTTAATCAAGCTTCCATTTGAAGTAAAGACCAATATTCCATTTGTATCTTCTATGACCTGCTGAACTTGGATGCTAGTGTTTTGTGATTCATGCACCAGGACTGCCAACTTCTTCTGCTCTGTAGCTTTCTGCAGTATTTCTCCATTTAAATAATATTCAGCTCTTCTGTTCTTCCTGCCAAAGTGTATAAACTCATATTTTCCCACATTATATTCCATCTGCCAAGGCCTTTGCTGTAAAGGATGCGGTTGGGGGAGGGGAGATTTTGAAGCTTGTGAAATCCACATTGATGCCATTGGGCTGCAGGGTTCCCAGGCTGAATATGATTTGCTGTTCTGTAAAGGCCCTACTTTAGCTTCTCTTTTTCTCTTTATATACTTAAAGGTGCTTTTATTGTCTGTTTTTATATTACTTGCTAGTTTACCCTGTAGTTTATTTTCTCCCTTCTTTTGGTGGCTTTTAAAACTTTCCTAAATGTCTGGTTTACCACGACTGTCTGTCACTTGGTATGTTTTTCTTTCAATTTGATGCTATTCTTAACTTCCTTCACTAACCATAGCCAGTTTATCCCCTTCCTAGAGACCTTCGTCCTCACTGGGATATACCTTTACTGTGAGTCATAATCCATTTTCTTAAAATATATTCCATCATTCCTCAATCATATTTTCTGCTAAACTCCATTCCCAATCAACTTCTGCCATCTCTGCCTTCATCTGTATGTAATTACTCTTATTTAAATTTTAGCTCAGTTGTTTCTGACCCAAGTTCAAATTGAAAGCTAAATGCTCCTGTGTTATGTTCACAGTTCCCTCGGGGAATATCTTTTACTCTGAGATCATCTTTTAAAACTGTGTCATTATACATTGCCACATCCATTGTAGCTTGTTCCCTAGATCCACAACATTTTGTCCTAGGAAACTATGACATGTATACTACATGTATTCTTCCTCATGGCTACCTTTGTCAGTTTTGATTTCCCCACTGTATACATAGATTAAAATCAACCATGATTAGTGTACTGCATTTTTTGCATGTCCTTATTATCTCATAATTTATTCTCTGTCCTGCAGAACAGCCATTGTTAAATGGCCTATAGATTACTCCCACCAGCTTCTTCTTCCTCTTGTTATTTCTTCCACTTGTCAAATTGATTCTACACCATCAGATCCAAGATCATTTCTTGCTATCATACTTAATCCATCTCGTACTACCTCATCACTCTTCCGACAAGTCACATGTCCCTAAATCTTTAGTCTCCAGCTTTGATCTCCTTGTAACCAAGTCTCCATTATGTCACTGAGACTATACCAATGAAACTCTATTTGTGCCATTAGCTCATTTATTTTGTTCTGAATTCTGTACACATTTAAGTAAAGACCCAATAATATTTCTTCTCCTTTGACCCTGAGAATTTAAAAAGGACATCTATGATCTACTGCTGATGGTTCAAGACATCAACTGAACAATTGTGGTTGCAGATTAAAATTTTGTGCTCAACAGCACTCTAAGAACTTTAAACTATATGTTTCTGTTATTTAACTTTGTAACTGTGCGTGTGTTTGATTTTCTTATTTTTCCCAGGATTAGCAGATAATAATCTTATACTCATTTTCAATCTAATTGACTCCTTCCTCTACAATAGAACTAGTTAAAGAAATCTCCATTGGAGAGAAGTATAGCTTTGCTCTAAAGAGAACATTAACCTTTGATGTGGCTAGTCAGGGATGTTGAAGAGAGGGAATCAATTCACATCTTGTCACCTTGTTATGACAGTGTACCCAAACCATTTTCAGTTCCAATGCATTCCTGACCTTGCCATTCTCACCAAATATCTACCCTTGTCTGGAAGATTGGTTTATTCAATTGGAAGTTTCCTTGATCCTAAGTAAGAAGATTGTGGATTTAAACTCAATTCCGAACTTGAAGCATTAAATAAATACTTCAGTCTAGTGTTAAGAAGTATTGAATTGATATGGCATGGGAGGTGGGGGTGTGGGTGGGGAGATCTGTTTTCTAGTTTACGCAGGTATTAATGATCCCCATGATACTTTTGGAAGATGGTTTTCCTAGTGCCCTAGCTAGGATTCCTACCTCAGTCAACACCACTGCTGTTTATATGATCCTGCTACGTTGTATAGTTGTTATAGTAATTTATTATTGTGACTATTTGCAGACAATGCTGAAAAGTGCTAGGTAAACATATTTCTTTTATTTCAAGGAGTGTGTGACCTGAAAAAGGCTAGCCAGGGTTTAAGCCCCCTGAGGAGAGAGCTACAATTACGAGTATGTACAACATAAGAAGCATTTTAAATGCTTTAGTCATCTTGATATGTAACTCCTTAAAACTTCTTCTATATGTTTTGAATACTTCCTTGAGATGATTACATGAGTTTGAATTATTGAGCTACATTATTCAGCATCCATTTTATATTATGGACAGTACAACTCATTAAATATTTTTGTCATATAATCTAAACATTTTCATGTTTCAAAATACCAGCTGCCTCACCTGATAGTAAATTAGTCAAGAACATATTTGAACTGTTAGCAAATTGCATCCTGATATGATATTCTTCTAATCACCTCAATGGCATCAAATCATTGCTTAACATCAAAATGAACAATTTTTGCATTTTTTTATTCATTCATGAGATGTGGGTGTTGCTAACATGCCCAGCATTTATTGCCTGTCCTTATTTGCCCTTGAGAAGGTAGTGGTGAGCTGCTGTCCATGTGCTGAAGATAGACCCTTAGGGATGAAATTCCAGGATTTTGACACACAGACTGTGAACAAATGGTGATATGTTTCTGTAGTGATTGGAACCAGTTGGATTGTGTTGACTACGAGATCCTTGATTGGGATTGTTAACCTGGGCCAATCAGGAAAGCCCTGGCTGACCAATGTAACCAGAAGATTTGGAATCTCCTCAGTCCAGGGGACTAACTCTGAGCTGGCTGGCCACAGCCAGTGTACTGTGCACAAGTAAATAAAAGGTGACAGGATAGTGGCCTCTGCAGTTATTTCAATTTCCAAGTCAGTGGCTTGGAGGGGAACTTGCCTTTGTCTTCTAGATGAAAATGGCCTTGAGTTTGGAAGGTGCTGTCTAAGGATCTTGAGTGAACTTCTGCAATGTATCTTGTAGATAGTATGCATTGCTGCTACTGGGGGGTCAATACTAGTAGATGTGGAGCCAGTTGAGCAGGCTTGTTTGTCCTGGATGGTGTCATGCTTCTTGAGTGTTGTTGGAGCTGCACGCATCCAAAAAAGTGGGGGAATATTCCATTACGCTTCCGACTTGTGCATTGCAGATGGTAGACAGGCATTTGGGAGTCAGGAGATAAGTTACTCATTGCAGTATTCCTAGGCCCTGACTTATTCTTGTAGCCGCTGTATTTATATGGCAAGTCCAGTTGAGTTTCTGGTTAGTAGTAATGCCCCAGGATGTTGATAGTGGGGGATTCAATGAGAGGAAGTGCCATTAAATATTAAGGGATGACTATTAGATTATTTGTCTTGTTGGAGATGGCCATTGCCTGGTATTTTTGCAGCACACATTACTTGCCAGATGACAGTCTATACATACACCGTATCCCCCAACTTAAACAGTCTGAACTTTATTCACTTGGTACCAGCAGAAGTTTGATTAACAGCAAGCTCTGGAATGTACCAATATACAGTCAAAAGTTTAAAAACATTTCACACAAGCATTGAGGTCTAGAACTTTCTGAGTAAAGTGCCTGTCATAGATTAACGAAGCTTTCTTTCATTCTGAACATTAACTGCTGTGTTTGCATTCCACTCTCTGAACAATACGCGGGTGGTCATAGCTAAATCATTTAACTTCAGTAGCCAGATATTTATGAAACTTCAGCCTGATTCTGGTAACTTTACATCTTACTTAGACAGGCTTTTAAAGTATCATTAATTCTGCCATGGGGTAAAGTGGAGGGATTGGCACTGCAAAAGACTATAGGCAAGTTTGCAGGTGATACAAAAACAAAATGGGAAGGCCAGTGGCGTAGGTGACACAAAGAGACTGTGGGGGTAGATAGATATTTAGGGATAAGAGAGTGGGCAAAATCTTGGCAGATGGAATGCAATCTGGGAAAAGGTGAGGCTATGCACTTTGGTAGGAAATTGAGAAGCTGAACATTACTCAAATGGAGAAAGATTTCAGAAAACTACAGATGAGTTTGAGAGTCCTCGCGTAAGAGCCATAGAAAGGTAGTATCTAAGTCCAGCAGGTAATAGAGGCAATTGGAAATTTTGGCCTTTGTTTCGAAGGTAATTAAGCATAAAACTAGGAAGGTTTTGCTAACACTGTACAAAGCACTATTCCGACAACAGCTGGAATACTGTGACGAGTTTTGGGGCCCCTTATCTAGGGGAAGATATATAGTTTTAGCACTATATGTAGCTAAGACAACATTTACAAGGCTGATACAGAGTTTACAGGGACCGATTCATTGAGTCGGTTGGGTCTTTGCTCACTGAATTTAGAAGAATGGGAGGAAATGTATATGTTTTTAGGGGACTTGGGGGGTAGATGTGGAGAAGTTCTTTTCTCTTGTGGGGAAATCTATGACCAGAAGGCATAATCTCAGAATAAGACAGTTGCACATTTAAGGTGGTGATAAGCAGGAATTTCTTTTCTCAGAGGGAAGTGAATTTGTTGAATACTTTACCATAGAGTGCTATCTATGCTGGTCTATTAAGTATATTCAAGGCTGAGATGAACAGAATTTTAGTCAGTGAAGGAATCGAGGATTACAGAAAAGGCATGGAAGTGGAGTGGAGGATTATCAGATTAACCATGATCTCATTGAAAGGTGGAGCAGACTCGATGGACTGAATGGCTTATTTCTGTTCCTGTGTCTTATGGTGTTATAGACTTATAACATCTCTTTCCCTGTTACCTTGAATTATTGGTGAAGTGATTTCTTTCCCCCAAACAACCAACTCCTTTGCTCCTTTTCAACAAAATTTGACATTCCAGATCCATCAAAGACTTTTTTTTTCTCTGCCATGGTAGCCACTTCTAGTTAGTTTTCATCCCTCACTGTTCTCAAGTAAACCAAATTAGGTTTCATGTCATGCTGCTGCACTGGGTCTCTACTTAGCACTGCTGCCTCACGATGCCAAGGATTCGATTCCAACTGTGGGTGACTGTCTGTGTGGAGATGTACATTCTCCCCGTGTCTGCATGGGTTTCCATCGGGTGCTCCAATTTCCTCCCACAGTCCAACGATGTGCAGGTTAGGTGGATTGGCCATGCTAAATTACCCCATAGTGTCCACGGATGTGCAGGCTGGGTGGATTAGCCATGGGAATTGCAGGGTTAAGGGGATAGGGCAGGGGATTGGGTCAGAGGGTTGGTGCTGACTTGATGGACTGAAAAGCCTTTTTCTGGACAGTGGGGATTCTATGATTCTGGTGTAGAGATTAACTATTCTCCCATTTAAAATGATTTATCACATAAATCCCAACTGCCCTTGTACTTTGGTCCTCATTAGTTGGAGCAACTCTACCATAACAAGCAAAATTTACAAAAGTTCACACCAATCACTGAACTGACCCACAATTCCAAGCAGTTTAGTAGTGCAACAATTTCATGCAAAAAAGACCAGTCTCAATATTTCTGGAAGCACGACAGCACTCCTGGGGTTTCTTCATTACTTCTATTTGATCAATGATCAATTGGAAGCATCCGATCCTAGAATATCATCCAATCAGTGGCACTAGGTGAAAGAAAGTTTGATCCAGGGTAATCCTCAGAACAATCACCTGATTTATCTCTTAAAATACCACAGTAATATCAGTGGAGGTCTTGGCATCAACCAGCCAATGCCTGTGGTGGCACTAACTTCATAAGAGTTAGCTAACAGAAAGCCTTATGCAGAACTATGCCATGTTGAACAAAGAACTTGCAGCGTTGGTCTGATAGCTTATTGGTCAGCTATGACCTCAAACCAATCTGTATTTCCTTTCTGTTGTTGTGCAGTACTGGCCTAAGGAATGGTGCCTTTTTCTGGTAAACAGTGGCACATGCGGTATAAACTCCATCAGCTGTGATCAAACAAGGTCACATTGGTTGCTCCACCATTGTCAATATAAGAACCTTCTCTCTTTCAGGGGTCAGGTGGGTGCTCTGGTACCTGCTGTTCTTGCTTCTGCAGGCAGTGTTGTGTGTGTCTGCCCATGCCTCCCTTTGACCTCAGTCATGATTCAATTGCTCTCAGGAACGTAACCTCCCTGGAAATCTAGGCCACTTGACACATTCATTCAATCATTCCTTAATTGGTTCCAAGAATTTTGCTCCAGGCGTCCATTTCAATTGCAGACTTTGTCCACTCGTTTTGAGCTTGTAAGATCAACAACATAATCAGAATTGCATAAATGTGTCTCAGGGAAACCAGATAAGTAAATGAGGAAGAAAAGAACGGCAGATATGATGTTAAGTTAATACAAAGTAATATGGGAGGAGGTTTGCATAGAGCTTAAATATCCTGAGTGATGTATTTCTGTGCTGTAAATTCTAAAAGAAGAATGTCCCGTGGGAATGCCTATGGAGTGACAAAATAAAAGTAAATTTCCTTGAAGAAGGCATAAGTAATGCTCTGGGTAAATACATTCGGCAATCAGCAGCATTAAGATGTCACCAGGACACACAGTGAACAATGCTCTCCAACTAATGAGTGCCCAACAGCCAAAGCTAAGTTAATATTTTTTACAGATTTTAATAGTTGGTGCAGGCAGGATGGGTTATAGCCAGTTATTCCGTACTGAACAATAACATATTCAATTGGCAAAACTAATTTGAGAGATGAGTTTATGAAATGCTTTCACAATAGTTTCCTGGAATAATATGTGGTGGAATAAAACTATTGTGCAATGGCTCAGATTTAATTGGCTATTACAGTAAAAGGTTCTTGTGTAATATAATTTATTTCCATGTTAATTTTGAAAGCCATGAACCTCCAATGCCCATCCAAGAATCTTAAAACTTAGATAAAGTCAATTATGTCAGCATGAGAAAAGCTGGCTAAAGTTGATTAGAAACGTATAAATAAAAAGGTATGATGGGAAATATTTAAGAAAATAAATCAAAATGTTCAACAGAATTACATTCTATTTCATGGTTTACTGGGGAAGTTAAAGCAAAAGTCTTTACTTAAAGAAAAAGCATCTAAAATCTGGTAAATCTCCAGAACCTGATGGTTTACACCCTATGGTTCTAAAAGAGGAATCTGGAATGGATACAGTGGTTATATTTTTCCAAAATTCTCTAAATTCTAAAATGGTCCGGTGGCTCAAAAGTTACAAAATACAACCCTGCTTTTCAAGAAAATAGAAGAAAGAACACAAGGAATTAAGACCAGTCAGCTTAGCATCGAGTCATAGAGTCATATAGCATGGGAGCAGACCCTTCAGTCCAACCAGTCTATGCTGACCATAATCCCAAACTAAACTAGTCCCACCTGCCTGCACTTGGCCCATGTCCCTCCAAATATTTCTTATTCATGTACTTATCTAAATGTCTTTTAAAAGTTGTAACCGTATCTGCATCCACCACCTCCTCTGAAAGTTCATTCCATGCACAAACCACTCTGTGTAAAAACAAAGCCCCCTATGTCTTTTTAAAAGCTTTCTCCTCTCACCTTAAAAATATACACCCTAGTCTTGAAATTCCCCACCCCAGGGAAAAGACACCTGCCATTTACTTTACCTATATTTCTCATGATTTATAAACATATATTTAGTAAGACATTTCAAATGTGTTATGCAAACTATATTTAATTAATTATAATTCCTGTGCTGTCTGTGATACCCTAAAAAGAGTAAGTTAAAACAGTGCTTGGAGAAGCCTGAAATTATTGTATAATTTTAAACTTGGAGCAATTATTCTGAAGGTGTCTGTTCAAATTAACATGTGGAAAGGAGTCAATCTCTAATGTATATTGGTTTACCAAAATAGTCAATGCTTGTTCCATTTGACCACTCTTTACACAAGCAATTTCATGCCTTGGTGTATTCCAATAAGCAGTAGCTTATGATTGGCACATACAGCTCTCAAATTATAGGGTTTAGAGCTGCACCCTGGTTAATAATAATCCTGAAGCCTAAAGCAAGTAACTACATGTTTTCAAATGTAAAGAAGAAAAATAAATGCACCAACTAACAAACCACTTTCTTTACTCCCAATCTTCTCGATGGGATATGGTTCCACAGGGACTGGCAACTCTTCAGCATGCCAATCATGTCTTTAACTAACAAAAATACATATATTAAGCATAAATTTTTGTTGCTGTTTTTTTTCCCTACCCCATGCTCATGGAATTGTTGCATCCCCTCCCTGTGCCAATTAAGACCAGGCAACTTAATACAAACATGGATCTATTAGTCTTCTTGGTCTGAACTCTTGCTATCAGACTTTTGAAAGCCTCCAACATATCAGATGTCCCATTTACCTGTGAACAGTCTACTCCAATCAATTTTTGAATGTTCTTGACTCATACCATTAAATTTGCTTTACTTCAAATATAAACTTTAATTTTTATGGAAGGCTTATCGTTTTTCATAACTATTTTAAAACAAATAGAACTTTGATCACTTGACCAAAAGTGATCCCCTACTATCACTTCAGTCACTTGCTCTGTCTTATAACCCAAGTGAAGGTCAAGTTTTGCTCCTCTAGTAGGAATATTATTTTCCATAATGCTGGAATCCATTAGTAGGAAAGTCTTTATAAGGCATAGAAAAATTATTAAAGAACAAAGTCAAATAAGTTAATGAGGGGAACATTGTTTTTACCAAATTACTTAGCGATTTCTTTGAGGATATAACTAGACTAGTAGACTAGAGAAAAAGGAATAAGCAGATGTATTTTACTTGTTTTTCCAATAGGCATTCCATCAGGTGACACACAATAGTTCAAAATGCAGGGTAACGCTCAAGAAGATGGAGGTCAAATGTTCGCTTGAATGAAGGATTGGGAAATATGCAGGAAACAGTGAGTTGATGGAACATAAATGATGTGAGTCCTTTAATAATCAGTGCAATATTTACATTTGATCTTAATGACTTAAGAGAAACCAAGGGCAATATATCTAGGTTTGGCTGATGATGCAAAGTTAGGTAGGAATGTAAGCAATGAGGAGGACAAGGAGACATTGCAAAGAGATATAGGCAGATTAAGTGAGAGGGCAACAAGTTGTCAGATGAAGTACTTTGTGGGAACATTTGAGGTTATTCGCTTTGATAGGAATGATAGGGGAAAAAAAAAACTAAAATGATGCTCAGAGAGATGTGAGTGTTTATGCAAGGAGAGAGAAAGTTTACTTGCAAACATAATAAGCAACTGAAAAGCCAAACAGCATATTATGAAGGGATTGGAATGCAAGAACAGCAAGCCTTGCTATCGTTGTATGGGATTTTTGATGGGATCACATGTGCAACTGTGTACAGTTTTGGTCCCCATGTTTTAGGATGGCTGAACTTGCCTTGCTGGGGTCCCAGCAAAGGTAAACTCAATGAAACATATAGGATTCTGAACAGGGTAGACATGAGAGGGTGTTTCCTGTGGCTGGGGAATCTAGAACATAGTGAGGGTTGGGCACAAGGGGAGCGATAGAGCCTTTGTATATGGCATTGATTATACAGGACTGAGATAAGAAGAAAAATCCGTATGCATGGAATCTTTAGAATTGTCCAACCCAGAGAGTGTGAATATTCTCTGAATATTTTCAAAAATTAAATCAATAGATTTTTGATCACTCAGGAAAGCTGAGGGATGGAAGGAAAATGGATTTGCGGTAGAAGAGCCACCACAATGGTACTATATGATAGAGCAGAATCAAAAAGCCAAATAATCTCTTCCTGCTCACATTTTTTCTTTCCCTAAATAACAAACAGATGTCGTAGATCTATGCTGACTTGTCTTCGCTAATGTTGGCCAAGAACCAGTCCAATTTTCCTAAAGGAGATGCCGTCTGAAATGTAATCAACATTGAATTAGAAGCTATGGTCCCTTAGTGTGTTTTCAGTTTTGTACTGCTGCCAAGCCTCTATAATTTGAATAGCTAATGTTGCCTTATCAATTTTGTCATAGATCCATTAGACTTGGGATTTGCTAACTTTTAGAATGCTTCAGCAGGTGGTTTTGCTTGGTAATATGAGTTTCTTTCTCAAGAGAAAACAATCTAAAAACATAAATCAAACTATTAGATATAATCATTTCAATTAAACTTGCAAACATGTATATTTAGGCATGCCAGACCTAGAGAGATTAATTAATGACACACATCAAAAAATGGACTTCTGTTTAAAAAATGTTAATACTTTACTAGAAATCTGAAACTCTGACATGGAAGCAAATTGCTTGAGCTGTATTTTAAATAGTCAACTACTGAAAGCTTACAGGAATTCATACTGATGTGTTCCATCGGGTGTACATTCCTGGCTAGCTTTTCAGAATAAGAAACTGCACTTTTAAATCTTGCAGAAAATTTAAACTCACAAAGAACTTTTGTCCAGAATATTTGCTAGATTAATGTCAGGTAAAGTATAAAGCTCATTTACTCCAATGCCAAATGAAATTGTAATAACTTTGTAATGAAAGTATTAGTCTTGTGCACTTCAAGAAAATTACAAAAAAAATTGAAATATTAAAATACGAATGTTGGAACATGTGTCTGAAAGTTAAAAGCACCAACGAGCAGTGACTTTACTGGAAGCTTTACTCAATTTATTGCTGGACTGAAGGGTTTATTTTATGACAAACGATTGAACAGATTAGTTCTATATACATTGGAGTTTAGAAGAATGAAAGGTGATATTATTTGAGACATACAAGATCTTGAGGAGACTGGAAATGATGACCTGATGACCAGTGGATGCTCCCTCATGTGGAGGGAATAGAATAAAACAGATTAGAATAGTTTTTCCCTCAAAGGGTTGCTGGAGTGTGGAATTCTGATGTTTGAGTTAGGCAAGATTTAATAGTTCTACAACCAATTCCCAGGCAATATTCCTCAATTTGGTTCCTGATGGAATTCACCAACTCATTCAGCTCCCAGTTGAGGAGGGATGAACTGGCTCCCCTTCATTATTCACAATCTATTGGTTAATTGCAACAAGGTGAATTTAAATAGGATCCTTCTCCCTATGGATACATTTCTCTCAGGCTAAAGGAATTTAGTTTTTAAAAGTCAATTTAATCAGGCTTTCTTAAGTTAGCAAAACAGTGAGCTTATTAGTTACTAAACATGAGCAGAAATAATAACACAACACATGCACACTCATTAGAATTAAGAGTCCAAAGAAATTATAAGACATGAGTCAGTCTCTGAGCCATTTTTGAAGAGTAGATGAAAAAACAATGCGGACATTATAGTGGATATTATCAGTAACGTGATGTTGACAGCTGGAAGTCAATTTTGAGATTCTTGGCTTTGCAGTTTGATTGAAGTTCTTTTATCTTGGTTCTTTTGACACAGCCTAGCTGGCAGCACTCAGAATGCAAGAGATTTTTCTCTTTCCTTACCTGCAGTGCAAGATTATTTGTAGCTTTTGTCAAAACTGCAACTTTTACAGCGCATTAGTCCATACTTCAGGATGTCAGGCCACTAACATACAAAGACCAAGGTGGAAGCCTGTTTTTAAGTTTTTTTTGGATTGATCTGGAAGGAGAAACCACAAGCACCTCTGCAGGAGCTGGCTCTAAGTCTTTCTGTTTGAAGTTTTCCTGATTTTTACAGGTATGACATTCTGGAATTTCTCCCCAGATAGCTACTGAATTTACATCAGCAATCAGCTTGGCTATATCAATCCTCCTTTAAGAAACATATGTTGGAATTAAAGCTCAATATGTCCGTAGGTTTCCTGGGGTTATGATCCACAGTCATGATAGTAGACTGTGAAGTCAAGGATTATGGGACACAGACAGGAAAGTGGAGCTGAGAACACTAAATCAGCAATCATCTTATTGAATGGTGAATTAGGGTCTTGCTTCCAAGTCCTTTATTGCTATGAGCACATGCACAAGCCTGTGTCATGCATGTGAATGTCAAGGGTGAAATTCTTTGCCAGCATGGTTCTTTTTGCCTCTAATTTCAATAGAATTCAATGAAATGTTGCCCTATTGGGCTACCATCAGAACATTGGATTCATAGCAGTTAATTAGGATCAAGTGGAAAGTGTAATACTAGTCAAGTTCTACAAATTTTAGATGAACAACCTGCAACCCTGCAAAGCTGATAAATTATAAAGGTGAAGGGCCTTGTAAGGCTACATAATCCTAAATAAGCCATGCAAAATGATTTAAGGCCAGTTCAAAGATATTGCATTTAAAAAATAGAAACATAGAAAATAAGAGCGAGCAGGCCATTTGGACCTTCAGCTTTGTCATTCAATTTGATCATGGCCAATCATCAAACGCAGCACCCTGTTTCTGTTATCTCCTCAAACCCTTTGATTTGTTCAGCTCTAACAGTTGAAAACATTCAATATTTGGTCCTCAATCACTTTCTGTGACAGAGAATTCCGCAGGCTTACCACTCTCTGGGTGAAGACATTTCTCATCTCAGTCCTAAATTGCCTATCTGTATGCTTAGACGATGATCTCTGGTTCTGGATTCCCGGACCATCCTTCCTGCACTTACCCTACTTAGTCTTGTTACAATTTTATAAAGTTTCTATGAGATTCAACTCTTGTTTTTCTAAACACTGGTAAATAGTCCTAACTGATCTAGCCTCTCATTGTTCAGTCCTGCCATCCCAGGAATCAGACTGGTAAGCCTTTGTTGCACTCCCTCTATAACTCTTCCTCAGATAAAGAAGCCAAAACTGCACACAGTACTTTAGGTGTGGTCTCGTCAAGGTCCTGTACAACTGCAGCAAGCCATCCCCACTGTCTAACTGTCTCACTATAAGGCCATCATACCATTTGCCTTCTTCACCTACATATTTATTTTCAGTGATTGGTGTGTAAGGATACCCAGGTCTCATTGCGCATTCCTTTCCAATCTATCACCATTCAGATAATAATCTACCTTTTATGTTTTTGCTATCAAAGTGGATAACCTCACATCCATCCGCATTATACTTCATCTGGCATTCATTGGTCCACTCACTCCACTTGTCCAAATCACACTGAAGCATCACTGCATCTTCCTCACGGTTCATTTGCCCACACCGCTTCATATTACCTGAAAACTTGGAGGTTTTATATTTACTTACCTCAATTCAGAAAACTAATATATTTTGTGAATATCTGGTGTCCAAGCATGTCTAATCCCTGGAGTACACCACTTGGAAAAAGATCCTGTTTATTCCTTCTCTTTGTTTCTTGTCTGCCAGCCAGGTAAATATCCATGTCAGCACACTATCCCCCGGTCTCACATGCTTTAATCTTACATACTAGTGTCTTACATAGGACTTTATCAAAAGTCCAAACACATCCACTGGCTCTATTAGCTACATCCTCACAAAATTCCAGTAGATTTGTCAAGCATGATTTCACTTTTGTAAATCCATGCTGACCCCGTCTGATCCTATCACTGTTTTCTAAGTGCACGGCTATTATTTTTTTTCGTGATTGATCCTAGCATTTTCCCTACTACTGATGTCAGGCTAATTGGTCTATGATTCCATTATTTCTCTATACATTTAAAAAATAAAATCTGGGTTATATTAGCTACTCTGAAATCCATAGGAATTGTTCCAGAGTCTATAGACTTTTAAAAAAGATGATCATCAATGCATCCATTATTTCCAGGGCCACTTCGTGGAGCACTCAGGAATGCAGAACTTATTGGATTTTAAGCCATTAATTTCCCGAACACATTTCCCTACTAATATTGATTTCCTTCAGTTCCTCTCTCTCACGAGACTGTGTTCTCCAACATTTTGGGGACATTATTTGTGTCCTCCTTTGTGAAGACAGAATCAAAATATATATGTTTAATTAGTCTGCCATGTTTTTGTTTCTCAATATAAAGGACTTACACTTGTGTTCATTAATTGGTTTCTCTTCACATACGCGTAGAGCTTTTAAAATCAGTTTGCGTGTTCCCCGTAAGTTTTCCCTTGTAATTTTTTTCTACACTTTTAATTAGTCCCTTAGTTGAAATGTAAACTGCTCTCAATTGTGAGGTACTTTTTTTTTGTCAATTTGTCTGCTCCATCCTTGGATTTCATGCTATTCCCATGCTAGTCATGACCAGGCCCTTCTTTCCTGTCTTATTTTTGCACATCAGAAATGGACAAATTATAGTTCCTTCATGGTTTCTTTAAATGCTTGCCACTACTTATCCACCATCTCTTTAAGTAATGTTCCTCAATTTATCACAGCCAGCTTATGCCTCATACCATCATAGTTTCCTTTATTTAGAGTCAGGACCCAAGACTTAGAATCAACTACGTCACTTTCCATCTCAATATCATATTATTCACAAAACCCCCAAGGGCCCTCACACAGCTACACAGCAAATTATTCCTTTCTCACTAGACAATACCCATGGCCTGTTCTTTACTTGATTCCTCAATGTATTGATCCAGAAAACCATTCTTTACACACCCAGGAACTCCTCCTTTACAGGATTGTCACTAATCTGATATGCCCAATCTATACATGGATTAAAGTCACCCATTATTGCAGATGTTCCCTTATTCATTGTGTCTCTAATTTCCTGTTTCATGCTTACCTCAACGTCACCACTAGTTTGGAAAGTGTATATACAACACTCACTATTGTTTTCTGGCCCTTAGTATTTCTAACATCTACCCATAGAGGTTACACTTCCTGGAGCTAATATCATTACTCCGTGTTGCAGAGTGCATTCTTTTCATTCTTACGAAAAGCACATTTGGAGAACTTGCAGTTTGGGAAAGGGTAGACCTGATTGATATTCACTTGGGTCAGTGAGCTGCGGCTTTTTGCTTTTGCCTCTGAAAAGGATTTTGGACTTTGTGCATTACATTAACTGGTGCCTTATTCTTAAAATTGCTCCCTTTTGATTTTGCTCTAAATTTCTTGAGGAATAATTAGGTTAGTTGTTGAGCTTGATGAAAGAAAAATGTATAAGTTTGGGAAGATCTAGTCCATGCAGCATATGCTCCTCCTTGATCGATTGGCAGATATTCTGGTTCCCACCATCTTCTTTCTTCCCACTGTAGCTCCATATTTTCAATGGAAAATCATTTTTCCCTTACATAAGTAAAAGCCATGGTATCTTCACATTACATTATGGGCCAGTGGTTCCCCAACAAACTGTATCATAAAGTACACTATCACATTTGAAATAAATTAATAGAAAATGCTGTTGCTGTCAATGGATCAAAACTTTACGACTCCAATCCAATAAATACAACAGAACCAGAACTATAATTTGATTACAATGACTATACCAATTTTGGGGTTAGGCAATTTACATTTAGTAATGATTCTGCACGATGAGCACATTTTCAGCATTAAGGTGGTGCAAATTATGTCAAATACACCTGGGATTGCTCCAATGGAGCCTGATTTAGGATTAGAGAAACAAGCAGAATTGGATCCCTTTATGTGCCAAATTTCTGTGTGTTCCCAGGTTAATTCTGAATTTTATTCTTGATAGGCAATATGTTGGGTGCTCCAAAGATGAGAAAGCTGGAAATCGCACAAGTGACAATGCCACTAGATATTTACATAATAAAGTTTCAAAGGTGCACTGAGAACCTCCACGACACAATGTATATAATCCCATCAGAACATTCTGACTTCCGTCTGTTGTTGTGTACAGGACACTCATGTCAAGAAGTTGCCTGTCTAGCAGCACTTACAGGAACATTTACAGGCCACTACCCAAAACAGTAAAACACCTGATCCCCTATTAAAATTAGAGCCCTGCTGTGGACTCACTCTCCTGTTGATTACTTACTTGGCTGACTTTTTAAAAAAAAACCTTAGAAATAACTAAGACAATATCAGAAAAACAATTTTCTTTCGTCTGCTTCACTTCCTCATGGACTTGTAGGTTTTGTTGAGTTAATCATCAGTGTGTCACTAAGGAAAGTAAAATCTCCCACCCTTGCTGAATTTTGAATTCTCAGCTCTGGACTAGGAATCATCATTGTCTAAGCACCATAATCAAGTGGCACAAGCATGATTTTCCAAGCTTTCTGACAAACTGCAACAGTGCATGACCTCCCTGAAGTTCTAGTTTAGGTAATCTTTAACGTTTCATTATTTCACCGTTAGCCTCTTGCTCTCCTTCCATTGATCCTCTGGTGACAATTTTGAATTCTAACTATTCTGCGTGTATTTATTTGTCCTTATTGAGAATTTCCCTAGTTATTTTTTCCATGTAGTTTACACTTTGGAACCGTCATAAACATGGCATTTCAAAACACCAATTTTCTTGCTCCATTTCTCATTGCTCCAAGCTTCACTTCCATAATACTGTTCTGACCAGACATAACAGTTGAACACATTCTTATTTCAAGCTGATATTCCCTAGAATGTTGCTTTGTTTTGTAAATACCTTTCGACTGTCCCATCCTTCAAATCAGATGTCAGTTCTGCTTTTGCCAACAGATGTTGCTGCGCTTCACAGCTAGTTGAATTGATTGAGGTGACCTAATTTGCTCCAATTTACTGCGCTGTTGCACTCTGGAAATGCCTTCTCCTTGGTCATTACTGGATTAGGTAGAAGTATTGCTAAATTAACTTGGATTCCAATGAAAGAGCTTGCTACACCATTTCTCAAGTTGTGCCCTGTGATTCCTTCAACAACACAAGACTCCTCTCAAGACACCATTAAAAAGCAAAAAACTTTTATTTAAATTTTTTTTCTAACCTTCCCCCTTCCTGAGTTATTTCTTGAATCAGAAAAATACCTTTTTTTCTTTTGCCTTACTTCATAGAAAATTTTTAGTTTTTTGCTGATTTAATCAATAATCAAGAAAACTGTACAATATGCTGAAAAACTGACAAATTATTTTCTTCAATGTTCACAATTAAACTACAATTATTCTGGCTATTAAAAAAAAAACTAAACAATGAATTGCATGATGCATCTCACACAAAAATTCTTTACAGGAACAAAAACAAACAAAAAAACCCCGTTGTTTTCACTTTATTTTCATGACGCACAGACTATAATGTTGGATGCATGTAGTTTCACAGCACTAGAGCAGAAACATCTTCTGATTCAACGCACAGTAAAGAACTTGCTGACAGCAGCTGAAAATTCTAGAATGATAAAACACATTTCCAATCGAAACCACAGCGCAAAGAGCTGAAATTTGACAATTTTTATCACTTAGCAACTGATCTTGTATGCAATTTTATACACTTCTTTTAGAACTCTTTTTATAAATGTGACATAAGTCTTGTTATAAATGGTCGTCCCCTAAATGAAAAAATGTCGGACAAAAATTGCATGAGATAATTTGAGCAATTTGGTCAGTTTTGTGAGTATTATTAAGTAAATGGCAGCTTTAGGAAAAATGGTCAATTCAAGTTAACTCTGTTCCTGCTTTTACTCTTCACTGGCTCAAAGACACTTAAAATTAGTGGCAACAAAAAACTTATTACAATATTTGGTGTTTCGATAGGCAAATAATTTTACAAGCTCAATGTGTCAAATGCTAACACTGCATGACAAAATTTCAACTGATACAGAATAAGGTTTTTTTTTTAAAAACTGCAAGGCATCTCCACTCAAGAGTACGCCAGTATTATCCATACTGTAGACCTGAAAAATAAAGATGTGGGATCAAGCCCCAGTCCAGGATTTAATTCAATACTGGGAATGCCGCCTCGACGACAAGACATCGAAAGGCTTAAGTTCTCTGCTTAGGTGGATATAAACGATCCATAGCTTTATTCAACAAAGTGGGAACTTACCTAGTTTGTCCATTACCATTTATCAACACTAACTACAGGCATCAATAAATCTCAATGCATGTGGAAACGTACTGTGAAAACTGACCATATCAGATATGACAGTTGCGGAACTGGAGAATCCTGATGTTATAGAACCGGGAGTCTTCCTTTGCCAATAACACCATTCAAAATTATATATTTAGATATTTGTATGGCACACTGGATCTCAATGTAATATTGCACAGGACACAACATTGTAGGACTGTGTCAGTTCACAGAATAGTTAATTCAAGATAATGCTTGTTAAGAACTTATTTATTCCTTGACATTCAGCAGATCAAGAGGTGATTTAAACAAATTTTTAAGATAAAGGGCAACAACCAGGGCAGTTGGCGAAACAAGACTATTTTCACAAGTTGGAATGTTTAGGACTGGGGAGGCGGGGGGGGAAAAATGACCAGTGTCTAAAAATTGGAGTCAGAGTGTTCAGAAATATTCTTCACTCAAAGGGATGACAGAAGTTCTCTCTTCAATAAATGACAATTGATGTAGATAAATTGTTAACTTTCAAGCTCAGTTTGATAGATTTTTGATAGCCACATATACGAAGGGATATGGAACATAGGCAGGCATGTGAAGCTTGACTGCATATTAACCATGATCTCATAAATGGTAGAATAAGCTTGAGGGATTAAATAGCCTACTCCAATTTCTATATTCCTTCTGAAAAAAATTGTATTGAAAAAAAGAACTGCCAAGTTCTTGCAAGAGAGATCAAAGCAACAACACAAATATATGTCAAAAGATATAGACATTTTAAGAGATTTAGTTCTTACAGCTGGACGGTATTATGAATTTATAATAAGCTTGTATTTCCATGACCACAGAAGCTTACTAGAAAAACAACAGTATAGACAGGGTTAAAATTATCTCACATTATTGTGAAAAAAAATGTGTCTTGTTTGGAAATACCATTTTAAAGTCTTCTGTCAACCAGTTATGCATGTTGCAATCTCAGGAAAGGGTGCAACCAAAACACGATAAACTGTCATATCCTTTGACACTGGTGCTTTTATCTTCTGTAACGATATCTTTTGAAGTGAAACCATAGTTGAAATATTCCATTGGCAAATTGACACCTAAAACCATGCCTATGAGAGTACTCCCATTCACGGTTCACAATTTTAAAAGCAATGTCTTCATATGGAGGGCCTGCGTGGAAGCGTAGAATTGCAAAGTCTTTGTTGTCCACACATGGCTCAAGGAAATAATGTGGGGTTGCCCTTTTGTCAATAAGATCTGGATAAAATATGTTGAATTTGTAACCCTGGACAATCTTTGGAGGAGGATTGTCAAAATCATAATGTGTTTGATTGTATTTGTTCCACTCAAAGCCTGTATGAACACGATTGAAAAAGCGGGGTTTCCTAGGACGATATTTGTCAGCCCAAAGATAGACTTTGCCAGTTAAGGGCATCTCCACACTGAATTGAGCTTCATCAGTTCCCATTCCCTCCTTGGCTTTGCGTACAAAGGCATCTTCAGCACTCTCACTGGCATCACCTATGCAAAACAAGTAAAACAGATGCTGAAAACAGAAGATAATTCAATCTACAAAGCAAACATTAATTACTTGAAGAAACTATAGGTCATAATAACTAAAATTTATAATTTGATGTACAGATCCTCAATATTTAACATGCCTAGATAATCATGACATGTAGCACATTAAAATGCCACATCTCGATGCTTAGGAACTAAAGGACAGCTTGCATATATCTTAATCATTATTGTGCTTTCCCCTCTTGCTTTTCATTCAGACTTTGAGGAGTACAATTAGAACACACAAATAAGAAATATACTGGTTATCACAAGTGGGTTGGAAGGGCATCCTTATTGATATTATACTGAAAGCGGTTTGCTGAAAACAGAGACTGTCACAGTGAAATGTGAGAACAAAAGGGGACCCTGCTGACCCTTCAAGAACAGAGTATGTGAAATGAAATAACGTTTTCATCGAGACAGGAAACCTTGGGCAAGGAAAGGTAACATTTCAGAGACTGTGGTGTGGAAAGATATGTAATAAATAAAAACTCAAATGCAATTTTTGCAGTTAATGAAAATAATTAGTAAAATAGTTACAACATGAAGCAACACAGTTTATCAAAGAAAAACTCTCAGATTTTGGAAGATTGTTCAGTCAACAGATCATTCATTTACCTGTCACTTGCAATTGCTGTCTTGCCATCATTAATTTTTGCAGATCTTCTTCAGCATCTACTATGTGGGTGTCCATAGGTAGTTCATGAGGGCTGAGTAACCTAGGACTGTATTTACCAGCATCATAATCATCCAAGCTTTGCTGGATTAGATCCTCCTCAGTAAGCACCGCCTCTCCTTCAGCTTCTGGCTCTGCATTCTCATCATCTTCATTTGTTTCTGAAGTGCCTGAGGCAGAAGTGCCTGGTGCTTCCTCGTCTTCGCCTGATCTTCAGGATAAAGTTTAAAAAATCAGAATCTCACTCTTTAAAAGTGATAGCTAATGGGCCTCAGAACCATCAAAGTGGAATCACTTCCAAAATTTCTATCAAAAATGGTTGGTTAATTAGGAAACGAGTAACGGTTTTGCCAAAACATGCTTAAAAACTTTTGATTCTTCTTTTGGGTATATTCTGTCCAATCTAGAGGGTGTTACCCCAGCTATTGCTATAACTATTTGCTATTTTACAATGTGGAAGAGTATTTCAAGGGTACAAAACATAAAAGTAGCTTGGTCTTTGTGCCAAAGTTAATTATATTCAAGAAAGCTGGCTTCTTTTACATAATGAAAGGCTGATACGGCAGACAAGTAACACCAATTCTGAACATCAGAATTTGTGTTTGTACCTAGGAATTCTAAAAAAGTACCTGCATGAAACAAGGCAGAGGGCCAGAGGAAAGGAACAACGTTACAGACAGGTTAGGCAGAAACAAGAGGTGGGAAGTCATGACACAAAGTAAAATTGGTCAGCACTAGCACAGAAGTAATGAAGAAAAAACAAAAATAAGGAGGTGAAAAAGGATGAAGGGGGTTCCAAGAGGACAGACATTGTGACTGATGCCATAAGATCGACAGGATTGCAAATGTTTACTGTGTGAAGCTGCTTTAGTAAATTCTGAAATTCAATTGATGTCTACACCATTAGGTCATAAAATGAGTGGTTAAAATTTCTGGGTCGCCAGAACAGGCGCATATAGCACAGAAATTAAAAACAAAAATAAGGATACCTACCTGTTCTTGGGAAATGGAGGCTCTTTATTTGGAATTAAAAAGAATGGTTCACTTTCAATTTCTTGATTTTGCTTCAGCATGCAAATATTCTGATGTAATTCATTTCGGCCAGTTTCATCCATTCTAATAAAAACAAAATAATGTTCAGATAAACTGAAACTGTAGAGTACAAAAATATATTTGAGTTTACTTCTTTGACATTAGCCATTTTCTGTTACGTGTTATATTTGGATGTTACAATAATGAAAAAGACAATACTGTTCTCTCTACAGAAACAGAGATTTAACATCAACAATCCCGATACATAAACTTTTCCCACATTGCACTGCCACTTCAATCACAGAAATTGACTGATCTAGGAAATTAATAAAATTATTCCATAATAACTGATAGTTCACCATCCTGTATAAAATTATTATTTGGGTCAAATACTTTACAGTAGTGCAAGGTGTTAAAATATTTAATTGGAATTAGTGTCAAAACAATTCAATGGAAATTAGCAAAAAGTATATCTCTATCACTTCATATAACTTCAGTTATTTTTATGATTCAGTATAAAGTAGTATTGGCTGTAGAATCAGTTCAATTCATTGTAGCTTCAAATTTGCTATATTATGCTCATTTATGGAATGCTGGCATTGTTGGTTGTGCCAACATTTTATTGCCCATCTCTGGCTGCCCTTGAGAAGATGCCTTCTTGAAATGTCGCAGTCCGAATGTAATAGGCAAACCCACAATGTCAATTGGGAGGGAATTCCAGGATTTTGACACAGCGAATTTGCAGGTGACGGTTTTCCATGTATCTGCTGCCCTTGCATTTATAGATGCTAGCGGTCAGGAGTTGGGAAGATATTTCATCTCCAGTGTCAATGAAGGGCAGGGTTTTATAGGTCTTTATAGACAATGCTATTGATGGAATTATGCTGTAGACACACCATCTAGAAACTCCTCCATTTCAGTAATCTTGCTAAGTTTTCTCCAGTTCTTCTCGTTCTTGTTAAGGCGCTGGTAGTCAGAGTCCAGTTTCTGTATTCAACTGATCAGTAATTTTCAAACATTTATGACACAACACTGAAAATTATTATGACCAATCCAATAGAGGCACAGCCAAAGTATAAAATAACTTACAAAAGATATACAAAGTGATTTTACAGTCACAAGGAAAAGACGAAAAATGTTCTCACTTTAATCTTTCAAATATCTGTTATCCTTACTTGACAGCAAGGTTCTCTGTATTAGAACTGCTGGATCAGGACAGGTTGCTCTGTTCTTTACTGAAATTTACTGAGTACGCATGTGAATGAGAATAAGACAACTTTTTTTTAAATATGCAGCTGCCTCAAGTAAGCCTGCTGAGATCAATCGCTTGTAACACAGAACAGTTTTCACAGGTACCTCAAAAGCAATTTCCATGAAAGTAAATAGTTGTACAGAATGGAACCAAACGTCTTGATTAACATGAACTATCATATCATCCCATTGCCCTCCTGAAGATTAATAATCAGAATAATACTAGGCTGTAATACCGTGGAGAGGGCAACATCAGAAACCATGACAGTAAAACATCATCAGTTCATCAACATCTGAAACCCAAAACGTTTTACTATGACCAAAAACTTTTAATCTATTCTTCTTCCATTTACCTTTATGGTCAGCAGAATGCACAGTTGACTGCAATGAACTTCATGAAAATAGAGATTACATGGATCACCAATATTTAATCTTAAGAATGTCTCCAACATGGAGCAATGCTAACATTTAGTGTGATAGCTTCTAAATAATGATCCTACATTAAAAAATCAGGTTAATTCATGATTCAAGAGATTAAACAAGAAGTGATTCTAAGTGTTCTTGTTCTCTCTGCAATAACCAGATGGAGGACAGACCCTAAAACAGCGTGAATACGTACCTTTCCTTGGGAGACTCTGATTCTTTCTTTAGAATGGGAAACAAGGGTTCACTTTCCACTCCCTGCTCTTGCTTCAGTTTGTAAAGCTTCTGACGCAATACATCCTGATGCCTTTCACGTAGTCTGAGGGAAACATCACAAATACAAAATATGTAACAGTTCATTCAAATAAGATAATAATATAGAGGAAATAAAGGACAAGTCTGTGACTTTTTAGTATCTCATTAGGATTAAAAAAAAGAAACAGAAGATTGTTTGTGACTGCTCTACTGTCTAATAAGATCACAACTGGTCTTTGCCTCATCACTATCTACTTCATCTTGACATCTCAATTCCCTTAAAATCCAACATTTATGGATCTCTGCCTTGAATATCCATAATGCTATTTGGAGTACAGAATTCCAAAATTCCCGGCCATCTAAATGAAGAAATTTCTTCTCATCTTAAGTGACTTGATATTTATCCTGGGATAATGACATTAGTTCTGAACTTTCCATCCAAATTCTGTACTGTCAATCCTTGAAGAATCTTATAGGTTGCAATGAGGACATCTTTCATTCTTCTAAGTTTTACAGTGCAGGCCCACTAGAGTTAATCTCGATCATAAAACAACCACTTTAAAGTAAACCTTTTTTGCCTCACTTCGGAGGCATTATATCCTTCTTTAGATAGAGACCAAAACGGTTCATGGTACTCCAGATGTCATCTCACTAAAGCTCTGTATAATTGCAGCAAGACTTCACTTTTTTCTCACTATTTGTCTTCCTTAATGCTTGCTGTACTTGTATGTCAGCAAAATATTGCCTTTTTAACTTCATTCAAATCCTTCCAGTCATCACCACTTAATAATTCATGCTATTTGAAAAATACTCATTTTCTCTTCCTTCTGCCAAAACTGACACCATCACATTCCCCCACATTTCACGCTTTGCACTGTCATAAAACATGGATGCATTAACACTGCCTCCAGGACGACAATATAAATTATTTAACAGTCGACATTACAGAAGTCAGCCTTGTAGCACCACACTAGTCAGTCAACAGATTGCCAACCTGTAAGTGATCCTTTTATTCCTTCGCTGTCTTCCATCTTTTCAACAATTCTCTATTCAAGCCAGTATATACACCCAATTCCACAAGCTTACGTTATGCAACCTTTTGTGCAGCACCTTATGAAATGCTTTCTGAAGATCCAAATACACTACACCCACTAGTTCCCCATTACATACTGTGATTGTTAAACCTGTTAAAGGTTTGGGATGTAATGAACATAATTTCACTTTTGTAAAACCACTTCTATTTGGTGTAATCAAGTTATAATTTTCCAAGTGCCTGTTACCATGTCTTCATAATGGCCTCCTGTACTTTTCTGATGACTAATGTCAGGTTAATTGGTCTGTAGTTCGCTGTTCTTTCTCTCCCTTTTTGTTTTAAGCAGTAGCATTATATTTGCCACTTTTCAATGTTTGGGCAATTCCAGAATTTTGGAAATCATAATCACTGCATAATATCTGTAGCATTTAAATGCACAACTTAAAGCACTGAGTGAAAACAAAATTATTTGTGACATGGAAGATAAGTACAATTAAAGGCGATTTGTTTACCTTCACTTTGTGGAGGCTAAATACTGAGACATGTCACGCTGAATAGCCTGTTACAGTTTCTATGTAGGAAGGCCAGTGGACAAAAAAGCTTGCTGATTGTCTTTGTCTAAGAGGAATCGGGCAACTTGGGCAAAATTCCAGAATCCATATCTCGTGTAAAAGGGCTCCATTGCCTATACATTTGTAACATTCACATAGATACATGCTGATATGTACCATTCAATGGCAACAATACTTCAAAAATTATAGAGTTCTACCAAGCAGTACCATTACAACCATAGAAAAGCAGATCTGAAATGAGCCAAAAGTTTCATACCCATAAACCAACATCCCCTCTGAAATGTACTGTTGCACAGCAATCCAAAACACTTTGCAAAGCCCCACTGTGTGCAAATAAAAAGGAAATAATACTCATTATGAATCCTTTTGTTTTTTTAAACAGCCCTCTGCCCCTTGTGGTCAATCCTACCTGGCTCTGGCCATATATGCCTTGAGTTGTTGCAATAAAGATTCCCAATAGCCAATGTCCAGATTTGAACCACCAGTTTTGATCTTTGCCTCAATGTTCAGGTACAATGCTTGAAGCTGGTTGTAAGTTTTCCCTTTAAATACCGACTGGACATCAGTGCTCACTGAAGTGTTGATTCCTTCTCTCCTCTCTCCTTGAGAAGAATTTAAAGAAAAACAGTGAATTAGAAACAGTATTCTACAATCATTTAGCTTTGAACAAAATTCAAATGTGACCAATTCTACAGGAAGAAACATATCTGGACACTGCCACTGCAATTTGTAAACAAGCACTTATTCAAAATGGAACTACTACCATTTAGTAGAATGTCCACGCCTAGGAGCCATGCACGATATGTCAAACTTAATGTTTTTGTTACTGTACTATTTGGTTTCCATTCTGTGCTGAAGGTATACATACATCACAGCTGCAATATCCCATCTGAGGACTCAATGATCCATTTATTTTCAATATCCACCTGACCATTATAGTAGGTAGAGGGAAGCAATTGTATAAAACTAAAGATGGTTTTCACGTGGTATCACACCTTACAAGGCCTATGAACCACATTTTGCAAAATGTTATATGATATGATCAACTAAGATCAACGGACATTTTAAGCCAGGGCTTCTCCAAAGTGGGGGTCAAGACACCAGTGTTTTGCAAGGTTTGCAAGGCCACTGTGCAATTTGGACAGTTATATCAGCTATTCTCAGTCAATGATCACACCAATTTTCAAGTCTCAAAATGGGATCACAGTGGGAAAAAGTTTGGGAAGCAATGTTTCAAGTACTAAACAGAATGCAGCAGCTCAAAACTGTTATATCTTTTGCTTATCGATCCATTTGAGTTACAGAAATGCTCAAAGTGAACAGCAGTATGGAGTAGAACTCGTATTATAGAAGGGTCAAGTATCAAAGGACACAGATTGTAGGTGAATGGCAAATGAAGTAACATGACATAAGAAATATTTTTCTTTTACTATCCTAAAACTAAATCTGGAAGTTTGGAAAGAGTTAAAAGTACAATTTTTGTCCAGAGATCATGAGCAGCCTGCTCTGAGACAGGTTACACATTTAAAGTTCAATTTATCTGCAACCAACTGCTTTACGTTCCAGTCATTGCTAAGTCCTAAAAGCCTATTCATAGTGATAGAATCATACAGCACAGAAACAGACCCTTCAGTCCAACCTGTGTGTGTGTACCAGACATCCCAATCTAACCTAAGTCCCATTTGCCAGCATTTGGCCCATATCCTTCTAAACCCTTCCTATTCATATATCCATCCAGATGTCTTTTAAAATGTTGCAATTGTACCTACTTCCACCTCTTCCTTTGGCAACTTGTTCCATACATGCACCACCCTCTGTATGAAAAAGTTACCCCTCAGGTCCTTTTAAAATCTTTCCCCTCTCACCTTAAACCTATGCTCTCTAGTTTTGGACTCCCCCACCCTAGGAAAAAGACCTTGGCTATTCACCCTAGCCACGCCCCCCCATGATTTTATAAACCTCTATAAAAGGTCAATCCTCAGCCTTTGACGCTCCAGGGAAAAAAGCCCAGCCTAATCACCCTCTCCCTATAATTCAAACCCTCCAGTCCCGGCAACATCCTCGTAAATCTGTTCTGCACCCTCAAGTTTAACAACATCTTTCACATAGAAGAAAGGCAACCAGAATTGTATGCAATACTCTAAAAGTCCTGCCACAACATGATATCCCAACTCCTAAACTCGTGTTCTGACCAATGAAGGCAAGTAAGCCAGATGCTTTCTTTACCACCTTGTCTACCTGCGACTCCAGTTTCAAGAAACTATGCACCTGCATCCCGAAGGTCCCTCTGTTCAGCAACACTCCCCAGGACCCTATCATTTACAGTATAAGTCCTGCCCTAGTTTTGCTTACCAAAATGCAACATCTCCCATTTCTTTAAACTAAACTCCATCTGCCACTTCTTGGCCCATTTGCCCAGCTGATCAAGGTCCCACTGTACTCAGATAATCTTCTTTACGATTCACTACACCACCTAGCTTGGTGTCATCGGCAAACTTATTAACCATTCCTCCTAATCTTATATAAAGACGAAAAGCAGTGGACCCAGTACCAATCAATCATGGTGGCACACTGCTGGTCACAGGCTTCCAATCCAAAAGGCAACCCTCTACATCATACCTCCAAATCAATTTTGTATCCAATTGCCTAGCTCCCCCGGATTCTATGTGATCTAATCTTACTTACTAACCAATCTACCATGTTGGTCAGTCTTGGGAGCCATGTAAGTCAGAACAGAGAGGTAAATCTTGAAATAGCTTGGAACAAGACCTACATTGACTTGAACTAGTATTGAAAGTTGGTTAAAAATTTAAAGAATGCAGAACCCTGTAGATTATTGCAGCTTGCTAGGATGATATCATAACTATAAATTAGGAGGAGGACAGAAAAATGGGAAGTCCAAGAAAGAGAGAATGGAATATTGAACTCAAAGCCATGTAAAGCAACAGCATGTGTTCTGGGTTGCTATTCTTGAATACACTTAGTATTTGACTGGGTCTAAGAACTCATCCTTGGCATAGAATACAACAACATGATTAACATGTCTACATGATTACAAAAATACACTTCCCAACAGTCCCTTCCAAGAAAACAAAATGGATCTGATTGTACTTTCCAGCAACAAAATCCTTCACTGAGTGAACAATGAACTGTATTGGAGACAGTTTTTTTGGTTCTCTCTAGCCCTAAAGCCTTATATTTTGTCCTTGCATTGCTTCTGACTGTTTCATACAGGTTCTTTCTCTTTGTAATCATGATGTGCATGTGGTGTAGCTCTAAGCTATTGCATATAATTTCTGCCATTGGAGTCTAAATGGAAAGCACCGATACAAAGAAAAATAAAATGTGCTGGCATTAGCAGTACTTCTCTGTCACTGAGAGGCCTTGCTGCAAGTGGTTTCTCATACTGTGCTTTGCTGCATGAACTCCTTAACCATTATGTGGCATCCTGATCACAACCTGCTCCACTATAAGGACTGGTTTGAAATTCTAGCTCAAATACTTTAAGCTTTTTTTTTGTTCCAAATATTCAGGAGTTGGTGCACTGTTTCTCTGTATGCCAGAGTGCAAATAGATAGCAGTTGGAATTATAAAATGGAGAATAAACGTATCAGGAACTTTAGAAAAGGAGATGAGCTTTAGGTTGGTTCAGGGAGGCAGACTGAACTTGGAACTTGCACTAGGAACCTGGATGAGGTATAAGTTGGAGAGAGCAAACACGCAGAGGCTGGAAGGCCAGGCAGTTCATACATATTGAAGGAAGTGTCCATGGCACGAGTATGCACGTCTAAGCTGGGAAGTGACAGTTTTAAATACAAAGCATGCTTAGTCTGAGAGGGTGAGGGAATAATAAATCAGTTAAAAAATTGTCAACCTTTCTAAAGCAACAATGCGTAGACAAGGAAAACAAAACTCCCTGGGTGCCGTATGACACGAATTAAGTTTGGAGATGGACAAATACAAACACAGTAACCAACCATTACAACTAACATACTGTTTAACACACAGAAATAACAGGCTTTTATTTTTAGAAACAGTTTCATTTGGTAGAGAATAAAATACAGTATTTTGCATTATTATAGGAAATTTTTAACAACCTTCCTGTACTACAGGGAAATTCCTCAGACATGACTAGATCAGCCGTCACCCTAGATGATACAACATTTCCTGTGGATAATTCCTAATTATTATATTATTATTATTCGATTAACATTCTACAGTCTAGTCTGTTACAGGTTTCAACTGGCTTTAAGGTCAACCTTCAAAGCTAGATGTCACGCAGTTGGATAAAAGTTTTCAGCCAAGAGAGGTATTTTCTTTTCCCCATTTAGATCCCAAATTTACTGGTGAGTAAATGAAACAGCTCACCAAATCTTGTTCCAGTTTTAGTTTTCTGTAAATGATTGTTTTGCTGACGCTTGAAAAGTGGTTACAGTTTTTTCCATTCATAAACGTTAACATTGTACACAAATTCGAGGTAAAGTGAATGAAAAGTGTACATAGAAGTAACAAGTGCGTAAACCATATAAATTAAATAATTAAAACTCATTAAGAATGACAGTTCTGATGGAATGTCAAGGTTGCAGTATGTGGGAAGTCCAGGATATCAACACGATCCAGGACAAACAGCTCTGCAGTATGAGTTTGAAGTTCAAGCAGATTCAGCTTAATTCAAGCAAGATGCCGAACAATAGACATTATGATGCATAAGGGAGGGGACAGGGGGAAGCTTAACTACATTATTTGTACCAGGAGGCAGTCATACTGCTTAGGCCATCAGATTTAGTCAGTAGTCAGAGACAGGAGGGTGCTACAGAGTGAGGCAGGTAAGGGAGCCAAAGGGCAAAAGTCTCAGTACTTGCCCAATAGGTCTGAAGTTCTCTCAGCCTCCCTCAGCTGATGGAAAACAAAATGTATGCAAATTGGTCTTGGCAGGTGGCCTCAACTTTTTACAATTTACATAAATGACCTAGATGGGGTACCACCAAGATAGGTATGAAGAAGTTACAGATAGACATAGGTTAAGTGAGGGACAAGGATCTGGTAAATGGAGTATAATATCAGAAAATGTGAAGAAGTTGTTCACTTTGGCAGGAAAAATTTAAAACAAAAGCACAGTATTATTAAAATGGAGACCCACGTAGAATTCGGAGCTGCAGAGGGATGTAGGTGCTCAAGTCACAACAAATTAGGATGCAGGTACAAAATGTATTCAAGAAATCCTTTACTACACGAGGAATTGAACATAAAATAAATATTATAATGGGAACAGGCAATGCCACATCTTGAATAATGTGTGGAGTTTTAATCTCCTTATTTGAGGAAGGATGTAACTGTGTTGGAGGTGGTTCAGAGGAGGTTTACTAGACTGGTACTTCGAATGATTGGTTGCATTATAAGGATACGTTATACAGGCTGGACTTGTTTCCAAAAGGAGTTTCGAAGAGCAAGAGGTGACTCGATTGAATTGTACAGAATGGTCTTGACAAGGTGGATGTGGATGTTTCCTCATGGATCAGAACTAGGGCATTATTTTAAAATTATTCGTGTTTTATTGCCCTTTCAGAATGAGAACCTCTCTTTCTCCCACTGGTTGTGCGACATTTGAACAGCAACTATCTTGAAGAGAGGGGTGGATAGATCTGGTTAGGTAAGGGAAATCAAGGGTTAACCATGAGTCGATGAGGATGTGGAATTCTAAACAAAACAGATCAGCATGATCATATTGAATGGTGGAGCAAGGTCAAGGGGCCAAATGGTCTATTACTGCTCAAATTTTTGTATGAAATCTATATTAATAGCAAAACTTGTATAACTTGAGAGTCTGGGAAGGTAGCTAGGTATATTTATTTCTGCACAAAGTTTTAGCACTGCAAATCTGCAGCATAACTGGTTAATTAAAAAAAAAAATCAGCTTAAATAAATTCAAACTGTCCACTCTCTGAATATACTCCATTATTTTCCATTTACCTGGTCCTTTTCCAGAAGCTTCAAGCTTTTTCAGGTTACTTATTTCATCCTCCGTAATAGTTGTCATATCTCTCCAAAAGTCAGCATTCTTTCCCTGCTCCAACTCCATATAAACCTTCGGGAAATGATAAAAGTCAGTCTCAAAGATCTTCAACTTCCGTATGATTAGACCTTGCATAATGTTAATGTTTCTATTTCTAAATCATGTAACAGTCTAATTTGCTGAAGTGTTTTCCTTTGAAGTTTATCTACACAAAGTGTTCAAAATATTATCAACACAGTCCAATTAATATTTCCACAGTAACTCAATCCAAAGGGACAAACACCCATCAGTAATGTGTGATCCTTGCCAGTGAATGTTAAAACAGAGCCAACCACTGCACACCTCATGACCAAACAGAAGCCTGCCCTCATTGATTTTTCACATACTTGCACTTCCAATATGAATGAATTCCATAGAAATAAACGAGTCATTTTCACTGTGGAAGGTGGTAACTTGTGGGGTAAAACAGGCATCATTGCTGGAGCCCCAGCTGCTCATAACATGCATCGACAAGTTAGCTGACAGAATCAACATAATATTTCCAAGTTTGTTGATGACACAAAACTAAGAAATTGAGAGAGGTGAAAGGGAAGAAACTTCAAAACAATTTAGTTGAGTGAGTGAGCAAATACTTGGCAGATGCATGTAATTAAGTATGCAGTTAACCACTTTTGCATTATTTAAATGTTGGATGTGTGATGAAAAGCAGTGGACCCAGTACCGATCATCGTGGCACACCGCTGGTCACAGGCCTGCAATCCGAAAGGCAACCCTCTACATCTTACCTAAGCTGGAGGAAGCACAGTTACTAAAATCTTATTGAATGAGGTTATTTTCAAGGATGACCTCAAGTAAGGCAAGCGAGGGAGTGATCTGACTCAAGGCACAACAAACAATGATAGGACACATCCGAGCTTTTCTTCCACAACCCTACAAAATAGTTCCCAACAAGTAAATCCAAATGCCTTTTGAAATTTCCCAAGGAAGCTGTTTCCACCACTCTTTCAAATATGTGTTCCAGATCACTATAATCCTGTGGGGAATAAATTTGTTTCTCTTGTTCATTTTTTAATATCTGTGACCTCTACCAAATCACTTGCTTGGGAAACAGTTTCACTCATCTTCATCTATCAAAACCCCTCAATCTGGGGCACTTCTTTTACATTTTATTTTGATCAACTCTGCTATGGGGACAAAAATCCCAGTTTATCAAATCTCTCCACATAACTGAAGTCCCTTAACTTCTGGTTATTCTCCACTGTACCACTGCTGAGACTTTGGCATTCTTTCTTAACAGTAGTATCCAGAATTGTGTACAATATTTCAGATGAGCTTAACCAATAACTTCTAAAGCTTTAGCAGTGACTTCCTTACTTTTGTATTACATCCCTAACCACAAAGCCAAATAACCGATATAGTTTAAGTACATTACCAACCTGGCAAACCACTTTCAAATGCAGCCCAGGCCACTGTTCTCATCCGCTCAGAATAATACCATTTAGATGATACTAACTCTCCACGATATTCCTTTTCAAAGTGAATTGTTAACACCTGTATAGATTAAACTGCATTTGCCAATTTCACTAGTCCATAACCTCTCAAAGTCCACGACTATCCACACTCTATTTATATTTTTGCTCATTTTTTGATTCATCTGCAGACTGTGAAACTGTACACAAGTCATTTACACAAGGTTTGCCCCAAGTGCTTCTTTCTTCAAAACGAAAAGGTCGGTTGTGGTAACTTATCCCAATCTTCACGAAAATCCATACATATCTAATTTCTTCATTTTGCTTCAGAGAACTTCATCATAATTACCCGACAGTGGTCTCATCATAATCACTGACAATCTCTCGCAGGGGAGGACGACTCTGCCACTCTCAGGGTGAGTCCACAGGTGGCTGTCAATACCGATGCAGCTATCGCAGGTGCTGTAACACTTGGAGCAGGTGGTGGTCAGGGCACTGGTATGGCAACACATTCCTTTTGGTGCTTTTGCCTGGCTTTTCTTCCCCAACATCAAGTCTTGAGATGCTCGACGCCTTCCTGGATACTCCTCCTCCACCTTGGACAGTCTTGGGGGGGAGTGATTCCCAGGTGTCTGTGGGAATGCCATTCTTCACCAGTGAGGCCTTGAGGGTATCATTGAAATGCACCCTCTATCCACGTGGGGCTCACCTGTTGTTTCAAAGCTGGAGCACCTTCTTAGAGAGTCTCGTGTCAGTCATGTGGACGATGTGCCCAATCCATTACAGCTGATCAAAAGTGTCAGTGCCTCAATGCTGGAGATGTTGGCTTGGTTGAGGATATTGGTGTTATGTCTTTCTTCCCAGCAGGTTTGCAGGACCTTGCACAGGCAACATTGGTGCTACTGCTCCAGTGCCTTGAGGTATCTGCTGTCGACAGCCCATGACTTAGAGCCATATAGGAGGGTGGGAACCATCACAGCTCTGTAAACCACGATCTTAATGTCAGATCTGACACTGTTGTTCTCAAACACCCTTTTCCTCAAGTGGCCGAAGGCTGCACTAGCACACTGGAGGCGATGCTGGATCTCTTCTACAATAGTTGCTTTGGTCCACACGACGCTTGAGGCATTGGAAGTGGTCAATGTTCTCTGAGGTCGCCCCATGGACCTTGATGATTGAGTGTTTACTCGACAATGCCAGGCCATTGGCATGGAGGACCTTTGTCTTGCGGATGTTCAGGGTGATACGCATGGTCTCACGTGCCTCCATAAAAAAGTGCTGATGACAGTCTGGAGTACGACCTCTGAGACTGCTCATACACAAGCATCATCTGCGTACAGTAGCTCCATGACACTAATTGGGATGACTAGTTGGAGTAGTTTTCTGATGACTGACATTAGACTGACTGGCTAATTGTTACCTGGTTTATCCTTCTCCCACCTTTTCTAAAAATCATGCAAGATGGTCCCTGGAAACATTCCCATATTCAAGGAGAACTGAGAGATTGTGGACAGAGTTTTTGCTAGCTCCACCTTAGTCACCTGGAATACAATCTATATGGATCATGTGATAATACTTAGGACCTCCTTTTTATACAATGCAATCTCTTTTCTCTGTTTATTCCAACTTTAGCTTTATGCACTTTTATAAAGAAGGCTGGAAATTCTCATTCATTAACTCAGGTATCCATCTTTCCACAAGAATTTTCTCTTTGTTCCCCACTGAGTTCCACAATTCCTTTCCATTTTATAGATTTATAAAAGATTTTGATTCTTTTTGCCTTTCTTGGATCTTTTTCCGATTTTCTCCGCACTGTTTTATTCTGCTTAGTTTTTTTTTAAACTGCACACTGTATTTACTGCACCTCACAGATGGAGTAATATAGCGATGATCACTTGAGCCGCCTGTTCTTTAATCTGCTTCTTAGCTCTAAAACAAAATTCCTATTTTTGTCATTGGTTCCAACATGGATTATAACTCTGGCTATGCTAGGTATTATTTAAAATCAAATTGTCAATGGATGTTATGATATCTTTGGAGTGGATTGGCGTTGAACCAAGGCCTCCTAGCTCAGAGGGAGGGACACTATCAACATACCATAGGAGTCCTCCTTCCAGAATATCCTGCATCTGTTCAGAGATATATTTTTATCCTCGCACCAGACAGGAAACACCATTCACAATTCACAACTGTGGTAATAGAACCTTTGAATCTCCTATAGAAAAAGAAGTTCTCCAGCTTCTTGTAAACCCTGGGCAGCTGAGTTTCTTAAGGTGCCATAATTTGCTTTCTCTTAAAAAAAAGAAAAAGAAGTCTTCCTCTCTTCCCATGTTTTGGTCCCTTCTCAGGCTGACAGCATAACAGGAAATTCAATTTTAAACAAATTTTAAAGTACTCAACCTGCTCGAGATAAATTACTGGGAGGGCAAGAGGGATCTGAAACATCTACACAACAAAGCCACTACATTTCAAGGCAGTTTTGTTAAACGTGCAAACTTTCAGCCATTACTGCCTCACTCTTTTCTTCTCCAGAATTCTTTCCCTTCATATCTTCAAAAGTCTCATAAATGTTGAGCTATTCATAAACTTAAGTTTATAAAGTGCTTTGAGCAATTTACACATTGTGAAAATTCAAATTTAGCACAACTGTGACATCTAGTGGCAGTACCTCAAACGTACATCTTTAAAAGTTCTGAGCATCAACAATTTAACACAAGAAAGCTGAAACATCCTCACAGTCAAATCTTGACAGTGCAAGCTGGCTGAGAGGCAAGTCAATTGAATACTTTTATCTTGATTACTTGTCAATGCTGGAGCTGATCAGCTCTCAGACTGAAAAGAGCCAATAAATTGTCATCTTCCAACATCAGGACTTTGCTAGCTGACTCTCAATATTGAGACAACTACAATTTATAAAAAATATTGATGTGTGTTGTTTTAAATTGAGTTGGTTCAGATCTGCCCCTGTTTTGTTAAAATTATTTAGTACTGTTAAATTCCCCCAAGCAACAAAATTTCAAGCTAGTTGGAGCAGGCTCCAAGGTGTTACAAAGTAGTCACTGTATGCAGTTCTCTACTATTACTACAGTGTGATAGCTACAGTTAGAAGCAGCTGTGAGAAACTTGCTTTACTTTCAGTATTCAGAGTAATGAGAGGGCTGAACTACTTTTCAATGTCAAAACAAGCATTCTGAAAACAAAATTTTGCTATTTCTCTCATAAATCCTCAGGGAACACATGCATCACCGGCAATGTCGACATCTATTAGTCATTCGTAGCTGCCTGTGGTGAATCACCTGCAGTTTGATACAATTGAGCAAACTAAATTAGAACCTTAGTGGGAACACCACCACCTGCACGTACCCCTCCAAATCACTCACCACCCTAACTTGGAAATATATCGCCGTTCCTTCACTGTTGCTGGGTCAAAATCCTGAAATTCCCTCCCTAAGGGCACTGTGGGTCAACCTACAGCACATGGACTGCAGTGGTTCAGGTCGGCAGCTTGCCACCACCTTCAAGGACAACTGAGAATGAGCAATAAATTTTGGGCATCCAGTGATGCCCACGTTCTGAGTGAATTTAAAAAAAAGGAATCTTCAATAATACAATCTTAAGACATCACCAAAGAGACATGAAATGGTACACACCCTTATATCTTCAAGAAGATCTTCCAAGTCTGATGCAGTCAGCCCATTTAGAAACGTGTAAGGTTCATGCATTTCTACAGCTAGATCATCATCTTCTGCACTGATGTACTTTGCAAGAAGGTCAATTGGCTTGGCTCTGCCTCCTAAAATGCGAATCTTTGATCTAAAACAAGAACAAATTCACAGCTTTCTTCTCACTAACATATATACATCAACACGAAGTATGCTACTACTGAGACTTACTATTCTTCTATATTGCACACCGTTGAAAAGTTGGATAGAATTATCAGATGAAATAAATTAACAGATTGCAGGAACAAAGCATACATTACACGAACAAACTTCTTTCCTAGCCGCCCCAGAGGAATTCATTCAGGTCTGTATAAATAGACAAAATTAACACTCACACTTTATACAGGATAAACATTTAAATGAATTTTGAGTTTCAGTTGAACATCTTTACTAATTATTCAAGGTGACTGGTTTAAAAATGTAAATCTCATCTCATCCAAGTTTCAAAAATTCAAAATTCAAGTTTTCAAAAATTCCTTTGCGTAATAAATACTTTCCCAGTTAATGAAACCCACATTCCACGAATAATTTCTTTTCAAAAAAGTGGTTTATGGCTTGTGCACACATGTATTCAGCAGAAGTCACATAGCTGCCAATGGAAGCAGGTACTTAAGTTTATTTTATTTATATTTTCAACAAGGGTTGAATACCTCAGCAAAAAGAAAGGCATTCAGAATGCTGGAAATTTGAAATAGAAATAGAAATAGAAATAGAAAGTACTGGAAACACTGAATAGATCAAGCAGCATCTTTAGAAACAGAAACGGAGTTAACACTTCAAGTTGACCTTCCATCAGAATTCAGTTCTGGCAAAAGGCCATTGACCTGAAAAGTTTGTCCCATTTTTCTCTCCTCAGCAAATGCTGCCCATCTTGCTGAGTATTTTCAGCATGCTCTGTTTTTATTGAGTTCTTTAGCCGAGAGAGATTCAGTAGCAGATCAAACAGCAAATTTATCATTAAGCATCAGATTTGATTATTAAAATAAATGTGCCAAACAAAAATAAAACATCACTTAGGTTTAATTTTGAATAATTCATCAAATTTGCCTCAAGTTGTAGTATTTTAAAAACAAACGTACATTTGTGCAAATGTTTGGACTTCCTGTAAGTTTTTTTTTTAAAAATAACACACTGTAACTCACTAGGAACAACGTCACTTTCCTCTCTGGAAATAGAGGTTACAATGCCCAGTACAGAACAAGTGATATTCCAATAGAGGCAGAACTACATTCTTTTCAACCTAGAGAATATGGAATAGTTTGTCTCAATACACCTTGCCAAATATGAAACTTGTTTTGTTTACCTCAATTTAGCTTGCTGTAAATGGAAATAATCCTCTTGTTCTGCCCAGGTCTTAAAGTGCTCAGCTTCCTTCTCGCGTTGTAACATCTCCAGCTCCTGTTCCCGTAGGCACTTTTCCCGCTCCCGTTCCAGACGTAGTTGTTTCACCTACAGCCATAAACAGAATGTGTAAAAACTCTTTGCCAAAAAGCACATTGTTTCATTTGGCCAAAAGATTTTGTTGTACAACCACACAAAGGCTTGTAAAATTAATGATCCAAATTACGGCTCATAAATTAGCTCTTTTCTTTAATTCACTGATGAAAGGTTTATCGAGTGCATGTTAGTCATTTACAGGACAGGGGTTTATCAGTTTTATGTTTGTTTACATTAGAAGTGTAAATTTGTTCCATAAGTCAGTTATCGGTGTTTCCACTTACTGTTTCTCACTGAAACTGTTTCTACAAAATTGATACTAGTTTGTCAACAAGTTTAAATTTTGTTGATGAAAAAGTTAACAAAAATTTTTCGTGTAAAAAAAATGCTGACAAGCCCGAAATCCAGGAAACAGGATTGACAAAACAAGAGTTTTTCTAAGATTTTGGAGTAGATCTGTGGCTCGGGTTGTGGGTGTTGAGGTCGGTTGGCTCGCCGAGCTGGTTTGTTATTCCGCAAACGTTTCATTACCATGCTGGATAATATCATCAGTGCAGCCTCCGATGAAGCGTCAGTGTGTTTTCCTGCCTGGTTTTTAAACTCTGAAGTCCGTTAAGCTGGATTGCCTCACTTCCGGTTTTCCTTCGCACTGGAGTGTATATGAGGTCAAGTTCTAGTTACTTATAAGTGACTTTCTTCATGGCGTGCCAGGCTTCTAGGAATTCCCATGCCTGTCTCTGCTTAGCTCGTCCCAGTCGAATTGGTGGTTCTCCTTATCCATGTGGATTGAGATGAGTGAGTAGTGGTCGTGTCTTTTTGTAGCCAGTTAGTGTTCGTGTACCCTTGTTGTTAGTTTCCTTCCTGTTTGTCCGATGTAGTGTTTCTCACAGTCTCTGCGAGGGATCTTCTAGATGACATTAGTCCTGTCCATGGCAGGGAGTGGGTCTTTAGTTCGGGTGAGCAGTTGTCGTAGGGTTGATGTGGGCTTGTGTGCCACTCTGATGCCCAGCGGTCATAGGAGTCTTGTGGTTAATTCCGATGTGTTCCTTACGTAGGGTAGTGTGATGAGTGTGTTGGGGCGTGTGGTATCTTCCTGATGTTGTTTGTGTAGACATCTTCTGACAGTTTTTTGGATATCCATTTCCTTGAAAACCTGGAAGAGGTATTCTTCTCCTCTTGGCGTAGTTCTGTGTTGCTGCAGTGTATTGTCGCCTGTATAAATAGTGTTCACACACAGCTTCGTTTGGATGGTTACTGTTGAAGTTCAGTGCCTGGTCCGTGTGTGGCTTTTTCAATACACCTATGCTTTTCTGACCTTGGATTGATATGAAATTGGAAAGATGGTGAGAAACTTTAGAATCACAGAATCACACTATCTCTCAGCGCCAGGGACCCGGGTTCAATTCCACCCTCGGGCAACTGTCTGTGTGGAGTTTGCACGTTCTCTCCGCGTCTGCATGGGTTTCCTCCTGGTGCTCCAGTTTCCTCCCACAGTCCAAAAATGTGCAGGCTAGGTGGATTGGTCATGCTAAATTGCCCATAGTGTTGAGGGATGTGTAGATTAGGTGGGTTATAGGGGGATGGGTCATGGGTGGGATGTCTGAGTGTCTGTGTGGACTTGCTGGGCCAAACAGCCTGTTTCCACACTGCAGGGATTCTATGAACTTTCATTTTCTACTTTATAACTGGTCCTCACGTTTACAAACAAGATGTATTCTAAACCAAACTCTAATTAGCTGTGTCCAGTTTCCAACATTTACCAACAGCACAAACAGTTATGATACCTTTCAGTGTAGCTCATGGCTAACTAAGAAGAAATTTCTCCACATTTCTCCTGTTGATGGCAATTAAATAACCTTCTAATATTATCTTAAACAAACAGAAGCAAATAAAAGAAACATGTAGCAAAAGACAGTCAGTCAACAAATGTGTTAAATATTTATGGAATCACAGAAAAGCTGCATTGCAGAAGGGGCCATTTTGGGCCATCATGACTGCATCAGCTCTCCAACATTCTCCTGCTTTCATTTGTAGCGTATATGGAATCTCAGAAGATGCTGGATAACATGCCACACAACCAATTTGAAGGAAATTATAAACATGAAATAAAAGGGATACAAATATTGTGGATATAAAGCTGGCCAAGTGATAAGAAACAGAGATTAATGGTCCATAGATATTTTTCCGCTGCAGTAAGGTTTGTAGTGGACTTCCCGAGGCGTTGGTATCGGGATCTTTGCTTTTACTGCAGTATATTAATCATGATGTGCAGGGTACAATTTCAGACTTTGCAGATGACAAAACTTAGAAGAACTGTACTAAACTGCAGAAAAAAAAAATTTGGAGCAGTCACTTAATAAGAAATGTTGTTTTGTATGAGGGGAGTCTCTAGCAAGCGATGTTCTCATTTCAGGCAACAAGATTAAATCAATTTTATTTTAAGAAACGCACTACAGACTATATACTGAATTAGTTACTCTTCTCAATAAAAACATCCCATGAACTAACTCTCAAACAAACATTCAGCAGTCAGTTACAACCATTATGAGAAAATGGCTGAGAAATGCATTTAGCTCATATTTGCAAAACACAAGGTACAGTTGCAATGGAAGAGCAACAGATATTAAACCCATACTTTTTGCAATTCCAAGCGGTTGTCCTCTTGAATTTGCTTGTTTCTGTCCTTTAAATCTTTCTCAGCCAGGTGACTAATTCCTTTCTTTTCCAAAGCCTATAATGAAAGAAATAAAAAGTTAATTTTAATAAAGCAATAAAATTTACTGAACCATAATCTATTCTGAACATGAGAAAAATCTATAAAATCAAAAATATGAACACAAAACAGCAGCAGGCAATTCAGCCCTTCAAGCCCATTTGATATAATTATGGCTGATTGCAACCTCAACCCCACTTTCCTGCCTGCTCTCCATAACCGTCCAATGCATTTCTACTTAAAAATCCATCCGCCTCCTTAAAATGTACTTAAAAGTTCCCTTCTCCACTACATTCTGGGGTTCATGAGTCTTCAAGAGAAGTAATTTCTCATTTCCATTTTAAATCTGGTACACCTCAATATAAAAGTATGACTTCTCATTCTAGATTGGATGGAGGAAATATGGTTTCTACATTCACTTTGTTAACCCCCACTTTAGCATCTTACATACCTCAATTAGAGGAGATTTCAGCCAATTAGAGCTCAAAGAAGCATTATTTTCAATCAAAAGCTCCTTCAGTTCTGTTACAATGCAATGTTATCTCGGGACTGCTTGTGGCACAATGGTAGAGTCCCTCCCTCTGAAAGAGAAGACCCAGGCTCAAGTGCCACCTGCTCCAGGCGTGCATCACAACTTCACTGAACAGGTTGATTAGAAAGTACCTACAATGTTATCGATCACAATTTTAAAAAGGTAAGTGCCACTCCTGCAATGATTTGCAAATATTAAAAATATTTAATGAACAATGTCTCAGCACACTTCACAGGAGAACAATCCGACACTGACCCACAAAGAAATATTAGGGTAGGATACCTAAATCTTGGTTGTGGATTTTAAGGAATGACTTTAAAAGAGGATAGCTGAGTATAGAGATTTAAGGATGGAATTCTATCCTTAGGAGCTAGGCAGCTGAAGGCATAACCACAAATGAAGGAGTAAAGGAATTCACAAATGTCCACAAGGCCAGAGTTCAGGAGAGCAAGATCTCAAAACATTTTATGGTTGAAGTTAGAGTTTGGAAGGGTCAATACCAATTCAATCACAAAAGGTTGGGAATTTTAATAGAAGTAAAACATCCATCATCATAAAAATCACTAACAATAATTTTGGTGCAGGCAGAAGTACTATTAAACCTGCCTTTTCAAATAGATGCAAGAGATCCCATAGAAGACTGGTTATGCTGGGCAAACTTCATCACTTAACTATCAAAGCAAATTAACTGACATAGAGTAGATTGATTTCTGAGAGTATAGCAAATAGAAGTAAATGTATGTATATAAATGCTAAGGAAGAAATTGCAGAGGTTGGACAGTGTGGAATCTGGGAAAAATAAAAGTGTAAGAAGAGTCAGCCAAAACAACACTTGGACAAAATTCCAAAACCTTCTTCTCAACAATCACAAGCTATCTTAAGAAGACTTTAGATAAAGGTCTCAACTCTTCCAAGCTGCAAGTAAAAGATACTGTACCACTTTTCAAAGAAGAAGAGAAGAATGGTAACCTGGCCTATATTTCACCCTCAACATCAATACAAATTCATTGTCACATTGCTGCTTGCAGGGCTTATGCGCGCAGCTTTAGTGCTGTTACTTCCTACAGTACAACGATAAACAACCCTTCAGAAGTGCTTCATTGGGTGAAAAGCATTTTCTAGCAACCAAATTGTAAAAATTAGGACAATAAATGCAAGTTTCTTCATACCATGGGCAGAGTCTTGTTGCAGAGGCAAGGTTCTCCTGAGAAGGCTGGAGAGCTGGTAATAGAGCTGTACTGACTCTTTAAGACCAGGCTCAAGAGGCATGTTCAGTGAGGGCTGCTGCCTGGGGGCTGGCAGTGCCACAGAGGTGGTAATGGCTGCTCTGAGGACAACAACCTGGACAAAACTACCACATAAGTAATTTTTGTTTGCAGGCATGTGTACGTGTCAGGTGGGGTACTCTCAGTGGGAACCGCCGCTCCACGTCCAACCTCATGGCAAACACTGAACACTTTTGATCAAGGACCTTTCACAAGCTCCAGCTGAATAAACTGTTTGAACAGGTTAACTTGTTGGGTAGACTACATAGTGACAGGCCTGCTTGCAGCTTGGTTAATCCTTGGGGCAGTGGACTACAGCCTACGCCTAATCCTTAATTGGTCACTGAACAGCTTCAAATGGGGGCAGGGCAGGAAGGTCGTCCTTCTCACTTTAAATTTAATTCTGGTGGAAACAGGAAATTCTCCTCCAGCCCCCCTGTCTAAGCGGCCTTCCTGCCTCTAAAGTTGCTACCTCTGGAAGCACAAGATATGTCCCATGAATCCTGAGCATCACCAAAACGATGAGCAGATCAGCTTTAAGATTAGAAACAAAAACAGAAATTGCTGGAGAAGCCCAGCAGGTCTGGCAGCATCGGTGGAAAGGAATCAGAGTTAACGTTTCGGATCGAGTGACCCTTCCTCATAACTTTTAAGATTCGTGTCAAACCTGAACGAAGGGCGACTGGAGTTTAGAACCTGACATTCCGCAGCAAAACGAGTGCGAGACAATTGTCATTAACCTTATGCCAGATAAAGGTGCCGAGCAGGTTGTTGTCTCCGAATGGATTGTCCGCGTTCGTATAGCCCATATACTCCTCGCTCCAGCCCATTTTCTCCCTCTTCTTCCTTTCTTTGGCCTCTTTCCTAGCCAGGCGGCGGGCCCGCTTCTCCTCCGGGGTCTCGATGGCCTTGGCCAGTTCTCGTTGCTGCTTCTTCTCGGCTTTCTGCTTCAGCTTCTCCTGGAGGCTCAGCAAGCGGCTGACACTGCTCGGGCTGCCGGAGGGGGAAGAGGATGAGGAGGTAGGATGGGGAGAAGGCGGCGGTGAACGAGACCGGCTCTGGGATCGGGCGGGGGACGAGCGCGATTTTACCCGTCGGTCGCCTTTGGGAGACGGGCTCCGGTTCCGGCTGCCCTTCCTCCTCCATCTCCCGTCCCGGGAAGTTGACCGGGAGCGGCGCCGCTTCTCCTCCCTCTTGTGGTGGCCGTGGCCGTGGCTGTGGCTCCGGCTCCGGTCCCGACTCCGCTTCGAACTCATCATTTACCCAACCGTCAACACCAGAACAAAGGTCCTCTCTGACACACCAGCGCAGCTCTGACTACAACCCGCCTGACCCACTCCATCAATCGTTTCACTAATCATCAAATAGAAATAATGTCTCGTGTTTCTTTCGCGATACTAAAGCACAAAAGAAAAAACAAATATGGGGAAATATCACGGGATTATGTTATAAAAAGACGAATCAGGCGCCTGTGACCATGTGGGTCCTTTTCCTATTTGTGGTCTCGTAGTAAATACGACACAGGCGTCTGGACGAAGTTTAGTCGTTGTCAGTGTTTGAGGTTGTGTGATGGTAATGTCTGTACACTTGAACCAAGGAGGTATGGGTTCAGGTTCCATCTGCTTCAGAGGTGTGTTATGATATTAATAATTTATGATGCAAATAATCAAGTATTTGAAGTTGTGTATAGGACTATTTGGAGTGACCATATACTGAAGAAGAATGATTATTTCAGAATTACAAAGCAGTGAATAAACACGGTTGTAAATATTTAAAGATTTTATTTTTCTTCTGGGTTGATGCTAAACTTATCACAGTACAGATACTGATCCAACTTATTTTTTAAAGAGGGAGTCCTGGGGGACAGGCAGGAAAGTTAAGTTCACAAGTACATCAGCTTTGGTCTTGTTGAATGGTGGAGCAGTTTTGAGGGCCCAATGGCCTACTTGAGCTCCTATTTCTGGTAAGATATAAAGAAAATTTAAGCCAAAGCTACACTGTTACCCTCCCAATCCAAACAAAGTACTGTCCCAACCAGTGCGCTGACCTGATTACAACGTCACCTGACTAATCCCAACCGGGCTACCCACTTGACCACTTCACCCTGCATGACCCAAACTTACCTTCCTGTTTCATCCAGCAATCCCCCATCTACTAACCCAGCCAGCCCCCTATCCAAATACCCACTTCATTTACCTATCTGTTCACTTATCTATTCAATAACATCAAAGTATACTTTCAAACAAGTGTTTATTGAGTCAGTGTCTGTATTTCAAGGCAATAATATGCACAATAGCTCCACTTGACAAATTTCTTTGTACTTAAGATTCACAGTACAATTATTCTGTAAGGTACCTTGTACAAGTATAGTGGAAGAAAATCGTTCTTCATTTTTATAAAGTCATGAGTTAAGTACTATGCCAGTTTATCGTGCAATCTTTCATACATAGTTTTTGGTGAACAAAAATGGTACAAATTATGTATCCTCTGACACACTTTTTGAACAACTTTAAGCTAGATATTATTAAGTCATTGGTAGTACAGTGATGACATATTTTCAACAGGGAATTGACCATAATACAAGATCTGCTTTCTAACTCTATAATCAGATAACCAGAATTATCTTTTGGACTGACCATCAGAAGTGGCAACTACAGGTCCAAGTGCGAAACAGCCTTTCAATAAAGGAAATCTGAATGGGCCAATATTGAGTAATGTTCTGACGGACATTTACAAATATGAAGTAAAATTATTCAATTGCATTAAAATCTGTGTGCTGAAATCATGTTGATGGATTCAATAATGAATTTGATAAATTAGATCATTTGAAAATATGGATCCAAATATTTTAAACTTTATTAAAAGCAAATTTCAGCTGCACTAATTATATTGGCTCAATTTTCAAAGTGATAAAATATTGATTCACTTCAACATTTTCCTTCAATCTTCTGTGGGATGGGATGAATAAAATGACAGCTGACCACTTTGTTTTGCCTCGTTTTTACTTACATTTAATATTTTCGCACAATCTTGCGCAGAATATATATCTCATTATTTTATACAACTTTTCATACATTCATTACAAGTGCCACACTTTCTTCATATATGCCTCTTTAAAACCATAGTCACTGATGTAGTACCCCACATCTGGATGACTTTTCAGGCTACAAGCAATAGAAGTTGTTTTAAAATATTCCAGAAACTGATGTGTTATATTCTGAATACTAATAATTGTGTCCTCTAATGCAGGCAACACTCTATTGACATACTGCGTCCAATCTGGAAGATTTATTTTCCACCATTCCTGGTCAGGATCAGGCAGAACTGTTCCATTTGATTCCAGGACATGGACAGAATTCTTGTATAATTCCTCCGAGAGCTCCAAAACATCTTTGCAGAACATTTCCAAACAGACTAGTGATTCTGGAAACACGCAGAATAAGGACTCTTGAAAAGAAAAGAGAGATATTTTTCACATGCATTTATTCTATGTTAAGACTGTAGGGTAGGTTCAAGATTCCATTTAAGCATTTTTAAAAATGGGTATGGCAGTGTCTTATCAATGGCTTTCTCTTCTTGAGGTCTCTGCCGAAAGGCAGGACCAAGCCACAGTTCCATAATCTCCACCACGGATAGGGAAAGAAGACTGGTGCTGACTCCACTCCAGCTGGATTGGGGATCACGCCCCGTGCTATGTGGTACCAATCTGATCTAGCTAACTGGACTAACCAAGCCCATAAGCAGTTAGTTTCCTGGGTGTACCACTTCTGAGCAGTATTCTAGCTAATTCCACAGCACCTTCCACCAGCTCCAGTTGAAGGACGTAAGGCACCTTGTTCCTACAAACCAATTCCCCAAACCCCCTACAGATCAGCAGAACTGATTTTCTCTGCCTGTTAGCACTCGACTCCTCATAGTTCTCAGCCCTTTCTTGCCCCCACTGCTCGATTGCCCACCTCCTGCTCTGTTCTCTTTCTTTTCCATTCCAAACCCCACATCCCTTTCTAACTCCTCCCCCATCTCCCTATCTTCCAACCCATGATTTCTATCCCTATTCCCTTCCCCATCTCTCTTGTTCCTATAAATTAAAGTCACCAAGCGACCTTCTAGGTGAATCTAGGATGCTTCTTACAATTTGAAAAACCAGATCACTGTTCAACTCACCTGCAGATAGTAGACTTTAGTAAGAAGGTAATCTGACACTCATTCTATCACAAGTCAGAATCTTTCATCAGTCTAAACTTTCAAAAGTTTAAGAAAACTGATTTAAAAGAAGAGAACTGCAAGCATGTAGTCAAGCAAATCGTGCAACAACCAATGATTTAAACTCAATCAGGAATAAGCATGATTGATGTGGTCTTACACCATTATTACTTTGTAGACTGGCTATGAGGATGCTGCCTCTGGCTGTCTGCCTCTCTTCGGCAGCTTTGACCGACATGCCTGGGTGGAGTTAGCATGTTAGCATACACTTGAAGCCTTTTGTACCTCACAGGCATCCCTGGAAGTCAAGTATTTATTTTTCATTCGTTCATGAAATGTAGGTGTCATTGACAAGGCTAGCATTTATTGCCCATCCCTAATTGCCTTTGAACTGAGTGGCTTGCTTGGCTGTTTTGAAGGGCAGTTAACCACATTGCAATGGGTCTGGAGTCATATGTGGGCCACACCAGGTAAGGACAGCAGTTCCCTTCCCAAAAGGACATTAAAAAAATCAGATGGAATTTTACGACAATCACCAAACCTGAATGCTGAGAGTGTTACTCTGGGATTCTGGATTACTAGTTCAGTGACATTACCTCAACTACATTAGTTGTGACACTCTAAACAGGGTCACCTTAGGTTTTCTGTTTGTTTCATGGCACTGCGGAGACTCTGTTTAAATAAATTTAAACAAAGGACATAGTGTTATAAAAGAACATACCAGCACTGGCCTCAGAAATACAGCTCCCAACTGTCCGGCTTTCTTTGTTATGCATGTGTATCAATTCCTGTAGTAAATAAAGAAGGAAAGATGCAAATTGTTTGCTGAAATCCTATTTCTTTATTTGTCAGATTGCTTAGTTTACAGCACAAAGGATTTGTCTTTTTCTACTGAGTTATATAGTTGCACAGGAACTTCCTATAATAATGGGATAAGTGAGTCAGTCTCAGTCTCACCATTTAAAAGGAGATAGAGTTGTATTAGCTTTGGTTAATCACCCTGATGGAATTGGGTAATGTGAGGCATTAAAATCACTGAGGCAATCTGCTACTTTTACTCTGCAATTTCAACTGTGACTTAGGACCTCATTCCAGGCAAGGATGGAGCTGACGGAAACACAAAATGTTGGGGTCTGAGGATAACAATCACTTTAGCATATTTTCTGTGAGGTCAACACCTAGCGCTCACCTCCAGTAGTCACAGATGCCAAAACACAGAAGATGAAACAGATAAACTATAAAGCCTTTCTAGACTCCACCAGGAAATCTAGGGCCTTCTATATCCCAGGCTTCCATTCGGTTGCCTGTGACATACTTTAGAGACCTCCAACCCCCATTTAGACGTGTCTTTACTGGTGCATTTTTCCAACCCTGCTGCACATGCTTGTTATCTGCTGGGGCCTCATTTCTGCCAGGTTTTAGAGAGAGTTAGGGCTAATTTATATAAATAAAGAAACAGGGGTCTTGAAATTAAAGTGACCTCATGCCAGTAACTAGGTGAACTTGGTGCTTGGCTACCATTACATTTGGGCCATTGAAACTGTACACAAGTTTATTATGGAAAGTACATAGCCTCAGCAAAATATAGTGATTAATGGCCATTTGGAGAGTGAGAAGAAAAGGATTTAACATCACATAACTCCTGAAGAATTTATTTTACAATGGCTTTTGTCGTGAATGGAAGCAGTCTGGCTGCCTCAGAATAGATGTGACAGGACAAAGCTATAGACAATAACATCACTAATAAATCAGAAGGACCAAACTACTTAAAACATGACTTAACTCGAATGACGAGAGTTACTTGGAAGTTGTAAGTATGTATACAACAGGGGGAATGTGGCCAAAAGTCTCCCAAGCTTCTGGGTGGTACCATCCTTGTTGATCATTTTATTTTTTTTAATTGTAGTCATTCTTTCACAAGGAGGACTATGGTATGATACAGTTGTTGCAAGTTCTCATCAGCCCTTACTGCAAAGTTTCAAGTCCACCAAGTCTATTCCATACAGCTGTGATGCCTTTGTACTCAGGTCAATAGCCAGCAGTTTCATTTCTCTGTTAATGAGGCAAAAGACTGGGTGAACAACATGAGTCAGGTGGGGCAAAAACTATTGGTATTCAAGAAGCCACAATCTGTAGTGCCCAGGCCATCATTGTAACTAAGGTTTTGCCTGTATGGCTTTGAATCCCACTCTCATTGCCTTTTAGAGAGTTCTTGTGGCCTGGTGGTAGTATTTATACCTTTGAACCAGGAAGCTGGGTTCATGACCCACGTTTTCAGGAGGTGGCAGTTAATAGTTAAAAACAAAAAAAAATCATGTGTTCATCCAGCTCCACACCTTGTTATCTCAAAAATCATGGTGATTTGGTGATGGGAAAAAAATCGGTTATGTGTGATAGCACTTCCAGATATAAAAAGGAAAAAGAAAGCTGGGTGCACCAGTCATTCCTAAGTATTGGACTTGCATTTGATGGTGGTCTCAATAAATGCAAATTAATAACTCAGCATCAGTAGCTGATGCAGTCATTTGAGTGTGTACAAGCATTTACTTATGAAGGGGTTATCAGCCTACATCAGGGTGTCAACAGATTGCTACTTTATACATAATCAGGGAGAAGGTAGCTGCTGTAGGGTCCTCTGTTGTGATGAGTCTGCAATTAGACATAGCAGGAAATTTGAAGCACAAAGGGACTTAGAAGTCCTGCTTGCTCAGGATCCACCTAAGGTTAACACGTGAACTCAAGTGGCAGTTAGGAAGACAAAAGCAATGTTCACATTTGGAGAGGGCTAGAATGCAAGTGCAGGGATGTACTACTGAGGCTGTGTAAGGCTCTGGTCAGAATGAATTAGGAATACTGTGAGTAGTTTTGGACCCCATACCTAAGGAAGGATGTACTGGCCTTGTAGAGGGTCCAGAGGAGGTTTACTAAAATGATTCCAGGAATTAAGAGCTTGTCATATGAGAAGTGGTTGAGTTGAGGACTCTGGGTCTGTACTCAATGGAGTTTAGACGGATGAACAAACAGGGATCTCACTGAAACTTACAGAATGCTGAGATGTATGGACTTAGAGATGTTTCAACCAGTAGGAGAGACTAGGAACCAAGGCCACAGCCTCAGTGAAGGGATGACCTTTAGAACTGAGATGAGAAGGAATTTCTTCAGCCAGAGGGTGGTTAATCAGTGAAACTCATTGCCACAGATGACTATGAAGGCCAAGTCATTTAGTGTACTTAAGACAGAGATAGATAGGTTTTTGATTAGTAAGGGAATCAAAGGTTATAGGAAGAATGGAGGAGATTGGGGTTGAGTAATGTAACAGAGACTAATTAGCTGACTGGCTTAATTCTGTTCCTTTATCTTATGTTTTTATGGTCTTTATGAATAAAACTGATCAAGACATCGGACTTCAATCTAGATTGAGTTGTCTTTTCTGCATTCACCATGTTGGATAACAGATATTAATATAATTCTTACTGGCTCCTGTTTGTCAGCATATAGATGGCAAAATGTTTACATTGCAAACAAATTTAATGGAAAAGGTTTTGACAGTGATAGTTGCCTACCTCAGTGGTCACCGCTGCATGGCGTAAATTTTTTTTCTGTAAATATATAAATTCTGAGATAAATTTCACATGTTGCTGCTCAATAGAATTCAGTTCTATATCAGTAACACCTTTTCGACGGAGCTCATATACTTTTCCACTCCAGTTGTGGCGAAGAGTGGTGATGCTATTGGTTGCTTCTGTGGACTCTGTACCATTCCATCTGCAATATAGTAACAGATAAAGGATTCCAATTTCAGAATACTTCATGATTTATCTAGTGAATTTCAGTGCTGAGGTGTTGACAGGCCTGTAGGCCGTGTGTCCCAAAGACTGTCAAATAGTTTGAAATAGCATATCCTTTCAGCTAAAAACGGAAAGAACTGCGGATACTGTAAATGAAATAAAAACAGAAATTGTTGGAAAAGCTCAAAAGGTCTGGCAGCATCTGTGGAAAGAAATCAGAGTTAACTTTTCGGGTCTAGTGACCCTTCCTTGGAATTGAGGATATTAACTCTGATTTCTTTCCACAGATGCTGCCAGACCTTTTGAGTCTTTCCAGCAATTTCTGTTTTTGTATCCCTTCAGCTGTTTGGTTAGCTCATTGGCTGATTTGCAATGTACAACGATGCCAACAGCATGGGTTCAGTTCTTGCCGTGGCTGAGGTTACCATGACGGATTTACCTTCTCAATTGCTCCCCTCTCCTGAAATGTCATGACACTCAGATTAAATCACCACCAGTTGTCTCTAAGGAGAGAGCAGCAGTATGGTCTGGTGGGACTATGACAACTTTATTTTGCCTTTTAACTTCCGTAACAAGCAAGGTACCGACCACACCCAACCAGCCGGTGCTTGCAAAACCCCGTAACCCAGTGTACAACATTAGATGTAATTCTACAATTGGACAGCATTTGCTGAATGATTCCAAATGTTTGTAGAATTGTGCTGACAATTAGTATTGTGAGGTGTACATATGTGTACTAGAAGCTACATATATTAATACACAGGGCCTGTTCTTTGCAGACAGAGAGAATTTGTACATCAATTCTACATGTTTCAACTCAACAGAATAGGTGACAGCATTTGATGGCAAAGTCCTGACCAATCAGAGTCAGAGTTTAGAATTTCAGCAAAGCTTGACATTTAAATGTCATTCACCATTAATCAGTGCATTTTCTCTGGTCATGCCTCTGTCAGAGTCCACTTGCCAACCTATCAGTATTGTCACCTCATGCAGAATAAACATTGGTTTTCCATTTGAATTAGCATTCTTTTGAATTGTCCAGATGAATGAAAAGTGAAAAGCTTCGACTAAGTAAGTCTTTCTTCAATGTGCTAATGTACATGAAGAATTTTCAATGCATGATCAAACATAATTTTTGGTATATTTGCTCACTAACAGAATTTTCAGTCTATATTCTCTCTAAATTACATGTCAAAAATGTCTACAGAGGTATCATGTAATATGTGAAAGTGATGGATAGAAAAGATCCACTTTTCCACACCTCAAATTAAATGGGACTTTCCTAAAATTTTGACCTTTCTTTACTTTCCACAGATGCTGACTGACTTTCTATATACTTCCTGCAACTTTTATTTTGTTTCAGGTTTCCAAATAATAGGCTGGAAATCGGCAGCAAGATCCACACAAGGCTTGGAAGAGCACTCCTGCTTACTTCCACGTCTGTTCTCTCTTGGATAAAGCTTTCAATAGTTGAGTTAATAGCTGATGTCTGTTTAGGCTTTACAATATCTAGAAATAGGAGACTTGGATGCTCTACCCATTTCTGGAATCTTGCAGTTGTGATTCCGTTCCAGACATTGCCAAAATTTTGTACAGAATTTTTAGGTTCAGATATTTTGTAATTTAGCTGTTCAGAGATGTTGTAATAAACTTTGGTGGAGGATGAGATTTGTTCCTACCACTACAGCATTAACCTGTTCAGGGATGTTGTGACACATCTCTGGAACAGGTGAGACCTTAACATGGGCCCCCTAGCTCAAAGTTGTGAACACTACTACTGCTCCACAACAGCCCAGGTCTACATATAAAGACAAAATTGAAAGTTGATGAAGTTGGACAAATAACACCCTCAATTGCTGACCTCCTATTCTTCAAGCAAGACACATGCATGGCAGAGAAGCTCTGCTACTTTCATCCAGAGTTGAGGGATAGGATCTTGTTGGAATGCTATAAGCCTTCCTGGTTACAGGCTATTCAAATGAGGTAGACAGGGGGAGTAGAGGAGGGAATCCTAATATTGATCAAGGAATCAATTATAGCAGCGAGGAGGGATCCTATCTTTGAACGATCATAAAAGTAGACCACATTGATGAGTAAAGTAAAACACAAAAAGGCAAACATGCTAGACACCCTAAACAGTCACTAAGAGATAGAGAATCAACTTTTCAGAGAATTGTATGAATAAGGTGTTAGTAGTAGGGGATTTTAATTACACAAATATTAACAGGGATAGTTTCAATGAGCAAGATAGGGAGGGCACAAAATATTTAAATTGCATCCAGAACTGTTTTAGCCGCAGAAAGGAGCCTGGGCAGGTGGCAGGAAACATTTTGTACATAATCACCATAATTCCATTAGATTTGGGATAGTGAAGGAAAAGGGTAAGGATGGGCTGGGCATAAAAGTTCTAAACTGGGGAAAGGCTACATTTTACTAAGATAAGATACAATCTGGCCCAAGTGGACTGGGGGCAGCTAGGTGCACATGAAACTGGGCAGTGGGAGGCATTCAAAAAGGAACTAGCAAGACTACAGAGCAAATATGTTCCCATTAAACAAAGGATGGGGCCAAGACCAGAGATGTCTAGATGTCATGGGACATAAAGTTTAGGTTTAAGAAAAAAAAAGTAGTCTATAGCAGATATCAAAAGCTCAATATGGTGAAGTGCAGATGGTAACTTAGAAAAGCAAAGTAGAAAAGCTAAGGGAGTGCATGAGCGAGCAAGCATTTGTGGGTAGAATAAAGAAAAACCCAAAAGGGTTCTGTAATATATAAACAGCAAGTGAATGACTAGGGAAAGAGTAGGGCCTATTGTGGACCTTACAGCTAATATGTCTGTGGACTCAGAAGTCAGAGGCATAATCCTCAAAGAATACTTTGTGTTCAGCTTCACGATAGAAAATGATGCAAGTATAAATTTCAGGGGAGGAGGACTTTGAAATTTTGGAGGCAATTAACAAAGAGAAGGTACTAGCTGGCTTTAGCAGCCATATAAATGGATAGCCCTGCAGACCCGTATAAGATGTATCCCAAGTTGTACAGTAAGGCAAAACAGGAGATAACAAGGGCAGTAATTTTCAAATCTTCTCTGGCCATAGGTGAGGATCCGGAGGACTAGAAGGCTAATGTTGTCCCATTATTTTTAAAAATGGAGAAAAATGGAGATAGATCAAGAAATTACAGGCCAGTCAGTCTAACCTCAGTGGTAGGGATGTTATTAGAAAGTATTCAAAGTGTCAGAGTATATCTGCAAATTAAAATGCACGGATTGATCAGAGATAATCAACCTGGATTTGTTAAGGTAAGGTCACGTTTGATAAATTTGATCAAACCTTTTGAGGAGATAACCAGGAATGCTGATGAAGTAATACAATTAATGAGTTCTATATTGACTTCACCAAGGCTTTTGATAAGGTTCCTCATGGCAGACTTGTCAACAAAATAAGAAACCCATGGCAAAGTAGCATGTTGGATCTAAAATTGACTGAGAGGCAGAAACAAGAGCTTGATGTTACAGGAATGTGACTGGAGGTGGGATTTTGCTAGGCTCAGTGCTGATGCCCATAATGTTTGTAGTGTGCATAAATTATTTGGATTTAAATATAGGGGACATGATCAAGAAGTTCATGGATGACACAACATTTGGTGGCAAAGAGTAAAGAGGACAGCTGTAAACTTCAAGAGGAAATCAACAAACTAATCAGCTGGGCAGAGCAGAGGCAAATGAAATTCAACATGGAAAAGTGTGAGATAATGCATTTGGGGAGGGCTAGCAAAGCAAAAGATTACGTGATGATTCATAGAACCCTGAAAAATATTGAAAATCAGAGGTACCTTAGTATGCCTGTCAACAGATCCCTGAAGATAGCAGAGTAGATACATCAGATGTTAAAATGATACAAATGCTGTCAGATGAACATAAGTCACTTCTTTCTAAAAACATAAAGCATGAGACAAACTATAAATCCAAACAAGGCAAGTTCTACCCTTATTTTAAATGAAGTCTAAATGAGAACAATTGTATGGGAAATTAGTAAATGTTTACTTTTTATTAGTTTGTTTAAATTGGACTTTTATAAAGACGCAGACACTAAGTGAGGAATCTACCATTGTAATACTATTTATATTTGTGGGGCAGTACCTTGGTATGCTGCACTACCTTCTATTGTATTATATGTTACAACTGATATTATTCAAGTATTCATTTTTGATATGTTCTATCAAGACAACTTGATTTTACAGAAAATATGAGCAGGAATGGCCCATTTAGTTTCTTGAGCCTGTTTCTTTATTCAATGAAATAATATATTATCACCCAACACCACTTTTCTGCTTGATCCCTACATTCTCAAAGGTTGGCTGATTTCATTGGACATTAGCAAATGTCATGTACTTGGTTAATTCAGAAATTATCATCTTATCCTATAATGAAACTGTTCTAATTCTTGTTTTGCAATTTTATAAAGTTATGCCTGGGATTGACTTACTGTAACAAACTGCATCAGGGGAAGCAATACCTTAGTGGTACTATCGCTGGACTGTTAATCCAGATAAGGCTCTGGTCACCTGGGTTTGAATCCCACCACAACAGATGGTGGAATTTGAATTCAATTTGAATTAAGAGTCTAATGATTTCCATGAATGTACTGCTGATTGTCTGGGAAAAAAACATCTGGTTTACAAACGTCCTTCAGGGAAGGAAGCTGCCATCCTTGTCTGGCCTACCTGTGACTCCAGACCCACAGCAACGTAGTTGACTCTTAACTGCCCTCTGTGCAATAAATGCTGCCTAGCCAGCGATGCCCACATCCCATGAATGAATTTTAAAAAATGCTAAATATAAATGTAACTGCATAAAATGCTTAAGATATTTAATCAAATTCTGGAAAAGCAATGAATATTAGCTCTTGAGAATTAAAACAGTTTAATTCCATTGTACGGTAATGGATAGCTTGTATTTTGTTGAAGTATGATATAGATCAAAATGGGGAAAAAATGGCTACAATGATACACTGTGTTAATATCAAAAGGACGGCATCAGGTGGATGGAGGTGACTATTCAATTGCGTCTAATGCTCATGTTACAACGCAGGAATTGTATCTAGGCCATTGCCTTGGGGACACTGAATTCGTTTGAATAGATAAGAAAGGTGTGAGTCTATTCCAAGTGGGTGGTTAAAATGGAGAAATGGCTCATCAGCAAGACAAAAAGTGATTGGGATATTATTAGGCCCAATGAATGTCGAAAGATTCAGCATGATTTGTTTAAATCATTAATCCTTTAATTTGGAGGAAAAAGTGCCAGATAAGATGAAAAAAAAATTACAAGCTTGAAAGCTAGGATTCACTACATACCCAGAGAATGCCTGGAATTACTTTGTTGTTCTAAGGTAAGTGTAGAATGCCTTCAGATGAACAACTGCATTTTTGATGTACAATGTAAACAAATATTCTGACATGAAAAAAATTAAAAAATCAAAAGATAAGGTCACACTAATTCTAATTCAAATTGAAATACCATGGCAAGTGGTCTAAGACAAAAAGGTTTCTATCACACAAGTATTAAGAGGGAAGGAATGAATATGAATGATTTTATTGTCACGTATATTTTACAGTGAGAACAATAAAATACAGTGAAAAGCTTTTCCACTGTTGCCATGATCCATGAATTGATAGTATTAAAAGTGGAAGAGTTCATTCAAAACCTAGATGAGAATGTTTAATGTAATTTATTGCACAGTATTCACTTATTTTACTGCATGAAAAAGGTCAAACAAATCACTTGTTAAAAATTTTGACAAAACACCCTCACATTGTTTTCTCTGTTAAACAAAGTGTTAATATGAAAATCACTCAAGTGAATGACTTTTGCCTCTTCGGTAATTAATGCTAGCTGTAAGCAAAAGTCCTTAACAACTCTAATGCTATTGCTCTGAATCTTATTTTGATATTTAATAGTTGATGCAATACGCATGTAGTTTGATAAAATGATTAACATTGCATTGAAAGCCTTCTTAAACTCCATTTTAATTTGCCAAAGTATGATTTAAATGAATGATAGGTCAAGTGATTTCCTGACATGCATTCACTGTGAATGCTGTCCATTACTGGAGAAGTGTTATCAAGGATTCATCCCTTATCTGTGTAAACTAGGGTCCACTTTTATGCTGAAGAGTATTTAGAGAATACTTGATATGGTTAAGAATGTCATTATGTTGTCTTACCATCTACAACCAGTAGATGAAATAGGTGGTGAATGGTACTCCAAAAGGGCTGGATTTTACCAGTGGTGGGCTGTTGAACAGACCAATATCTATTGTTGAATGAAGCAGCGAAAGGCTTTCAGTGATTTACAAAGGTTTAATTGTAAATCTACAGTTTAACACAAATACCAGTTTCCACCTTTCCCTTCTGGACACCTTCCCTGTCCAGAGGCTAATTCCCCACTGGCAATGAAGCCAAATTAGTTTTATATTAAGAAGTGCTCTTACACACAACTGATTTTTTTTCTACCACCACATCATCAGTGGTAATTTCTCCAACTGTTGACCACACCAATAAATGATCCCAGCTTTTAAACACAAAGTCCAATGAACAGCTCACCAGTCTCAATTATCTCTGAAGATGTGCTGGTTTAATTTAGAATTTTGTTTAAGAATTAGGTTTTATTGTTACTATACTCAAGTACAAAAGTACAGGAGTACAGTGAAAAGTGCACAAAGTTGTCATTCTCCAGTGCCAACTTAGGTGCTAAAACCAAATTAAGAAAAAAGCAAACATCTTAGATACAAACACCAAAACAACCATCTGAGATACAAAACCTAAAAAGGACCCGTATTTTTAACATGGATGTCCTAATGCCAAGCTGGAAAGTCAATACAACCGAGTGTTTAGTTGACCTCTGACAAGATCTTTTTGGAACTGGGTGTCTCAACTGCTTAAGAGACAGGAGCCCATCTCCAAGAGCTACCATCTATTTGGAGGATTGATAACTCTTGATTTGTAGAAGCACCACTGAGTGTGGTATCTACTGCTGGGACTGCAATTGTCAAAACTGGGTATCAAATTCCCCACAAGAGGTTGGAGTGCTAATGGAAAGGATAATGAAGTTTGCCATGGGATAACCTTTGTCACTTGGGACCCCTGGACCACAGATTACCAAAACAGGCAGCCTGCCCGAGCCAACAGCATAATTGCCAGGTTTCACTGGGAGGTGTCCTCACATAGTGGAAAGGCCACCAGCATACATTTCCAGTTGGTGTCTCCAACAAGTATACAACAAATATACAACATTATCCAACAGGTAAATTGCCTGTGGTTGTGGAAAGAAATTGTTAGTCCCTGTTGCAAATAAAATTCCATTGCATTGGAAAGGTGACAGGTAGTCTACGACCTCACCTTCTCAAACAATTTTCTAACAAACATCCACCTCCCTGTCTTCAGAGGGTTCTTAAATTGAGCCCTCCGTGTCCAATGCTCAACTCCTTGGGAGGCTAAACCATTAATGCTAAAACGCAGGTGGGAGTTTTCACTTTGTGGTCTAGTTTTGCACAGTGCTGGAATTCTTCAGTGGACAGCCTCAAGTATAAAGGGAGATGGAAATTTGCTGGGCATGTCTCATTTCTCTTAGCTTTGTAACATTACAGAGTCAGATTGGAATCTCATTCCAAAGTATTTCCCAGCCCTTTGCAATTTGATGGTAGTTTGTATAAGGATCAAAGTCATTGCAATTACTCCCCATTCCCATATGTGTCTTCATGCTTCTCGGAACATGACCACACATAGCCCCAGAATTATGTTCAGCTGAGAGCTGAGCTTCAAGCCCTACATCCTGCTAATTCACCTTCGTAAGACCTCACATTCTGACCTCTATCAGGATGCACCATCATTTACGTCGTTTCCAATCTAATACCCTTTCTAAATTATTTCAATATTTTTTCCAGTTTTTCATTATGTATCCTCAATCAATTCTACTTTTTCAAAATTGAAATAAATCCTTTTCAAACCAAGCCCCATTTATCATTCACCTCACCCTTTTTAGAATAACAGCTTCTTTGATTCTTGATTTCATAAAGTATAAAGTTTAAATTCCTCATCCTTGTGTTTCAAATCCCTCCACTGCTGCTTTGACATTTCCTGCAATGAGGGAATGTCACTGCCTGCCATTTCCTATTTAAGTCACATGCCACCCTGACTTGGAACTGTACTGCCATCCCTTCACTGTCAAAATCCTGAAACTCACTCCCTAACAGCGCTGTATATGTCGCTACACCATAAAAATTGTGGAGGTTCAAGAAGGTGGCTCATCACAATTATCTTAAAGGCAATTGAGGGTGGGGAATCAAAGCTGGTCTTCCTACATCCATGAACATTAAAAGAAAACTGCCTTCAGCTTTATATCTGTGGTTGCATCTTATGGTCTGAGACAATGACCCTTTTCCAAACGACACAGATATATGGTGGTTGGCAAAAGATGCCAAGGTAACATGAGGAAATTGTTTTTGGAAAATAAAGGTTTTGTGATCTGGAATGCCATGCCTGCAGGTGGTGGAAGCAGATTCCATTGATACTTTCAAAAGGGAATTGGATAAAAAGAGAAGAAAAATGTATGGCAGTGGGACAAAAATAGGGAGAGGAACTGATTGTGAGTTCTTTCAACAAGCCAGTGCAGGAAAATAGCTCCACTTACCTCCTTTTGGGCTGTACCACTCTATTATTAGTAATGCAGACTAAATAGTAACAATGCTGAACTGGTCAATCAATAATCCAAACTTAAAAGGGCAAAAAAAAATAGATTTTACAATATATTGGAGAAAGGTAAATGGAAAGCATTTGGAATCTTTGGAAGTGTGGTAAAGGAAATAAAAGTTGAATCTGGAAATATACAAGACTGCATACAATAGACAGCAAAATGTCCTCCCAGTAATGCAATAATCAGGGAAAAATGCTTAATGGCTGAATGTGCAAACCCAATTAATGGCCTGTACATAACAGCTCAATAATAAATTACCCTATCCACGATGTGCCAGAATTTGCTGGAGTTGAGCATCTTTATTACATTTCAAAATCAAAATTGATCTTAAGAACATTTCTTGCTGTAATTTGCTGGTAATTTGTACTGATTACAGCACATTAAGGGCAAGAGGGCATATGAATGGCAGGAGCAATGATATATTCCCTCTACCAATTCTATTTAGGCTAGGCCGGATTTCACAACCTTATCAAATACACGTGAAGAATTAAAGACAAAAAGAAATATTGAATTAAGATGGAAGAGAGACAGAAGGGAAGTACAAGAAAAGAAAATTAAAATCTAAAATTAAAAAACTCCCATATTAATTAAATATCTAGAGGAAGGACACGCTACCTTTTTGATTGTTCACTTTCTGGGCCAGTAACTTTGATTAGCAGTTATCAGTAATTATCATATAGTTGAAGGGACGCTTATGTTATTAATTATGAGACAACTTTCTTAGTGGCCATATAATGTGCAACAGCAGCAACTTCACAAAAGTCAGGAGGAGATGGAGGGTGAAGTACCATTCCTTTGAAGCTAATGAGTGGTGAAAATTAGTCAATAAATTTGGGGATTTACAATTCACAAGTTACCTACTCTTTGCCCCAAGTTGTTGACCAATTACCACATCAATGAAATACATCTTGTTCACATGCTGTTACTATATTAGCGAATGTTGGCATGATAAAAAGAGAAATTCTCCACATGAAAAGCCTAACCCACCTTTTGTTTGCAATTGTTTTTGCACTTGTCTACTCCTTCATTGTCTCCTTTGCCTTCATAATCTACCCAATGCTGGTTACTTAGATGTTCCTTTCTCTCTCAGGTGTGAATCAGTTTGCATCACTATGATCCAAGACTCACTCCATAAAACTAAAACACAAAAAATCTAGGCTGACCCTCCAGTGTAAAACCAAGGGAATGCTGCATTGCTGGAGGTGCCTTCTTTCAGAACATATGATAAACTGAGGAACTGTTTGCTTTCTCAGGTAGATTAAAAAGATCCCATGACACTGTCCTGAAGAAGAGCAGTTTGGCAAACTCACCCTGAACTGCGTGTAGTCTAACTTTACTAATTAGTCTACCACGCAAAACCTTGTGGAAGGTTTTACTGAAGTCCATGTAAACAACGTTTACCACTGTACCCTCATCAATCTTTTTGGTTACTTCCTCAAAAAAATCAAGTTTGAGAGACACCATTACTGGAAAATTGCAAAATTAAGGCACTTGTCTGTTGTAAAGCAATTTACACTTATGGTGAATAGATTGAAGCTCTGATTAGTTACGAATAAACTAGGTCATTTCACAAATATTTGGCCCAAATCACAGTGTACACCACAGCCTGGGCACTTTGTCATCACACACACATTCAGAACTCTGAACCCTGAATTACTTTACAATCGGAAGGTTCCATATTTTGCGGAGTTGGTAGCCCCAAACCCATCAAATATTTTAAATGCGTTATTAATGCAAAGGCCACAGTTTTCTTCATTGTCTTGAGTTACCGCTTCCCGATGCTCGAGCAATTTTACACAAACCATTCTCTTCGGATCAGAAGCAGTGAGAATTCATGAAGAAAGAATCATTTTTGGGGCAGGATGCAAGATTAGAAACTTTCCCACGCATTAATGTTAATAAATGCAGCACATTATTGTGGTCACACATCTGTTGGAGCCGAAAGGAACTACTTCACAAATGCAAGTGAGAGAATCTGTCACTATTTCCAAATGTCCACCAATGCCTCCCAAACTCTGATTGCGGATTTAATTTATTCTTTTCTCTGACCTAGATTAAGAAAAGCATCCGCAGTGCACTCTTTTTTTTAATACGGTGAGTTACGACATTATCCATCATGTGTTGCAAATGCCTTGAAAATACAAATTTAACAAAACAAACATGTAAAGGTCTACCTTCGATACAGGTTGACAATGTCATTAAGAGCATCAGCCCACTTCCAGCGGTAGTACAGGAGCAGGATATTGGAAGGTCTGCTGATCCACTGTTTGGATGCATTTCCGATTGATTTGAGCAAGATTACAGCATCTCTCCGGGCTGCGTTTAACAAAGCTTCGTGACTTTTGATTAAATCCACTGACCAGAGCGCCCGGTATCGCTTGTTGGAAATGTCACACTGCTGCAACATGTCTGGATGGAGTCATCTGGTGGAGCTGCTGGTGTTTGCAGTCATAGCGCTCAGCCACTGCAGATAGCCATCTCTCTCTACCTATGTATCTCACCGAGATTTCAACAAATTTCACTGACGTCACAGTGATGGACTTGCTGTGAAATGATTTTAAACTCAACCCCCGCCAAGTTGCAAATATAGAAACGGTATCATAGCAACAACAGCTGGCAGCAAGTCCCACGAGTGTAGAACGGGTGTCAGGCCAATCAGTGATAAGAGAATTGTAACGGTTTACATGTCCTTCCTGGCTCAGGGATGAGCAAAATGTGGAGCTAAGGTGCAGAACGTTGCAAATACGCAAGCTGCTATTTGCCAACATCTTTGGAATATCAATTGCCATCTGGAGATGGCAATTGCAACGACTACAACAAGTTTGTTACTCTGTGAATAACCAAATGCATGCAATATTGCCAACTAGATGATTGGTGAAGGAAGAGAATTTTAAGTAGTGCAAAAGTCATCATGAGCTTAAATCCGCCCCCCCTCCCCAGTACTGTTGGCCGAGAAGATTTATTTAGCTCGGAAACCTTATTATCGAGACGGTACCAGTTTCTGTTCCATCTTCACAATGACAACTGCAGATTATAGATGCCACCTGTAATCGAATGCATTTTGGGATGGAGCTCCTGCAGTAAGGAATAAATTGTGACCATCAGCTCGTTGTGGTCAATGTAATGATAAGTGAGAAACGGTGATTCCTTGCTCCACTTTATTATTTAACAACTGAGACCATTATGTGAGAAATGTTAAAGTTTCCGTTTTAAAGTTGGCAAACGCTTGAGGCAGTGTGTCAATGTATGAAAACCTTCTGCTCGGGAAGAGTGGGAATTAAAAAAAACACAAGTTGTGATGTTAAGCAGAAAGATGTGAAAACAAGGATACACCTTTCATTTGGTGCTCCATTTCCATGAGCACGCTCCGATAGAACTGCAGCAGTGAAACTCTGGAATCATGAAATTTCGTAAGGCTTTTCATTGTTAAATTGTGAGTATTGGATCATAATTGAGGCTAATAAACTTGATGGCTTCCAGTCAATCCAGCGGAAAAGCTCGATTTTTCCATGTTGAACAAATATATAATAATTTTTAGTTTAGCAAAATAACGACAGATCTGAAACACACCAAAACAGAATTTGCTGGTGAAACTCAGCTGGCCTGGCAGCATCTGTGGAGAGAAAAGAGTTAACTTTTTGAGTTATTATTAGCCTGAAAAATTAACAATTCAGACTAATTCCAATGTAAACATGCACAAAGAAATTGAGGTAAAGACACAATGTACTTCATACTGAGTGTTTACATTGGCAGCTTTCCTGAATTATGATATTCCAAAGGATATGTATTAACATTTAATGGTTAAGATTTAATCATATAATGATTTAAAGATTTAATTACTTACTGTGCTTTACTGATAGAAATAATCTATTTTCAGAAGGATGCCATCTGTTTGACTATTCAGATTGTATTTTGAGAAGGAACCTAACTGAAGCCAGGTTTAAAAAGAAATGGAATAATCTGGATGTTTGACTGTATGGCTATATAATATTTTATTATTCTAACAATTTCTATTTAAGATTTTTTCCATCCTGTAATTCTTGTTGTATTTGCTACACATTTTAAAGATCCAAATTAAAAATGATAGCATTTTTGTTAATGGCCGTGGTTCCTTGGGATATTTTGTAAATGAGACTTCTGGGTGAAAGACAAAAGTTCATAGTACAGGATACTTCTAAGGAAAAGAAGAAAGAATGTTGAGGTAATTAGAATTATCTTTGGACAATGGATCATAAAACACTTCATGCAGAATATGTGTTGTCAGCGCACAGGCAGAAGCCTGAGAGGAGGATAGCTGACTTTCTTCTCAGTTAGCTAATAAAGTGGGTGTGCAAACCTATGTGAGAGTGTAAAGGAGTGTACATCTGATAAACTCTGCTAATCAACCAAACAAGATAAAAAATATTGTGCAAACAAGTCATTAGTTATCTTTTATATTCCATGAGGCAATTTGGCAACTAGTGAACCATAAATCCTCATAAAGTTTATATCATCCCACAGAATTAATCTTGTAGCAATTGTGGGATGCTGAAATGACAATTCTTATGGTAGATAAACTTGTCTGTCACATCTTCTTTGAAGTTCCGCCTTTTACCTTAAACATATGTCTCCTAGTAACTGACATTTCTAACCTGGAAGAAGACTCAGTCTATCTATTCTACCCATGCCTTGCATTATTTTGTAAACATCTATCAGGTCAGCTGTCATCCTTCGACATTCAAGTGAAAACAAACCAAGGTTGTCCCATCTCCTCTCATATCTAATACCCTCCAAAACAGGCAACATCGTGGTAAATCATTTCTGTACCCTCTCCAAAACCTCCACGTCCTTCAGGTACTATGGCAACCAGAACTATATACAATATTCTAAATGCGGCCTAACTAAAGTTTTGTACAGCCATTATTCTAGAACACACAATTAAATACCCTATAGCCAATTTCTATGTCCCAGTTAATCTCCAAATCCTGCTGTGTTATTTATCACATGTCTGTATACCTTTAAGAGGTATGCTTCCATTATCACTATGTCATGGCATATGATTGGGGATATAAAGGTCTCGCTAGTGCCTCTTGAAGTGCAGTGGTAATGTCCTTACTACTAGGCCAGAAGGTCCAGATTCAAGTCCTACTTGTCCCAGAAGTTGTGTCATAACAATTCTGAACAGGTTGGTTAAAACAAATAACAATAAAGTCTTATTGTACACCAGAATTGTTTGAAGCATGACATGCTACTGGAAGAATGTTACTCAATTTTAATCTATTGTTTGTATGTAATAATTGTAATAAATCTGTTATAATCTGTCGGAGTTCACAAAACCACAGAATTGCAGGAAACCAGCATGCAGTTGCAGCAGGTAATAAGAAAAGCAGTGGAATTTTGGAATTTATTGCTAAAGGAATAGGGTGTACAACTAGGGAAGTGTTGCTACAATTGTATAGTGCATTACTGAAACTGTCTCTGCAATATTGCATACACTTTTGATCCCCTTACTAAAAGAGAGATGTAGTTGTATTGGAGGCAGTTCAAAGGAGGTGCTCTGGTTAGATTCCAGAGATGAGGGTTTATCTCATGAAGAAAAATGAGCAGTTTAGGCATTACTTTGTAGAGTTTAGAAGAATGAGAGGAGTTCTAATTGAGGTATACAAAATGCTAAAGGAGGTTGACAAAGTAGATGTAGAAAGGATGTTTCCTGATATGGGGTAATCCAGAATGAGAGGTCATTGTTTTAGGACAAGGGAAAGCAGATTTAAAATACAGATGAGAAGAAATTACTTTCTCAAAGGGCTGTAAATCTGTGGAATTCACTGCCCCAGAGTTCAGTGGATGCTGGGACATTGAGTAAATTTAAGGAGGAGATAGAGTTTTAACTAGTCATGGGTTGAAGGGTTGTGGAGAGCAGGCAGGAAACTGGAATTGAGGCCAAGATGAAATCAGCCATGATCATACCAAGTGGCAGAGCAGGCTTGAGAGGCTGAATTTCCTACTTCTACTCCTAGTTCTTATATCCACGCAAAGTGGGGAAATACTGCAAGCATTGCCATACCAAGGAAAGTACGTTGCTCGAAGCAAAGTCACATCAAGGTTAGCAGCAGCGGCTGTCCGTAAAAAGATTCCAGTATCTTCACAGTAGATATTTGGAAAATGAATTGAAGATTAACTGGACAATAGCTCAGGGTAACAGAGAATTTTGAGAATCAGCAGTATAAGTTCCTATGCTCATAGATATCTGTACAGATCTGTAGATAGGGTAAGATGACGGAGCTGATTTCTTTTGATTAGAATATAAGTTTTGTCTAGATAAAGGAAATGTGTTCAGTGTGCTTTTCTTAAAAATAGTTCCAAATACAATCAAGACCAAAAGCTACAGACCTGTAGTGAAGCACAGCGAGTACTCTACCTCTCTCTCTGTAAAAGTACACACACAAAACAGGCTACTGATCTGATTTTAAAATAACAGAAGTTAAATAGTGCTGAAAGCACAAACACCAACTGAAAGCAAATACTGTTTTAAAACACCAAAAAGGCATTTTCCTACATGAAAGAGGCTGACCCGTATCAAAATGTAGGTCAGTTCCACTATTTTCATTCTCCAAATTGGTATGAATTTTTTTAACATAATTGTATGATATCATCAGTCCTTTTTGGCATGAATACTATCGAGATGCAAGAATGCAAAAAAAAACCCAACAAGGAATGTCAAAGTCAATAAAACCATTATGGTTATATTAGGAAGAAAAGAGGGCTCTTGAGAATATTATAAGGCTGTAAAAATTGACAATGATGATAATATAATTAAAAGTAAGGAGATCATGGACATGTCAAATAATTTATTTTCATTAATATGTATAACAGAGGAAGAGCATAAAATTCCAAGGAATCTGGTACTGAATCAGGGATGGGAACGCACAATTAAAAAAAATCAATCAACAATCAGAGATAGTAAGAACTGCCGATGCTGGAGTCAGAGATAACATGGTGTGGAGCTGGAGGAACACAGCAGGCCAGGCAGCATCAGTGGAATAGGAAAGCTGACGTTTCGGGTCAGGACCCTTCTTCAGAAATGGGGGACGGGGAAGGGAGCTCTGAAATAAATAGAGAGAGGAGGGGTGGTGCTGGGGAATGCAGGAGGGTTGGTGATAGGTGAGTGCAGGTAGGCAGTGGTGGGGATTGGTCAGTGAGGTGGGAGGAGCGGATAGGTGGGAGAGAAGATGGACAGGTCAAGGAGGCGGGGATGAGAGGGAAGGATGGTCATGGGATGAGGCTGGGGGTGGGGAGGTTTTGAAACTAGTGAAGTCCACATTGAGACCATTGGGTTGGAGGCTCCCAAGGCGGAATAGGAGGTGCTGCTCCTCCAGTTTCCGGGCAGTGTCGTTGTGACACTGGAGGGGGCCCAGGATGGACGTGTCGTCTAGGGAGTGGGAGGGGGAGTTCAAGTGGTTCGCAACTGTAAGGTGTTGTCGTTTGTCGCGAACAGAGCGCAGATACTCTACAAAGCCGTCTCCGAGCTTCCACTTGGTCTCACCAACGTAGAGGAGGCCACATTGGGAGCAGTGGATGCAATAGACTGCATTAGCGGATGTGCAGGTGAACATCTGTCTGATGTGGAAGGTTTTTTTGGGCCCTTAGATGGAGGTGAAGGGGTGGTGTAGGGGCAGGTGTAGCACCTCCTGCGGTTGCAGGGTAAGGTGCCGGGGGTGGTGGGGCTAGTGGGGAGAGTGGAGTCAACGAGGGAGTCGCAGAGAGAGCGGTCCCTATGGAAGGCAGATAGGGGTGGGGAGGGAAATATATCCTTGGTTGTGGGGTCAGATTGCAGGTGGCGGAAGTGGCGGAGAATTATACGTTGAATCCAGAGGTTAGTGGGGTGATACATGAGGACAAGGGGGATTCTGTCTTTGTTTTTGTTGCATAGATGGGTTGTGAGGGCAGAGGTGTGTGAAATGCAAGAGATGCGGTTGAGAGCATTTTCGACCACTGAAGGGGAGGAAGTTGCAGTCCTTGAAATAAAAGGACATTTGGGTTGTTCGGGAGTGGAATGCCCCATCTTGGGAGCAGATGCGGCGAAGGTGGAGGAATTTGGAGCAAGGAATCACATTCTTGCAGGAAGGTGCGTGAGAGGAGGTGTATTCTAGGTAGCTGTGGGAATCGGTGGGCTTGAAATAGATATGAGTTTTGAGGTGGTCACCAGAGATGGAGACAGAGAGGCCCAGGAAGGAGAGAGAGGTATCAGAGATGTTCTAGGTGAACTTGAGGTTGGAGTGAAAGGTGTTAGTAAAATGTTCAAGCTCCTCATGGGAGCATGAGGCGACGCCGGTACAATGATCAATGTAGCAGAGGAACAGGTGTAGGATAGTGCCAGTGTAGCTGCGGAAGAGGGAGTGTTCCACGTATCCTACAAACAGCAGGCATAGCTTGGGCCCATGAAGGTTCATATGGCCACCCCCTTAGTCTGTAGGAAGTGGGAGGAGTTAAAGGAAAAGTTGTTAAGGGTAAGGACAAGTTTGGTTAAGCAGATGAGGGTGTCAGTGAAGCGGGACTGTTTGGGTCAGCGGGAGAGGAAGAAGTAGAGGGCTTTTTGGCCACCCACGTGGGGGATGCAAGTGCAGAGGGATTGGACATCCATAGTGAAGATGAGGTGTTGGGGCCAGGGAAGTCTTGGAGGAGGTGGAGGGTGTGGGTGGTGTCCCCGACGAAGGTGGGGAGTTCCTAGACCGGGGGAGAAAATAGATCGAGGTAAGCCACCTACAAGGTAGCTCATACTGTCTACCTGCAGTCACCTATCACCATTCCACCTACCTTCCCTAGCCCCACCCTCCTCTCTCTGTTTATTTCAGAGCTCCCTTCCCCCTCCCCATTTCTGAAGAAGGGTCCTGACCCAAAACATCAGGTTTCCTGCTCCTCTGATGCTGCCTGGCCTGCAGTGTTCCTCCAGCTCCACACAGTTATCTCAATCAACAATCAACTCACCAAAATTAACACAAACATATGAACAGAAATGAACAAAATACTGGCACTATAGAGTGAAATTAGAACTGTATTGTTTTATGTTTGGAGAAAATTGCAAATGCTATATAATCATCCAATTTTTTAAACATTCATGCATGATTTCTTTAGATTGGAAAATCATACATGCCCCATTTATATTTAAGGAAATTGAGAAAGCAAAATTTGGAAACACTAGATCAATTTGTTTAATATCTGTCTTAAATGTTGGTCAATGTCTGTTGTTCTGGAGTCTGTCAATAAGAATGGAGTTACTGAACAATTTGAAAAGTCTCAGCTGCTAGGAGAAAAGCAGCATGAAATTATAAAGGATAGGTCATAACTGACGAACCTGTTAGATATTTTGAAGAGGACAGTAAAATAATGGACAATGCAAACTATGAGTGCTACTTACATGAACTTCCTCAACAGTCCCACATAATATCTTATGAGCTAAATTTAAAACACATAGAATTGAGAGCAAATTATCAACCTGGTTAAGATATGTCTCTTAAGAGATCAGACCTAATGGTCTTATTGGCTTTGTGGCACGAGACAGAAAGTAGAGAAAATGGGCAGGTACACTAATTATGAATTAGCAGAATGTATGTGCTGGCATCTCATAGGCTTTTGTTTTGAGGCCTTAACTACACACTATTTACCTGTTAGATGATGAGATAGACAGCCACATATCCATATTTGCCAACGACACATAAGTCCTCTTGTAAAGCAGTTTCAATGGAAACATTAAGTTACAAAGGAATGTTATAATGTTAAACTGTATTCATAAAGCTGCAACAAATGAGTTTCATTATAGACGAGTCTATGATCATCCATATTCACCCAAAAAAATGAAAAGCTAGAAATGGTGCAGATCTAAAGAAACTTGTAGGAGATTTGTGTATTTAGGCCATTAAATTTCACAAACAATTAAAAGATTTAATATTAAGCAGAATTATTTACCCATAAATTTGGTTCTGGGTTGGTTCAAAATCTACATGTTTGCATACAGGATAAATACTGCAAAATGTTTCCAATTATTGCAAATCAATCTTGTGAGAATCATTAATGGTCCTGTTGTCCCAGCTACATACGGTTCTGCTGCAGAAAGAACAAACAAACTCTCAGGATTAAATCATTTAGTTTGACAATATGGCTGGGGGACTGGAATACAAGGAGTTAAAAGTCATGCTGCAGTTAGACTAAACTCTGATTAGTACTGTGCTCAGTTTTGGGCAGTACACCTTAGGTTAGACATATTAGCCTTTGAAGGAATACCAATTGCAAGGGTTAAATTCCAAGGTGAGATTAAACAAACCAAGGTTATGTTTCTGGCTGTTTAGAAGATTAGACAGTGATTTTATAGAAATTTTCAAGGTATTAAATGAGCCAATATGGTTGATAGATAAAATTGTCACTGGTTGGGGAATCTAGGGGATGTTTATTAAAATTAGATCAAAACCTTTCAGAACTAAAATTAAGAAATGCTTCTATTCAATACTGTTACAGTTTGAAAGCCTCACCCAGGAGCAGCAAACAATGCTGGATTGTCTGAGATTGAGAGATTTTTGTTAATCAAAGTTTTATGGATTACAGGGAGAAAGTGAGTATATGGAGTCAGGTCACCAATCAGCCACGATCTCACTGAATGGTAGAAAAGGGTTGGCAGTTAAATGGCCTTCACTTGTGCCTATGCCAGGACACAATGCATGTTAACTTGCAAAAAAGAAGATAAAGGTTAATATGAAACAACTTATCTGCTTGTCACATAATGTGAACTGTAGCTATGTCAAAACAGAAATAGGTTGAACACTTAAACTAAGTATCTCATTGCGTATAACAGGAGTTATTATGTACAAATAATTCTGCTTCTGGCACCAGGATACCAGATGCTTTTGGGATTAATGGAATTATATTTTTACCTTGTTTTTTAAAATCCTTTATGTTCATGCTGTAGATAAATATTTTGGTTTATTCTTTGTCATCTTCATTTCTATTGCACAAGAAACTTCTATTTATTGTTAAAGCAAAATCTGTAACATTGCGGTTTATGTTTCGGTGAGAGACCATCTCATTAAAATCAAAAATACAAGATGTGATCTAACAATGTAGACTTCAATCTGGAGTCTGATTGTTAAGCAATCACCTCAGCTGGGATCATAAGGCTACTGTCAACAGATTTTGAAGGCTTTACAAGATCTTCTGTTACCACATTCAAAAATGGCGAAATCACCTGTCTGGATGGGCACTAGGGAAAAATTAACACTCATTCAAGCTGTGTTCTAACACTGCATGGCACTAAGGAAATATTAACTTTGGAAACTTCTTTCATGATTGTGCATCTGAAATTTGTATCTTGAGTTCTGCTATGGTCCTCATCAGTTTGACAGGCATCCTGATACAGACCTTTTCTCACCCACCTATCCTTGTTCACCTCTAAGCCTTTGCAATTTTGTATAGGCTGCTAAATGAGCATGCAATGCTTAAAATCACTCCAACATCTAATGTTACAGAGTTTGCGCTTGAAACCTTTTTTTCCACTGGAACATTGTGCTATGAGGCAGTGTTTGGATGTTAATGGAACATTGGATATCACCCATCCCTAAATGAGATCATGCTCCTTTGTAAAACACAGAGATAGAATGAACCATTGCTGTGGGATAAATATACGCATGAATAGTCATTCAATCAAAATCAAATAGTCATACAGCATTGAAACAGGCCCTTCGGCTCACCATGTCTATCCTGATCAACAACACCAAACTGCACTAATCCCATTTATCTGCATTTGGCCCATAGCCTACAATGCACTGGCATTTTAAGTGCTCATCCAGATGCTTCTTAAATTTTGTGACAGTGTCCGCTCCACCACCTTTTCAGACAGCACGTTCCATATTTCTACCATTCTCTGAGTGAAGAATGTTTCCTCAGATCTCCATTAAATCACTTACTCCTCACCTTAAACATATACCTTCTGGTCTTATGCGCATCTGCTAAGGGGAAAAGATTCTCATGACAGCCCTGTCTATGCTTCTGATAGTTTTGTACACATCAGTAAGATGCCCCCCTCAGGGTCCTCTCCTCCAAGGATAACAAACCTAGCCTACCCTGTCTGTCCAAATAACTGAGACTTTTTATTCCAGGCAACATCCTGGGGAACCTCCTCAGTAACCTCTCCGGTGCAATCACATCCTTCTGATAGTGTGGCAATCAGAACTGCTCACAGTATTCCATTTGTCGCCTGACTAATGTTCTATAAAATTGTAACAAGACTTCCTTGTTCCTATATTCTAAACCCTGGCTAATGAAGGCATGTACCCTGGATGCCTTCTTCACCACCCTGTCTACTTGTGCTGACACCTTCAGGTACTTGTACATTGAAGTTCCTTTGTTGTGCAGTACTCCCTAGGGACCTACCATTCATTATGCGTGACCTTACCCTATTAGCCCTCCCAAATACATCACCTCACACTTAACTGGATTAAATTCCGTCTGCCATTGCTTTGCCTAGTTTACTAGTTGATCAATTTTAGCCTGAGACTATCCTCCTCACAATCAACAGCACTAGCAATTTTCGTGTCATCTGCAATTGCTAATATTACCTTTTGCCTTTACATCCAAGTTGTTAATGTACATAACAAACAGCAAGGATCTCAGCTTGTAGTAGTAGTCATGTACAAAATTAGGGTGGAACATAAAAATACCTGTTTTAAGGAATTCATGTTAACTTTGCAATCTGTAATCTTCTCACCAAAGTACTAAATATTGGTTTCTGTCATGAATGTTGGGGTCGAAGGATCTCTGAACTCTGTTCATATCCAGAATGCTTCCCAGAGATGAGCAATGTTTCATCAATATAACTTCCATCCACCTTGTGAAGAGGCTGCTTAAATCTGACACAGTAGTCGCATAACTTGGCCCTGTGTCTAAACTAACAGTTGATCAGACTGGGGATGATGTAAAGTATACATACAGATGTGAGATTCTATTTATAATAAATTATAATCCATGCCACCTATGTGCCTTCTGAATCTTTTCTTTGTGCTTGCCCCCAGGTATGTCTAGCTGCATTCCGAGGGCCAGCAGTTAAAGCAAAGAGGGCCCGACCTGTAGTGGAGCTGACTGACTTGAACAATTTGGGCAGATGAGCCCAGGCACATTTAGAGCTAAAGGGCTCAGACATGCTGACAGTGTCCTGCCCAGAGGCAGGCTCACCCTCCTTAAATACAGCTCCCACTGTGGTGGGGATCACAGGCAGAACAGAGATGGAGGGGTCTAGCATATCTGGAATGTCCTGAGTGGAGACTTCTGCAGCGCCTGTATGTGGTTCCTCCTCTGACTCTGTACCTGATGGCAGCAGCCTATCTCCTTGAGATGAAGGGGCACTTGGAGTAAGGTCTCTCTGTTGCCTTGCCACTGATGCTGAGCATCAATGGCTAAATGATGGAGTGCAGGTTTATGTATGTGTCTGGCACCCACTGAGGTATTCTTCTAGATCTGGCTTTGAATGGCAACTGCCAACCTGTCCATGGAGGCAGCCAAATGCAGACATGATTGAGCCAGGACTATACTGATAACAGTGGCTCACACAAACTTGCCTGGTGTTCCCATGTCTGTGAATTTGCATAGAGTTAGTCATTTCTGACACCAAGGTGTCATCTTCTAACTGAGGCTGAGCATGTGCTTGGCCTCAAGCAGTCCTCTGAAGGCCAATGACCTGCGTCATTTCTTTCTTGACCAACTGCAGGGACATGCAAATGATGTTTTCACCAGATTGTGCTCCCAAGTCTAATCTATATAAAGTCCAATCAAAGTGAATGTAGCTGAGTTGTGGACAGTCCAGGAGAAAGCCCGACCAGTATCTCCTCTGAGGAGTTTGCTGATAGTTTGGTGCCTTGTGGCAAAGGGTGTAGGAGTAGTGCTAGTGCCTGAATAAGAGAACAGAGTAAATTAGTCGCACAATAGGGGTAGAAGCTTAAATAGTCACACTGGTGTAGGACAGCACAATGAAACTTACATGGTTGTCTTGACATGGAAGTCTTGGCATTCACACGTGAGCAGATTCAATCCTCCCCTGCGAGTTGAAGGATTTTCTCCTCACGGTGGGTGAAAAGAGAAATGTCGACCACACATCTTTGCCTTTTTTGAACTTTTCAGGTTATTTTCCTCTGCAGTGATGTGAACTGAGAGACTGAGAGAGATGAAAGTGCCTGGGAGGTCTGATAGTGGTGGTGCAGGAGCAGGGAAGGCTGTGAGGTGTCCCTAAAGAATAGGTAGGAAGCGCAAGGGAGGCCTAGTAGTTTAGGAAGATGCATTGCATGACAACCGTTGAGGGAAGATGCTGCAAGCAATGAAGCACATGAATATGCAAGGAATGGAGGGATATGGACCAAGGACAGGCAGAAAGAATTAGTTTATTTTGGCATCATGTTCGGCACAACATTGTGGGCTGAAGGGCCAGTTCCTGCACTGTACTGTTTGATGTTCAATAGTGAGGCAGGCAGACCATTAGCTTTGGTGGGACGTTTATGAAATGGCAGAGTTAGAGTCAGTGTGAGGTAGCAGAGAGAAGAGGGTGGCACTTACTAAATTGCTACCTGTTTCTAATGATTATGGAAATTCACTGACCTGAGTGGCTATCTTGGTTCAGTCTGGCAGTGTCTGGTACTGCACTCTCCATTGGCAGCCCTGAGGAAAGAGGATGGCCCTCCTCTCCACCAGAACCTTCAGCTGCCCGATAGTGAACCAAGGAACCTCCTTTCCTCAACCATCTCCTTTCGAATTGCAGTAGAACAATGCACTTGGAATGGTATTTTCTGGCTTGCAGCATTGAACTGGTGCATGGCTGAGTTTAAACATGGCACCCACAGTCTCACTGCTGGAAGATGCTGGCAACTGTGAGCAATTCTGCCTTTAAGTCTGCACGATTTAATGAGAAGCGCACTGTGGAGTCCAGATGCATTATTAACGAGAGCATTGCCATGGACCATGAATGGAAACCCTCCATGAAAGTCCCTGCAAACGTCTCTAAGTCAAAAGATGGGAAAACTCGGCCCATTGTTTTTAATCAATCCAGGGTATTCATCGTTGTTCACTTTGATGTTTTAGCTATGCCAAACATTTATTTACTTTTCTGAAATCATTGCAATTGTATTGCACCCTAATTTTATAATCTACACTCATAGGTAAAATGATTTTATGGTAAGTGAGGAGGCTAACAAAACTACCATTAGTATCAATCTCGAAGATAGTGGAGAATGTGAACAGCAAACGATACATGTGTCCTCTCCTTCTGGTGGTACTCACTCCTGTACAGTAGTGATAGTAAACTTCCTACCAATTTCATGTTCTTCTTTAAAAGCAAACTTTCTTTCTTAGGCAGGATTCCTTGTTGTACAAACTTGGCTCTGGGATGGTTAAGATTCTTCACATTGGCATACAGGACAAACACTGCAAATGACTGGCAACTATCGCAGAGTTAATCTTGTGAAAATCCTCATTATTGTTACTGTTGCCCAAGCTACACTCTTTTGTTTTGTTAGAGAAAGAACAAACAAACCCTGATTAATGAATAGTGTGGTTGGGTAATATGCCATCTATCACTTTATAATTTCTTCAAATGTGAATAACGTAATAGTTATATTCAATGCATTAGATTGAATGCATTTAATTCATGATTATGTTGAAAGCATGAATTATTCATTGGTAAATATCTGCAACTAATTTAGTTGCTTCTCTTTTTATTTTTTTTTTCTGTTTCCTTTCTAATAATTTTTCTTTTGTATGTTTTTATATTATGTATATAACATTTGTGGATGTCAGTGTTAGAGATAATAGGTACTGCAGATGCTCCTATGATGCTGCTTGGCCTGCTGTGTTCATCCAGCTCCACACCTCGTTATCTTGGATGTCGGTGTTGTTGGCTACACCAACATTAATTGCCCATTCTTAATAGAATTTGGTGTTGATGAGTCACCTTCATGAACCACTATAATGCTTCTGCTTTTGCTTCTCATTAGGGAAGGGGTTCCAAGAATTTGAGCATCTGACAACAAAGAATTAAGGCAAGATGGTGTGTGATTGGAGGGTCCTTGTAGCTGATGTCACACGCATACATCTGCTACCTTGTCATCCAGCACGGAAACATACCCTTTGGTCCAAATAGTCCATGCTGACCATAATCCCAACTAAACCAGTACCATCTTCCTGTGAGATAACAAGCATGGGGCTGGATGAACACAGCAGGTCAAGCAGCATCATAGGAGCAGGAAAACTTGACGTTTCGGGCCTAAACCCTTCATCAGAAAATGATTTTCAGTTCACGACTCTCTGTTTGCTTAAGTAAATGTAAAAGGTCTCCTTACCAGGAAACTTATCCTAGTGTTCTGGCCTGGTCTATCCTACAATCAACATCACAAAAATAGATTATCTGGTGACTAAACATAGTTATTTGCATAAATTTGCTTTATACAAATTAGCTACCCAGATTCCTACATTATAACCATGTGGAAACTACAGAAGTATTTCATTGGCTATACATTTTTCTGGGAAAATTCGGTAATTATGAAGAGCCAATATGCTCCTCTAATGCAGCTTGGCCTGCTGTGTTCATCCAGCTCCACACCTTGTTATCTCAGCAGAAAGAGCAGATCTGCAGGCAGCAGGAAGCTTCCACCATGACCCAAAGAAGCTGTCATTGACAGGCAGGTGGTGCGGGGAGCAGGGGGAGACAGTGCATTGTAACGTCACAAGCACTTGAACGTAATGTATACAGTAACACCTCACACCATGATTGCACCCTTCCCCACCGTGGCGCATGTGTACGCGCACACACACACACACCACATACTGTAAAAGCTTATGCCTTTTAATTTTTGCACACAATAACAGGATAAGTATTCTCAAAATATCTGAAATTTTGTAATTTGATCTGTACATTGTAAACTGGCAATTCCTTCTGTGCTCTGGATATGAAGCTGATTTGCTTCAAAGTAAGCAAAACTGATCTCAAACTCTTGCTAGGCACTACTAAATACGTAATGAGACCCAAATGATCAAACAATCTAATTACAGAAGATGCTAAGGCTCCGCATAATGGGATCTTCTGGCACAGGTTTCTCCTATTGCAATTCATGTGATGAACCAGTGGAATGGTGATCAAGGTTTTGCTGTCCCATTCATTCTGGCAACTTTGGGAAGCTGTTACTACCAGGTGAGGAGAAGCAAATTGATGCCCTGTTTTCCAATCTTCTTGATTGATTGTAACAGAAATTTGAGCTCTTTTTAGCATGTTAATTTTTCCAATTAAAATGCAATAAGGAGCCATTAATAAGATTGTATTGGGTTAAAAAATAATTTTATTATCTGCTAATGCCAAGAAAAAGAATAAAGACTTGACTTTAAGCATGTACCCTTTGTGCAGTCACTTAGGCATCGTTTCCATCTCTCTCTCTCTTTCTCTCACACACACACACAAAATTAAAAGTACAGTACAAAAGGACAATAATAGAATATTCATTTTGGGGCCCTTCCAGTGTCTTTGAGGCATAAGATTTTAGTCTGAAACCACAGTTGGCTATTGGGTTTAAGTACTGTGAATAGTAGTGAAGGTTGCTTCTATTGATTGAGTTCAAAGCTCCTGATGCTTTTCTCTGTTGTTTCTGTGGGAACTGGCTGCTTTTCTTCATAATGGGCAAAGGGAAAGAGTTCTCAGCCCAAGTTCAGGTCTGTATGCTTAGTTTCATCTTCCTTGCTCTGATAAAGAAGCCCCTTGGAATAACAACTGGTTGTATATTCTGTGTCTGCTGAAGATTTTGTTTTCAGGCTTGATTATTGTAAGGAAAGTTACATTATGTGAAGATTTTTGACATGGTGTAATTTGAAATAGGAGATGATGACCTTTTCACACCTCCCAGGGGTATCTGACACATTTAGTTGCTTTTGGGGAAAGATGTTCATTTAGGCTCAGGATATCTCTTGTCTAACCTACATTGGTTACAATGAAACCCAGCGAACCCGTATGGATCAGGGATGCCCATGCCCATTTTAAGTCAGAATTTTTGGACCCTTTTTAAAACCATTTCAGTCCATGAAATCCTTAGGTATTTAAGTAGAATATTCAAAGTTCACTGGCCCATAGTTTATATCATTTTGACAATGTTCTGACCATTTTGATAGTCCTAGCACTTGGGGCAGGATTTTCATGGGTCAACAAAGTGTGCTATGCAGGGAAATTTGGGATAATCATGTGAAAAGTCAGGCGAGGCCTTTCTTGATATCAGGAGTAAATAGTTGTATTTTCAAAAAGATTTCTGGGCGCTGAGATGAGTGGCTGGCCTACAAATGGTGAGGTACCAACTAAGGGGGTTACTATTGTTAACAGTTAACCTTACACCATTACTATACCACCCATCACAAGGAAAGTAGACACTGACAATTCTTGACATTAAAGTCAGTGCTGGTGGCTAGCAACGTCAGCTCACTGCTTGCTCCTCTGGACCCCATCTTTGACACCTGACAGTAACCCTTGAGTATACATCAAGGCACAATCCAGGGCACAAAGCTCTATCCACTAGCTTATCCAGCCATACAATCATAGGCTCGGGGCAGCTGAATCTCCAGAGCAGAGCTGCAGTCCTGCATGATGGACAATGAGGGCCATTGCCTATCATATACCTTTCTGGTACTCCTGTGTCTGTGCATTTGCATGAAGTCCTTGCCTGCCAACACAATAGGGTCTTCACCTGCCTGAGGCTGAACTGGTGCCTGGACTCCAGAAGTCCTTTGAGTGTCAGTGACCTTTCTAGATCAGTTATGGATATGCAGCACTGATGTGCGCACTAGTTTGTGTAGCTGACTAAAATTTAACTACAGTTCCAACCAAGGTGTCAATTTTTGAGTTGGCGAGGGGTGTAGCCTTGTCTATGCATCTTATGACCAATGAAATCTTCTCCTCAGGAGGGCTTTTCTTGTGGGTCAGCCTGCTGAAGCAGCCAGACAATGGCCGCCCCTCTTGAACCTGCAAGACACAGGATTAAGATCCAGGGTTATAGGTTGTGAACAATGAAAGACATTGACAATGGGATTAATCTGAGACTTGCATTAGAATGAAGAATGGTAATCACTCAATTTGCCGGACATGGATATCTTAGCATCCCTGCAGGAGTGATCCCGGTCTCCTCCCACTAGGGCTGTGATTCGCTCCTTGTGGTGGGTGAAGAGCCTACCGTCAGGCACCTCACCACATGTGCTGGCCCTTTCCATCATATTGTGGCCTCTCTTCTGAAATGAGAGAAATTTACACATTGAGTTAGCTGAAAGTGGAAGCACAACTGTAGTGCCTCTGCAGGTCAAAGGAAGGTGGAGAGGTTCTCCAAGTGAATGAGCAGGCAGGGGAGAGAGCATCCAGGATCAGTCGGATGGGAGGTTGGGGGGGGGGGGTGCGGGGTGAAGCGGGGAGGGTGGTTTAGAGCAAGTGAGGGATGATAATGGATGCAACAGTGAGAATGGTAGACCATTAGCTCTGCTGGGAAGTAGGCATAGTTATAGGAATAGATAAGGTGTCATATAGCAGAGAGAAGATGTGGCACTTACTCTGATGGAGGAGAGAAATTTATTGATCTTCTCATGGCATTATTATGCATTCTTCCACACCGGGGGCACCGGTGACCGCACCGAGCCTGGTGCGGACATTGGCAGGACTGGCATGGTCTGATAGTGTAGCCTCCTCTGCCTATCCTGGGGGAAGAGAACTTCCCTTCCGTGCACCACCCCATTAAACAGATTACCCAAGGTGCCATCTGCAAAGCAGGGTTCCAATTTTCCCTTGTCTGCCAATTCTGGGAAAAAAGCGACGAGCCATGCAGTGCAGCTTCAGAGTGCCAGTCTCTGATTGAATGTTAGTAGTGTTTTAAAGGTGGCATAGGTACTAGAGAATCCGATCCATTCCAGGATATCTGGTGGGATGCGTTTACTCAGCTATGGTGAGCTGATAGAATCGCACTAACTTTGGAGATGAGGTGCCCCATAAGAGTAAATAGGTGAGTTTGGGAATGATACAGCAAGAAATCTCACTCCACCTCACAGAGAGAAACTCTCTGTGAAACTTGACAAAATTGACATTGAATCAAAATATTGTAAGATCCAGCCTTTGGATGTGAATGTGAATGCACACCATGCTTTGTTTGTTAGGTCAATCTGAGTGGTTTTAAAGATATGCCACAGAATGGCCTTGACAAAGGCTGAACAATGTCAAACAGGGAAACCATTTTTAGTAGTGGCTGAGAACTGATTTCCATTGAAATCAGGTTGAAAGGGAGGCTACAAGGTCAAGATCCACTCCAAACACTTGAGTAAATAATCTTGGCTGACACTTCAGTGCAGTTCAGAAGGAGTGCTTCAATGACATGGGTGACATTTTTTTGACTATACATCAAACCAAGACCCCATCTTCCTTCTCAGGTCAGCATAAAGATCCTTTGAGCTTTTATTGGCCAGATCAACAAAAGCACTTTTCAGAAAGTGCCAAACAACATCAATAAAACAGGTTTATTGCTATTTGAAACTGTGACAATGTCTCACCTTTTTCCTTTCAGCACTTCAAAAAGGCTGTGAAGTGCATTGAGATATCCTTAGGTCCTGAAATGTTCTGTGTAAACGCAGGTCTTGGCAAGAGCCAGGGCTCCTTGTAGCCAAACCTATATCTTTGATTCAATCCTCTCTTTTTCCTATTCCTATTTGGAATCCATTCTTCACTGTGAAGTTTTAGAATGTTTCACTCAGTTGTAGGTGCTGCGTTAATATTGTTGAGCTGTTTTTGAAATGTTCCATTTTAATCATCTGCAGCATTGAGGATCCAGCAAGAACTGACCTCTGGGTTAGGTTTCAGCGATTGGGTGCTATCATCATTAACCGTCTGCAGGGTAACTCCAAAGGACTCTGTGGATACTACATTAGCATGATGCTTTAAGCCATCTAGATATATTTTTAATTCTTTGAAGGGATGTGAGCATCACCGGCAAGGTCAGCATTTGTTGACCATTCCTAACTGTCCTTGAGAAGTTCTTCTGAGCAGTATTATTCAGTTTGGATTCTGGTGATCTTATAAAATGTTGCAAATATAAAATTAGAACCGAATATTATGAAATATTAGATACTTAATTAGGTCGTTAAGACTAACACTTTCAACGTTACTGAACAAGGAAATAATAGGTCCACATTTAACACTACACATTAATATTGCCGGCAGTAATTTCTGGCCATTACTCCTAATAAATGGAATGGGAGGCCAGATTATAAAATTGGCATTTGGCAGCTTTGTTAAAATCAACCTTAATTTATTTAAAATACTTAACACTTGAATTTATACAGAACGCTTAATTTAGGAAAACAATCTTCATAGATTGAAATGTTTGAGATATTCCGTGATCAATTCCTTGATAGATTTGACCCAGAGAGAAATTATTCTCTCCGTGAGGTGCATTCCTAGTTCCAGCAGTTGTCCCCAAGGCGCACACACTGATGACACATACTTTCCAATCAAATCAAACGTTAGTTTATTGAACTTCTTCGCGACCGATGATACTCGGAGTAAAATTTACAGAGAATCGAGACAGCGCCCTTCACGGCCTTAAGCAACCCAGACAATATATAAAACAAGCTGTTCCTCAAATGAAATTAGTTTCGAGTGCGTCATGTGATGCAATTTCCTCCCTGCAAACTATATGAAATATTCACTGGAGAGGACTGTACTTTAATCCTAAATGGAAAACTTAGTCTTGCCCCGGGTTCAGATTTAAAGGCGGTGAAGAGAGCGACCTGGTAATATTTACCTTACTCGTTAAACGTCATGCTATCTAGCCCCCCCGGCAGTCTGATTGCTCTTTAATGTATAAAAATAGCTGCTTTAAAGACAAACCCGTCCGACCTACATAGTGTGCCACTGGGAGAACTCTGCGCTAAGTAGATAGCTGAGAGAAGAAAGATTGCCCAGGTAAGTTTGTTTTAATATTTTGAAACTGTAAACGTATCAGCTCCAACCCGGAGCCCTGTTCAGACAAAGTTCTGTAGGTGTGAGCGAGCACCACTCACCCAGTAACACCAGCAGTTAGTCAACATGCCGTTTCTCAAACCTCAGTGATTGTGGGCTAACACTCGGCTGGAAACGTCAGCTCTCGCCTACATTCTGGTCAAAATGGATTAATTAGTCTGCATTCTGACAACTCACGATCCCATACGGTTTATGTGCTTTTCTAAAATTATTGCGCAACCACGTACAACATAGAATTCATTCGCAAGTAACAAAAAGCAACCACTCAGAAAATGGGCTTGTTTCGAAAGACAGACATCCCAGATCATGCTGAGGGAGAGCAAGAGAACACTGGGCCCATTTTATCCATCGGTATTTGACAGAACAGTGAGTGTTCTCAAGATGCTGCAATGTCTGCAACTAGAAAGGTTAGCAGTGCAACTTCGAAGTAACACTTATCAAAAGAGAGAATTGCCTTAGTACCGGATCCTAGGGCTGCTGTCTCATTAGAGGGAGAAGACTGGTGGTGGTTTGATCCTGAGGGTCACCGCACCTCAGGTGAGGGGAGAGGCTAAGAAGGAGAATCCTTCATAGTAACCTTAGCCATTGTAAGAATTGAACCCGTGCTGATAGTATCACTCTGCATCACAAACTAGCAGTCTGAGCAAACCGACCCCCTTTCCTCATACTTAATAATGTAGAAACTGAATTAATTTAATGATCTGTCCCCATTGGAAAAGAATAGAGCTTCTGAAAAAAAATTACACATCAAAGCTACGCTGTTATGTTGTTGGTTTCAATAACAAAACTCATACTATATTCCAGTTAGTGTGCATTACTTCCCATCACATTTGCATTGATATCTGTTAGTGTTACCATATGGCAAGGATATTATATTTTTGACTTGTTAGAGCTTTTATGTTTAATTCTGTTTCTCAATGTTTCAACTTCACCACATCCAATCCAGGAAAGAAAGCAGTTTATAAATATTAGCATTTGTGGTTTCTTCTTAAAAATGTCATGCCATTGCCCAAACATGTGTTACAGGCAACACAGGGTAGAGGATCTGTAGAAGAAGCTGGCATTCCTCGTGTGCAGCTAATTGTTGGACTGCTGACACAACAGTATTTCTGTTATTGCCTACATCTCAGGGCCCGAGTTTGGCTTGGAAAGGTTGGACACTGTGACAGTATCTATTATCTGTTGTCTCACAGATGCTGACATTTAAATGTGTTATTTTGTGGGTTCCTGGTTGCTTCACTTCATTTATTTCAAACGATGTCACTTTATCTTTCAGCACCAGCATCGATATTATTTACACTCGTTGAATGTAGCATGCATTGCTTTGCAAAGTCCTCTGGAAATGTTTATGCTTTTTACAGTTTTATACTTTAAGTTTTTACAGTTTAAGCATGTGGCCACATTGAAACCTTGGATAAACTCTTTTTTTGTGCAAATGATCAATGTACGATTAAAATGCAAATATTTATTTCAGTGAGTGTACTCCATGACCTTGTCACCTTTGAAATGAGACCCAAGATATGCCTTTTATTTGTATTTCCACAACAATATTTATTGATGATGATTCTGGTTTCCTTTTATTCTTGTTTCTTTTATTTGCTTGTTTGTAGTTTTCTGTGAAAAGGTGATCACTTTTTCCAAAACAGACTGATCATATGGCACTGTTCTTAATAAGCTTATGGCTAAGGATCAGTAGTGTTTAAAGTGACTGAGTCGCTATGGTTATAAAGAAAGACAAGTGCAGAGATTCACAGGTGAGGAGAGGAGGAAGAAAGTAGAAAAGCAAACAAAGCATTTGAAAGCTGGAAATTAGAGCAAATTAAAACAGAGCATCTGTGGAGAGAAAGCAGAGTTAATATTTTGGGTCCAGTGACATTCAGACAAAAGTAAAGATCATTTGAATTTGTGTTTTCTGTCCTTGCTGCTGTTATCTTCTCAACTTCTTTTGCTACTTCTTGACACATTGGTAAGTATATTTTCTTTCAGCTTTGACATGGTAAATAGGAAGAAACTGTTTACTCAGGCAGGAGGGATGATAATTTGAGGATACAGAATCAGGAAAAGAACTAGGGTGTGGCAGATTTGGAAAATTGTTTATAAGCATTTAATTGCTGTAATCTCAAATAAAACTGATGAAAAAGGTAGTGGAAACAAATTTAATAGTTTAGAAGTGGAATCGGATGTATGTGGTGAAAAGGATATAAAGATACATGGCCATAAGTAACAAACATGGAAAGTGGAACCATATAAGCTTTTCAAAAGATTACAAAAGTGTAATTACCTGAATAATTTTATTCTTTGATAGTATTAGTTGAGCTCCAAGTCTGTAATCTCATAAGATTATTTTTAATACTGAAGTGATAATCCTAGCATTGAGCTAATTAGGAAAGTGAAATATTTTGCTTTGGGGTTTGTAATTACCAAGGTGCTGAACTGCTAAGCAAACCAATGGGAAATGTCTTTAGCATTAGTTCCCTCTCAATTGACTTTGAGTTCTGGTACATAATTCTTTGAAGCTTGCGTCACATGCAGACAGGATGGTCAAGAAGGTGTTTAGCATGCTTGCCTTCGTTGCTTAGACGTTTGCATATAGGAGTTGGGATGCCATGCTGAGTTTGTGTAGGATGTTGGTGAGGCCTCTTTTGGAGTACTGTGTCCCGTTCTGGTTGCCCTGTTATTGAAAAGATATTATTAAGCTGCAGAGGGTTCAGAAAAGATTTACCAGGATGTTGTCGGGAATGGAAGGTTTGAGTTATAAGGGGAGGCTAGATAGGCTGGGACTGTTTTCATTGGAGTGTAGGAGGTTGAGGGTGATCTTATAGAGATTTACAAAATCATGATGAGCATTGATAAGGTGAATAGCAAGGGTCTTTTCCCAAGGGTGGGGGAATTCAAAACTAGGGGCCATATTTTTAAGGTGAAAGGAGAAAAATTTAAGAAGACACGAGGGTCAACTTTTGTACGCAGAGAATGCTGTTAGGTGGGAGTAGTTTAGTTTGGGATTACGATTGGCCGGGACTGGTTGGACCAAAGGGTCTGTTTCTGTGCTGTGTGACTCCATGATTCTATGCAGTCTGAAATAATATTAAAAAAAGCAAAAAAAGGCAAATGGAAGTGTGTTAACCGTTGTAAAAATCATCCTTTTAAAAAGATTTTTACTAAAACATGCAAATATTTGCTCAATGGGAGTCACATAAATCAAGAAGTTGAACACTCTTGCACAGTAGGACTTGTGAATATGAAGGAAGTACAGTATTTCGGATTTGCTTGTATAAAATACCAAAATTGAATCTCACCATTTTCAGTCATGCAGAAGATGCAGCCGTTATTCTTGAAAATGTTATAACGCACTGAGTTTTACACACCAGGCCATTGAGACAACAGCAGAAGCAGGTAGAGTTTTATGTATTTTACTTTTCCTCTCAGACAACATCTATGTAGAAATTTGTGCACAGATCATCAACTATCTCAGTTGGAAGTACAAACATTATCAGAGAACTTTGCAAAGTGATGACGTACCGCTAAGAAGAACACATCATACTATCACTTCATAGTAATCTGAGATTGTTAAATTTTTGTTAAGCAAAGTATTAAGTGATATGGGCCAAAAGCGGGTATATGGAATGAGGCCACAGATCAGCCATGACCTCATTGAATGGTGGAACAAGCTTGAGGGCATGAATGAACTACTCCTGTTCTTGTGTACCTAATCAAATTTACTAAATATCTTTAATGGAGAGAGAAGCTAGAATGGTGACTCTTCATAAATGTGACTAATTTGTTGCAACTACACCTAGTGGCCTTTTTGCAAAAACCCCACAGACACCACATTCTTAAATTCTGGGCTGTGGGTTATAACAAGTAAGTCTAATGTGAGATGTAAAAATCCAGCCTCACATTAATGTAAAGAAGCCAAATTTGAAGAAGTATAGGGGAATTTTCTTTAAGTTCAGTTATGGGACATAAATGACGCTGGCTAGGCCAGCATTTATTGTCCATCTTTATTGCTCTTGAGATTGTGGTGATGAGCTGCCTTCTTGAACCACTGCAGTCCTTGAGGTGTTGGGACTCCCACAGTGCTGTTAGAAAGGGCATTCTGGATTGTGACCCAGCAACAGTGAAGGAATGGCGATATAGTTCCAAGTCAGGATGATGTGTGGCTTGAAAGGGAACTTGCAGGTGGGGGTGTTCCCGTGCCTTCACTGCCCTTATCCTTCTGGATCGTAAAGGGTCTGTTTTGGAAGATGCTGTAGGAAGAGGCTTGGGGGATTTACTACAGTAAATCTAGTAGAGGTACACAATGCTTCCACTGTGCACCTGTACGAAGGCACTGAATGTTCAAAGTGGCAGGTGGGGTGCCGATCCAGCAGCTGCTTTGTCCTGGATATCAAGCTTTTTGAGTGTTATTGAAACTGCAGTCGCCTAGGCGAGTGGAGATTGTTCTTGACCTGTGATTTGTAGGTGGTGGACGGATACTGGGGAGGTGAGGTACTGGCCATCAGACTCTGATCTGGCCTTGTATCTGTAGTATTTAAATGGCTGGTCCAGCTAAGTTTCTGGTCAATGGTTAAACCCTAAACTTCTTCAAATTCGGCTTCTTCACATTTATCTAAAAGGCTAGATTTTTTATATCTCATTTGACAGGCAACACCTGTGACCTTTTATCTCTGGAGTGCCACACTAGATTTTGAACTAACTGCAATCCTGGCAACAACTCCAAGACCAGGTAAATTCAGGCATCCAAAAAAGATGCATAACCCATAGGATATTGAAAGTGGGGGATATAGTGATGGTAATTGAACATCAAATGGTGATGGTTTTGTTATTTCTTGTTGAACATGATCCAAGACTTCTGATGCCAAACAAGCAATGTATGACATAAATGGAAAACTTAGTGTATAGTGGAAAAAAGATTAAATAAAGTGGGGCCAAACAAATAAGGAGTAAGATTTCATAAACAAAATGCTTACATATGAAAAATATTGGTAATCTTATCCTGTGCTGAAAAATTATTTTTAGTGCAAACTTGTTTTTGAAATTATTCTGAAAGTAGGCAGATAAGCAGTGACAATCCAATTCTCCCTCTTTTATTGTGACAACAAATTTAGTTAAGATGATACATAAACTGAAGACTTTTATTTATCATTATGCATCCTGTTGATTCAAAATCCAAAGACACCTCTTTAGTGTTGAAGTGATCACAGTTAAGCTTACTCGGCATTTTGTTGGTTGTTATGAGAAACACACTGTGAACGTCTGCGCTGTGTTTAATGTTTATGTTTATACAACATTCGTGCATGGGTAACATTTCAGTGGAAAATTAATGAAAGAAGAATTAGCTTAGATCACATTGAATAATTAAAAATAACAACATGGATGGATTGCAGAGCGTGCATTGAATATACAGTTGTCTAAAGCTATTGCTCACAGTGCCCATTCTACCTTTGGACAAACTTGCATTGTAAAATCACGCTTCCAACATTGATGTTCTTGAAATAAGCAGACTTTCCCTAACTAATTTTAACAAGATCTGCAAGTTTTCATTTTCATAACTTTGAAATAGGATGGCAAATATGCTTAGGTCAAGTAGCATGGTTGTTTCTGTCCACTAATGTTTATGATTACTATAGTAACCTAACTAATTTTCAGCAACATTGCGCATCTTCACCATGTGGGCAATAAGCTGGCAGAGTGAATCTCTCAGCCATTATTTAGTCTGTTTGATTTTCATTTCATGGATATTGATAGAATGAAAATAGGATGGGTTAGAAATACGGTCTGTGTGGTGAAGATGAATATTTACCCTGAAGATAAAACTAAATGCAGTTTTCAGGTAAAGTAGGTCCAGATGGTTGATTTGAGCTTGGGTGAATAGGTGAAATGTGGTACACACTTAGAAATCACACGTTTACGTCAAATGGAATTAAATGTGAAATGGTACATTTTGGATTGAGCAAAAGAATTCTAATAGTACTTTGCATGCAAACCTGAAAGAAGTGGAAGAGCAGAGAGATTTGGGGATTCAGGTTCACAAGACATTAAATGCATAAGCCATAAAAAGTAAAATCAATACTGGTCTTTGACCTGAAATATTAACTCTTTTCCTCTCTCCACACATGGTGCTAGGCGTGCTGACTATTTCTAGCATTTTCTACTTTTATTACAGTATATATATTGACCTAGCCATCCCCACCTTTCCTTTGCAAAAAAGCTTGTTTAGCTGTAGGCTTTACATAGAAGTTGCCATATGGAATCAAACAGCATGCATCAGCTGTGTTGCCTGGAAGATGTGTGGAAGTTTAAGAAATGCTCAGACAAAGCAGATTGCCACACATGGTGAGCGATGTTGAGAAATAGATGCATCCACAAAAAGAATGAAATATGAAGCTGGTTTCAAACTAAAAGTCATAGCAGCTATTCATGGAGAACTGGTGCAAAAATGGAAGATGTACCAATCCAGCCTGAAGACGATGCCAAAGTCCAAATGATTCATGAAAATAGGGAATGGCCATTGGTTTGATCTTAAGAAGTGTGTATCAGAATAGGTTCTTGAAAACTATCAGAAAAATCAAATCGTTGAATCATATGATCACAAGTGGATCAAATCAAACCCATCCCTGCCAAGCAACAACTCATTGGAGTAGCTATTTAATGGAATAAAAATGTCAAATATTGCAGAAGAAGACTTTGATTGCTCAGAAACTAAAAGGTCTGAATACCAAAAAGACTCTTTTCAGCAAATCATCATTGGCCTGAAAATCCACAAATATCCAGCAGTTCACAATAGCAACCTGAATGAAACACCATGAATTTTGATATGCTAAGCAGCCAAATTGTACAGTAAAAAAGGCTTAAAAGCTGTTCTAATGGAAAGCAAGGGACAAGAAAACTCAATAGAGTACAGTACTTGGGGTTGTGGGGATAGTTAACAAATACAGAAGAAGGTGTTCACACTCTTAAATTGTTGAACTCAACGTTGAGACCTGAGGCTGTAAGGTAACTAGGCAGAAGATAAGATATTGTTCCTCCAGCTTGTTTGAGCTTTGCTGGAACACTGCAGCAGGCTGGAAGTAAAAATGTTGGCATGGGAACACCGGGGTGTGCTAAAGTGGCAAGAAACTGGTAATAACACTCTCATTGCTGTTATACCAGGGATGTAATGTTTGTAGTTCAACCGTTGAATGTGTACCTCAACAAGACATTCAAGGATCTTTTTTGCACTGAATGGGCTGGACAGGCAGTTGATGGGAGAAAATCTTGATTAAACAACGAAAGCATGTCTCTCTCTTTCTAAGTCCTGTCATCAAATCCTGAGATGTTATTCGTGTACAAACTATCTGCATATCGTTTGAACTGTGGAATGTCTGCAGACAATTTGTTGTGGATGAATGGTTCTGAAAGCAAAAAAAATTAAATCTGATCCAGAGTCGGATCCTTATGATGATCCTATGACCGAATTGATTCAGAATGACTGAACTCTTACATCAGATGTAGAAGACAGTTAATAGTTTTAAAATTTTTTGTTTGTAGTTAAAGATAAGCTTATAAAATTAATTCCTTCAGTAAAAAATGTTGTAATGATTTAATTTGAATTTTCATGTTTCAGAATGACATTCACCTACATCAGCACCAGGGTTTAAGAATTGTTTTAATGCTTCAAAACTTGACTTCTCTGCTGTAAAACATTAGTATATACTGAAATACTGGCTTTAATGGCAGGACATGTAGGGTGGAATATTATACGGGTTTGAGCATGTTGGCCAAGGCCAGACTTGTGACAATATTAGAGGAAAGTCCAGTGAGACCTATCTTGACATCGCGAGTATCTCACTGCATCATTTATGCTTTTGCTGAGTAGTGAGGTGAGTTTCTTGTTGGAAGTGGCAAGTTGCCATTGAAGGGAGGTTATAAGTTGCTAAACATTTTATTAACCCCATAACTCACCTCATTAATATTCAACTTCGTGTCTTACTAAATGTCAGGAATTACACAGGGCAGCTCTGCACTGAGATGTGCATTCCAGGTGGACATGGGCTTTTAAAGATGACATGGTTCAGGGAGTGTGGTCTTTCAGTACAAATCTGCTGAGCGGAGAGTTGTGCTGGAAATAGAGTTGGAAGTGAGGAATGAAAAGGAATCAGGTACTAGTTAACAAGGAATATTTGGTCGGGAGTGGTGAGAAATTTCACTGATCTGCATGGCAAAAGTCCAAAAACTCTACACTGCATATGCTTAGCCAAAGAATTACACAAGTGAAATGACTTTTAGGGACTAGTGTAGGTACTAGTTCAGTGCCACTACACGCTGCTTGGAAAGAGACAGTATCAGTACAAAGGAACACTGGAAATAACAGTCCTGTAGAACAGCAGAGGTTGCAGGGTGATTTTCATAAAGTTGTGAAGAAATGAGGCAGAGTAGATAGAAACAGATCTACAACAGGATGTAGAAGCTTAACTGGAATAGATATTGGAAAGACATCAGTAGAAACCAATTTTTCAAAGGTGGTATTGAGGCTTTGGAATGTATAAGCAAAGGTTGTGATTAAAGCACAGACTATGACAACGTTTAAAAGTAGGTGAGGTCAATGTTTGAAAATGACAGTCATAGACTGAGCTATTAATCAGAACATTGTTGTTATGTTTGGACCCAGAATTTGCCTGCACATACTCATGCCATCACTAAGCCTGCCTGTCTGCACTTTGAGAACTTTGTGTTTGCCCCAACTTCGCTCATCTGCTGCTGAAACCTTTATTAATTCTTTTGCCACCTCTAGACTCAACTATTCCAATGCCCTCCTGCCTGCTCCTTCACATTCTACCTGAAATAATTTGACGTCATCCAAACCTCTGCCATTTATATCTTCTGTCTCAGTAATCATTCACTTTGCTTGCTGACATCTCCTGGCCCCTGACCAAACAATGTTCTGATTTTTTAAAATCTTGTTTCAAAATCCATTGCTTTACCCTTCCTGGTACCTGTAATCTTCTCCAGCCCCACACGCTCTGGGATGTCAATACACATCTAGTTCTAACCTCTTATGCATTCTAGGTTTTAATCATTCTATCACTGTGGACATACCTTCAGTTGCCTAGAGTTGCAAGGTCTGGACGTCCCCCAAAACACCTCTCTGCCTGTCCACCTCACTTCTACATTTAAGGCACTCCTTGGAACCTATGTTCTTGATCAAAACTTTGGTTGTTTGATCTAATATGTCATTACGTGGTGCAGTGTCATGTTTTATAGTTCTTTGAGGTATTGTGGGAAGTTATATTGCATTAAAAGCATGATAGAACTGGCTGGTGAATGAATAGGGTACAGAAGGAAATGAGAACATTATGGGCACATTGGATTAGAATTATTTTTATTAGGGGAATAAACACTCTTTCAGACAATCTGGGTTGCTGGGGATGGACAATAAATACTGGCTCAGCCAACAATGTTCTCATCCCTTGATTGAATAAAAGAGAATATCTGTTTCAGTGCTGCAGTTTATTTATGTGTGGAAATTCTCCTGCTGTACAGCAGCTGAGCACATGTTGCACTTTTAAAATAGTTTTTAAAAATGCATGATAATTGATACTGCCCATTATAAATGTGGAATTTGGAATTTATAATAGAAAGAGTCGACTGAAAGTGTGACAACAGGAAGTAAGATTTTGTAAGGGCGTGCATGCAGATGTTAGCATTGTGAAATACGGTGAATGTGTAATCACTCTCTGGTTAGTTTGTTTTCTCACTAACCTTTTATGCAATCAGTATTATTAATTTATAAAACATCTTAACAATTTTTCTAAAGAAAGGGTCTGCTCACAACACATCTACAATAAAGGCTATCATTTTCAGCTGTTACCTGTAACTTTCCCGACCAATTCATCAGCCAAGACTTTTAGTTTCACTTTCGTGTCGAGGCCACTTCCTTTGACCTCATGTATAACATGTTATTTCAATTTCAGCTAATCCCAAGAGCTCGGCTGTCCAATTAAGTAATAGTGTGCCAGAACTCTAGAGAGAGACCTGCCACAACTTTCCTGGTCCAACCGACACACAGCAGAGAGGCCATCTCAAACCAGGGCAAAACCAGGAGCAGAGGAAGAGTTCTGATGAAGAGCCAAATAATACTCAATGTTAACTCTGTTTCTATCTCCCCAGATGCTGCTAGAGCTGCGTAGCTTCCCTAGCATGTTTTTTCAGCGTCAGCAATGTTTTGTTCTAATTATAGCAGTTGGAAGGGCCTTGCAACAACATAGTGAGAGACTCCAACAGCCGAGAACATCTATAAGGTGAAGTCTAGTTTGGTCACTGTTGTTGCGATCTGTGATTATTAGTGTGTCCCTTATTGCAAATTATCATTGCCATTATCATTTGTACTTGTCATATTGCCCTGAGAATAACGTATATGTTTATCCAGCTTTTTAAAACAGAATGAGTTTGCAGAAACGGGATTAAGCACTGCAGTGGTAGAGTTTGAACTTCTGGAAATCCTGGGATGAGGGCATGTGATTACAGCAACAATGGACTGGCCAATTAAAACTGCTGTGGACAAAAGCGATAACAGTTAGAAGGGATATGTTAGATCAACTAGAATGAAAATTGAAGTGGATAGGATCACACTTGAACAAGTAGCTAAATTTGTCCATTTAGGACAAATGAGTAGAGAAGATGTTGGATATAATACTGAAGTTAGAAGGATAAAGATGGCCAGAAATAATTTTGTGAAGATGAAGGATGTATTAGCAATAAAGAAATTCACTGAGTTTAACATGGAGTACTCTGTTCCAAAGATTGTAGCACATTTAAACTTTTGAATACAGAATGATAATTTTCAGATTCATGATCTAACAAAACTCAAAGTTAGCTTGTACTATCAGCTGGCCCAAATGTCTTGCTTCTTTAGCATTCAGTTTTTCTCTATGTGCAATCATGTTTTTGCAAAAGTTATGATAAGCCAGTTCAGTTTGGTTATTGGTGGCATGTGCAGAGGAACATGAGGAGCTACTATGGTTCCCACAGTTATTTTTCTCTCTGTTTTATTGTTACAATAAAAACACACCCTGAGAGGTGTGTTTTGTATGAATGATATATGAAACAATCATTTTACTTTGAAAGGCATGTTCAGCAGATTGTAAGCCCTCTATTTTCAATTCCTTCTGCACTCTTTGCTTCTTTGCTTGTATCCATCTCAGTTCATAGCTTTATAAAAAATGAAATAACTGTGGATGCTATAAACCAGGAAACAGAACAGAAATTGCTGGAAAAGTTCAGCAGGTCTGGCAGCATCTGTGAAGGATGCTTCACAGATGCTGCCAGACCTGCTGAGCTTTTCCAGCAATTTCTGTATTGTTTCTCAGTTCATAGCTTATTGGGAGTTTGGTCACTGCAGATGGATGAGAATAAGATCATCATAGAAGGAAGACAGGAGAGGTTAGGAGATAAGGTTTACTTTATCTTTAGAACAAGTAGTGTGCTTTGAGGAATAGAAGTGGAACATGAATCAGCATTTCTCTTTGATGGGAATTGGATTAATATTCAAAAGCCAATTTTTCAAAAAAAAAATACGGTGAATGGGACTGGAAAGTGAAATTTTTCACAGCAGGGACAGTAATGCTGGAAAAATGCATGATGAAGTTGAGATGTCCCACATTTTTATTTGGTTATTAAAGCTGCTTAATTACTTTTCAGTTTCATTTCAGTCTGATGTATCCTTGTCTTGACAAGCACAAATTTGCCTTTTCAAGGTACTGACAGAAATAGTTCCTCCAAAGTCAAGTAGGACGAATTTCATCATTTGAAACCTGGGTGCATTATGTTTTTGATTTGGAAATATCGGCCCAATATCACTGCAGATTTTGTCATCCAGTTCACTGTGTTTCAATAGTGCAAAGTCTGCTAAGGGAATGTCAGGTAAGAAATGAGACAGTAACGATTTGGTGGAGAAGCTGATCGAGAGTGATGCACTACTGTGGTTCCCATAGTAATTTTACTCTGTTTTATTGATGCAGTCTGCTCACTGTGGGGTGTGTATTGTAGGAATAAGACATGAAACCATCATTTTACTTTTAAAGGCCTGTTCAGCTGATTTAAAACCCTCCCTTTATTTTAAATTCCTTCTGCACTCCTTGCTTCTCAATTCCTTGATGTATCCATCTCAGTTGGTAGTTTGCTGGGGGAATTTAAACGGCATGATCGACTTGATAGATCAAATGGTCTATTTCTGTGTAACTAATACAAACTTTGTAGGGGCTTTAAAAAGTGAATTAGAGTGGGACAAATGGCTTACTCTGCATGCTCTCTTTGAAGTCAGTGTTGTTATGGACTGTCACTTTGTACAATTGTACAGAGCCAATAGTTGAAAAGCTGCAACTCACTCGAGGTATTTGTATGACATCATGAATATGGATAAAAAGTTGAGTGTTTTACATTGTCTTCTAAAGCTAAAATGCATAGTGGCCTTGAACATATTCCTTAAGAGGTCATTTTTAATAATAAGTAAACAAAAAAAAATCTAAGCTTTGCAGAGTATTTCTGCCTTCACTGGGATTACATGCCTTTCAGTTACAGGGAATACATTTAGCAATAAGAAATCAGACCTGAAGTCTAAGCTCAGCCATAAGGTTGGAGGAGATGACAGAGGATTAGTTACAGGTTGTATATATTCTAAATTTTTGTAAGGAACAATGTTAATTTTTTTTAATGTCCATTTGGAGATGTTGCATAAATGCAGATGAGGTGACTATTAAAACATATAAAACTGGTCAAAACATGAGACTGGTTTGAGGACATAGAGCAAGGTCAGGCCCTTTTTACCATTGCAACTTGTGTATTATTAGTAAACTACAATATTATAAATTTTAAATATATTTGAAGGAATTTAAAATACCATTTGTAGCAATTTAGAATTATAGCTTTAACTGCTTCCATTTTTAAAAAAAGAAGTAACTGCAAAGCTGTTAAACTTCCATGGAGACTGTTCCAAAATTGAAATTCTTACTTGGATCTCAATTTCTCATTAATCTGTCTTAAAGACCCATGAGAGCGAAATGTGGGAAGTGTACTGAGACATCAGAAACTAGACCAGCACAATGTGTTTCTATTATCAAAGCAATATTTTGCATGTGTTAATTTTCATCTGGTCTATTTACAGTATAGGTGGCTGAAGTGAATCCTAGATTAATCCTACTGAGGGTTGCAGGTATGAAATGTTTCCTTCTGTAATTTGGTCCTGTATTGTAATTTTTAAAATAATAGCTTATGGTATAGTATATATTCTCTTGTTCTGTTCAAACCTTGATGTTTATTAAGTAGCCACTTTTATTTTTTGACAGGAATTTCCATAATGACCAATTCTGAATGTTCAAATTCAAATAATTTTGAGACACTTCAACTAACAAAAGGTAAAATATTTGTACATCGTACATGTTATACACTCAGCATTATCATCAAACACATCCTTTGCTTGCTGTGATCTGCCTGTACCACTTGTAAACAAAGCTTTTCACTGTAATTCAGTACATGGGTCAATAAATCAATCAATAAGCACTATCATCTGTTAGAATCATGTACTGGCACTTAGTACTTGGATCCAGAGTTGCTCATTTACAAACACTAAGAATTATTGCACTTTAATCTCAGTTTATTAAGGTGACATAAATAAATAGCTCAATATACTGAGAAATATGGAAAACCAAAGGGCTTGAGATAACAAGGTGTAGAGCTGGATGAACTCAGCAGGCTAAGCAGGAAAGCTGACGTTTTGGGTCTGGACCCTTCTTCAGAAATGGGGGAAGGGAAGGGGATTCTGAAATAAATAGAGAGAGAGAGGGGGAGGCAGATGGAAGGTGGATAAAGGAGCAGATAGGTGGGGAGGAGACGGACAGGTCAAGAAGGCGGGGATGGAGCCAGTAAAGGTGAGTGTAGGTGGGAAGTTAGGATGGAGATTGGTCAGTCAAGGGAAGACAGACAGTTCAAGGAGGCAGGGATGAAGCTGGTAGGTAGTAGGTGGGGGTGGGTAGGTCAGTGAGGTGACCGGAGAGAATGGTGGGAGAAAAGACGGACAGGTCAAGGAGGCAGGGACGAGCTGGGCTGGTTTTGGGATGAGGTCGGGGGTGGGAGATGTTGAAGCTTGTGAAGTCCATATTGAGACCATTGGGCTGCAGGGTTCCCAAGCAAAATATGATGTGCTGTATCTGCAACCTTCGGGTTGCATCATTGTGGCACTGGAGGATGCCCAGGATGGACATGTCATCCAAGGAGTGGGAGGGGAGTTGAAGTGGTTTGTGACTGGGAGGTGCAGTCGTTTGTCGCAAACTGAGTGTAGGTGTTCCACAGTGCGGCCTCCAAGCCTCCGTTTGGTTTCCCCAAGTAGAGGAGGCCACATCGGGAACAGCGGATGCAATATACCACATTAGCAGATGTGCAGGTGAACATCTGTTTAACGTGGAAGGTTTTCATGGGGCCTGGGATGGGGGTGAGGGGAGAGGTGTAGGGGCAGGTGTAGCACTTCCTGCGCTTGCAGGGAAAAGTGACAGGGGTGGTGAGGCTAGTGGGCAGTGTGGAGCGGACAAGGCAGTCACGGAGAGAGTGGTCCCTCCGGAAAGCATATAAGGATGGGGAGGGAAATATGTCCTTGGTAGTGGGGTCAGATTGCAGGTGGCGGAAGTGGCGGAGGATGATGCGTTGAGTCCGGAGTTTGGTGGGGTGATACATGAGGACGAGGGGGATTCTGTTTCGGCTGTTATTGCGGGGAGGTAGTATGAGGGATGAGTTGCGGGAAATGCGAGAGACACAGTCGAGGGCATTCTAAACCACTGTGGAGGGGAAGTTGCGGTCCTTGAAAAACAAGGACATATAGGATGTCTGGGAGTGGAATGCCTCATCTTGGGAGCAGGTGCGGCAGAGGTGAAGGAATTGGGAATAGGGGATGGCATTCTTGCAGGAAGGTGGGTGAGAGGAGGTGTATTCTAGGTAGCTGTGGGAGTCGGTGGGCTTGAAATAGATATCGGTTTCCAGGTGGTTGCCAGAGATGGAAACAGAGAGGTCCAGGAAGGAGAGAGAGGTATCGGAGATGGTCCAGGTGAACTTAAGGTTGGGGTGGAAGCTGTTGGTGAAGTATCCATCCCCGTCTCCTTGACCTATCCATCTCCTCTCCACCTATCTGCTCCTTTATCCACGTTCCATCCACCTCCCCCCGCCTCTTTATTTATTTCAGAATCCCCTGCCCCTCCCCCATTTCTGAAGAAGGGTCCAGACCCGAAATGTCAGCCTTCCTGCTCCGCTGATGCTGCTTGGCCTGCTGAGTTCATCCAGCTCTACACCTCGTTATCTCAGATTCTTCAGCATCGACAGTTCCTACTAACTCTGAAACAAAAGGGCATGTTTGGCTGGATTGTAATCAACAGATATCTGAGAGGAGTTGGCACTGCTTGCACTCAAAACAAAAGTTTAGTGTTCTCCAGGTGATGACAGGGATACAGATTAAAATGGATAATACAATTGAGAACCAAGATGAATATAAAAAGTTTAGAATGGATCTGAGAAAGCAAAAAGAGTATGAGTTGAGACTGCATCCAGCATAAAATCGAGTACAAAATTTGTCTAGAAGCATACATGTCATAAATGAGTAATAAAAGGAGGAATGGGGCCAAGAAACCTAAAAAGGGATTTATGCTTTGAAGCTGGGGCATGGTTGAGGTAATCAAAGAACACTTTGGATCTGTTTTTACCAAGGAAGAAAATTCTCTCCAGGTCTTGTGAAAGAGAAGGTAGTTCAGACACTTTAACCTTGATAGGAAGGAGCAATTGGATAGACCGTCAGTACTTAAAAATGACAAGGCACCAGAAGAATTGCAAATGTTATACCTTGTTTAAAAATTTGTAGGGCTAAACTAGGCTAGTCAGCGCAACCTTGATGGTGAGGAAGTTTTTAAAAACAATAATTCAGAACAAATTAATGATCATTTGGGCAAATGTGGTTAATTTATTAAGGATTTGTTAAGGGCAAATTGTGTTTAACTAACTTGCTTGACTTTTTTGATGTGGTATACATGAACATCCATAAGACATTTGATACACTGTCACATCGGAGAGCTGTGAGCAAAGTTATAGCTTGTGGAATAATAGAGACAGAAGCAATATTGTTCTGATATTGGCTATGTGACAGGAAAGAAAGAGCATTGTGAAAAGTTATTTTATAGACATACGTAATGTTTATCATGGAGTTCCCCAGGGCTTCGGAATAGGATCCCCGTTTTCTCTGATGTATATGGTGAAGGTAAAGCTGCCATAGTCTTAACCCACCGTAGGGCTGCTGTTTAATTAGCAAGAGATCAGAGGGTTGGCACACCTCAGGCAAGGGAAGAGGTCGAGAAGGAGAGTCCTTCATGGTAACCTCAGCCATTGTGGGAATTGAGCGCAGTTGTTAACATCGCTCTGCTTTGCAAATCAGCTGTCCATTGAACTGAGCTAAACTGCCCCCTGCCCTGGACCAAAATTTGTAAATGATACTAAACTTGGAAGTAATGTGAAACATGATGAGGATGGTGTAAACTTTTTGAAGGACCTAGACAGCTTGGTGGACAAGTGACAGATGAAATTTAATGCAGTTTCTCATTTTGGTCAGACAAATGTGGAGAGATGACAGAAATGAAAGGGTGCAATTCTAAAGGGGGTGCAGCAGCCGAGGGACCTGGGTATATAGGTGCATTTATCAATGGTGGTGGAAGGATGGGTTAAGAGAGTAGCTATTAATGCACATTTTGTCTTTTAACAAATGGAGCATAGAGTGCACAAACAAGGAAGTTATGTTAAACCTGTATAAAACACTAGTCTGTCCTCAACTGGAACATTGGGTTTTGGGCAGCACAAGGACGCAGAAAGAATTCAGAAATGGCTCCAAGTATGAGGAACCCTGGCCATGTAAAAAGATTGGAGGATTGGGACTATTTCCCTTGCTGCAGAGAACACAGAAATGAGATTTGATAGAAGCATTCAAAATCAGGAGGGTTCAAGATGTGGAGAAACTGTTCTCATTGGTGGAAAGAACAAGAACCAGAGGGTACAGACTTAAAGTAATTGATGAAATAAATAATGACAACATGGGAAAAACGTGCTTCACACAGTGAGTGATTATGACCTGAAATACAGTGTTTAAGAGGAGTGGAGACAGGGCCAGTTTTAGAAAGTATTTGGAACATTATCTGAAAAACGAAAATTTGCAGCATTACGGAGGAAAAGAAAGGGAATGGCACCAGGTGAATTGCTCCTTCAAATGGCTGGCACAGACATGATGGGTTGAATGGTCTTGTAGAGTGCTGTAACCACTCTGTAATTCAAGGATAATTCTAATTTTAACTCTAACCCTAACCTTAACTCAATGACCTGAAGATACCAGGAAAAGAAGGTACTTTTGGTCTTACAAATATCAATAAATATGGAATTACTTCACCCAGCTCTTCCATATAGAGCCATTTTTATAGCTTAGTGAAATCACCCTTGCTTCTGAGTCAGAAAGTTGTGGATACAGTGACTTCAGCACAAAATCTCAGCTGACATTCCAATGCATTGCAGAGTTGTCTTTCAGATTAGACATTAAACCCAGGCCTGGAAATTACCATTGGTGGACATAAAATCCCCTATGGTAACATTTTGAGATCAGGAGAATTTTCTTCAGTGCTTTGGCCGAAGTTTATCTCTTACTATCACCGCAAAATGGATCATCAGATTGTTATCACATTGTTGTTTGTGGGACCTTTCTGTGTGCAAATTCACTGCACTGTTGCTATATAACATAACAGTGATTACACTTCAAAAAAATAATAATTAATTAGTACATGGAAGAGGTGCAAGAATGTCATATGATATAAAGCTTCAAGATGCTTTTGGCATCTTGCTGGATTGGCTTGTTCTGCTATTTAATAAAGAACAGCTGTAAGAGAACCCTTTTTGAGGCTTTTTTGAGATGTTGTATGCAGCACAGATAAAGGAGAACCAGTGGATGTGGTGTATTTGCATTTTCAGAAGGCTTTTGATAAGGTCTCACGCAGGAGATTAGTGAAGAAAATTAGAGCATGTGGGACTTGGAGAAAATACACTCATACAACTTGAGAATTGGTTAATAGACAGAAGAGAGTAGGAAAAGGTCATTTCCAAGATGGCAAGCTTTTATTAGGGGCACAGGAAGGATCAATGCTAGGTCCATGCTATTCACAATCAATATAAATGCTTTAGATGTGGGGACCAATTATAATATCTCTAAATTTGCTGATGACACAAAACTAGGCAGGAATGTAAGTTGTGAGCATAATGCAAGGAGGCTTCAAATGGACTTGGACAAGTTAAGTGAATGGGAAAGAACATAGCAGATGGAAAATAATGCAATTAAGTGCAAAGTTATCCATTAGACTATAAAACATAGGAGCAGAAGTAGACCAATCAGCCCATCAAGTCTGTTTTGCCATTCAATAAGATCATGTCTGATCAGACAACCATCAACTCCACTTCCCTGCTTTTCCCTATAACTATTGAATCCTTCACTAATGGAAAATCTGTCTATCTCAACCTTGAATATACTTAATGGCTCAGCCTTGATGGTCCTCTGTGGTAAAGAACCCTACAGATTCTCTACTCTCTGAGTGAAGAAATTCATCCTCATCTCTTAAGTGGACAACCCCTTATCTGGAGATTATGCCTTCTGGTCTTCGACTCATCTAAAAGGGAAACAACCTTTCCACATCTACTTTGTCAAGTTCCCTAAGAATTTCAGTGTTTCAGTAAGGTAGCCTCTTATTTTTCTAAATTTCAATGAGTACAGGTCCAATCTACTCCACTTCTCCTCATAAGACAGTCCTTCCATAACTGATATCAGCCGAGTCAACCTTCTCTGGATTGCCTACTATGCCGCTATATCTTAGATAAGGGGCCCAAAACTGTTCACTGTATTTCAGCTGTGCTTTGACTAATGCTTTTGTATTATTTTAGCAAGACCCAGCTACTTTTACACTCCATCCCCTTTGAAATAAAGGCCAACATTCCATTTGCCTCCCATTACCTACTGAATTTGGATGTTAGCTTTTTGTGATTCATACTCTTTGGAGAAAAACCAAAGAACATTTCATAAATTGAAAGAGATTGAGAACTGTTGGTGTCCATAGTGACCTGAACATTCTTACTCACGAACCATTAAAAGCTAATTTGCAAGTTCACCAATCAATAAGAAAGGCAAATCGTATGTTGGCCTTCATTGTAAGGGGTTTTGACTTTAGGAGTAAAGATGTCTTGCTGCAATTGCACAGATCTTTGGTGAGATCTTGCTTGGCATGTTGTGTACAGTTTTGGTTTCCTTATCTTAGAAAGGAAATACTTACCACAGAGAGAGTGCACTGAGAGGATCACCAGCCTAATCCCTCAGATGGCAGAATTTTCTTACGAGAAGAGATTGAGGAAACTGAGCTTGTATTCTCTACAGTTTCAAAGAATGAGAGGTGGTCTCATTGAATTATGGAACTCTTGCAAGATTTGATAGGCTGGAAGTAAGCAGGATGTTTCTCCTTGTTGGTGAATTTAGAAACAGGAGACATGGTCTCAGAGTAAGGAGTAGGCCATTTCAAACTGAGATGAGATGTAATGTTTTCACTCAGAGGATAGCGAATCTTTGGAACTCCCTACCCTGAATGCTGTGGAAGCTCAATCATTGAGCATGATCAAGACAGAAAGTGATTGTTTTCTGGAGACTGATGACACTCAGACAAGCATAGGAAAGTGGCACTAAGGTAGATGATGAGCCATGATCTAAATGAATTATGGAGCAAACTCGATAGGCTGAATGGCTGACACCTCCTCTAATCTTGATAAACTTTAGTCGTCCCAAAAGCGTTTGTGGCACTAAAGAATCAGAAGTTTGGGATAGCTAACAGACCCCCTTGGGAAAGTGATCGTGTAAAGTGCTGTACTGAACCGTGCTGGCGTGCAGGTTGCATGTTAGTATTTCACACCCGTAGCAAATTCCTGATTTGTAGGTCGATCAGAGGCCAATCTAGGATGGTTAATCCTCCTTCAGGAAAGAAGGGAAGAGACAGCTAGTCTCTGGATGCAGCAGCGTTCCTCCAACAGTCAGTCTGAGAACAGTTCTGACCAAGGCTTAAAGCAGCTTCTACAATGTGAGGAAAAATGCAGGAAGATTTTCTTTTAGAGTATAAAACCTAGTTGCATAGTGGAGGCACTACATCACTGCTTACTTTGCTTTCACATTCAATACATTTGTTTCCAGATGTGAACAGTAACACTTTTGAAAACATTAATAATTATAACTGGACATAAGCGGGTTAAGAAGTCATCTGCGTGGTACACATTTTGTTTTGTGTATCGTTTCAAGAAGTAAAAGTTCAGGATGAATCCCTTGGCTTGAAATGAGTTCTGAAGAAAGGTCACTGGACCTGAAACGTTAACTGTGATTTCTCTCCACACGAGCTGCCAGACCTCTTGTTTTCGCAGCAATTTCTGTTTTTGTTTCTGATTTCCAGCATCCGCAGTTCTTTCGGTTTTTGTTATTCAGGATGAATCCCTTGATTTGAACAATGGCTTATGCCATGCCATCTGTTGAACAGTTCTTGGAGCCGATCTCCAGGTTCTTTTCACTTTTCATGCATAGAGATGGATTATTGTCCATTTATAGGCTCATGCCATTTATCTTCTGCAATTTTTGCATTTATCTGAAAATGGTGTGAATTACAGCAGCATTCTAGCATAAGACTCTTATTTTGGTTGCTTTGTTTTAATTCTCAGCATATAACCAAGACTGGCATCAAATTCTGCAGCTGGAATGGCATTACAGTAATGTTATTGACATTTAATCCAATGTGCTTTGTTAGGGTATTCACAGTAGTACAGAAAGCACACAAAACTCTTGCTATCTAAGACTTTGCATTTCATCGTGTAGCATTGTACAGTAATACAGAGGATAAAGTATCAGATTTAGAGTACTCCCAGCTTTGAGCAGTGCAGAGTTATACTGCCAGCTCTACATTGCTCAAGTAAATTGAGGAAAACCTACATTTTCAATATAGCAAGAATTGAGTGGGTTAGCTGGGTCTTTGCTAACACTAGGGAATTAATTTTGAATGAAGCAGACTTTGGTAGTGACTAGCTAGGATTTGGCAGTGATTTCAGTCTGATGTTCTATTGCTTGCTAAGTGTTAAGGCATGTTAGTAGTCATACCAAAGGAGAACATTACACGCAGCCTGTTAATTTCAAAATATATCCTCCGAGAGTGGCAGGGGATTGCTGACCATTTTATAGATAATGTCCTGACTACATATTATTTTTAAACTATTTATGTTAGCCTTGAAATGGTCGGCTTAACGTTGTATTCCACATATTGCAAGCTCCTTGAGCAAGGTGTTCAATGGTGTTGAGCCTGTGACATTGCAAATCCTTATAGTGTGGATTCAGTTTTCATTGTTGGCACTCATTGATCATCCAGAGTGCTATTCACAGTGAGATTAATTGTTTGGTAGTACAGAGCTTGAGGGTTGGTGATAAAAGGCACATCTTGTCAAAGCTTTTCATCTTAACTCATCAGGCCAAGTTCCAAGAATGTGAATTCATAGAAAAAACCATGCTGCTGTCAATCGTAATCCACTTGTCAAGCAATTTCCTCTCATGCAGCATAAATGTTGATTTTGCACTTGAATTGGTTTTCTTTGAAATTGTCGTGAAGATGAAAATCTTTGACAAGATGTATCTTCTTTCAGCAAAAGTGAAATGAAGCATTTTATAAAATTACAGTCCAAAATAAATGACACCGAAGTTCTCTTTGCACCTGAAGTTCTGAAGGAGAGTCATATCAGACTTGAAATGTTAACTCTATTTCTCTCCATGGATGCTGTCAGACCAGCTGAGTTTCTCTAGCATTCTCTGGGTTTGTTTGTTTCAGAGTTCTAGCATTGATAGTATTTTGCTTTTATTCGCTGTGTATCTTGTTACTTATCTTCAGCCACTTTGTTCTCTATTTTAGTGGTATTGAGAGGGAGAGCGTAGCTTCGATGAGAACAGTGGAGGTCAGAATACAGCAGGAGACAGAAGTGGGGTCAGGAGTGGGCAGAGGAGAGAGCAGTGAGAGGTGGGAATGAGTAGAATAAATTTGTATTTTTATGCATTGTCATACACTGCCTAAAGACAGAAAATGCATAAATCAAATATAAAGAGGAAACAATCTAAGGATCGACGCAGGTGGTCTGAGAAATCAATAGACAAACCCAACTGATGTTGAATTTCTACTTTGCAGACCATACCTGGGAAGTCAAAGCTAACAACAGGAGATATCACACTCAAATCAAGGAACGTTTCTTCCTCTGCTTTAAGAAAAGGAAATATGCTGTAAGTTTCTTTCTCATCTTTGACAGGGAGTAGTCCGCAGTGTTTACCTCAAGTCCGATCGTTCACATTAGAAAGTCTTTCTTGCTGAGCTAAAAACATAGATGCATCTTCAAGACGGAAACTTTCTTGGGGATGTTCCTGGGGTTTCTGCTGCACCTACAGCAAATGTAGAGGGAGCAGCTTCAAGTAAATTCCTGTTCTATATTCTCAGAAAATACATTCCTGAATATTTTATGTTGAGAATTACTGTATTTAGGCAGACATAAAGACTTTAGAACTATTCTTCTGTGTTTGACCTGCAACAGTTCATAGTGTCATACAGATGTACAGCATGGAAACCGACCTTTCAGTCCAACTTGTCCATGCTGACTGGATATCCTAAATTAATCTAGTCTCATTTGCCAGCATTTGACCTAAATCCCTCTAAACCCTTCCTATTCATATACCCATTCAGATGCCTTTCAAATGTTGTAACTGTACCAGCCTCTACCACCTCCTCGGGCAGTTCATTCAATACACACACCACCCTCTGGGTGAAAAAGTTGCCCTTTATGTCCTTTTAAATCTTTCCCCTCTTACCTTTAAATGTATGCCCTCGAGTTTTGGACTCCCATACCCTGGGGAAAAGACTTTGAGTATTTACCCTATCCATGCCTCCCATGATTTTATAGACCTCTATAAGGCCACCCCTCAACCTCTGATGCTCCAGGGAAAATAGCCCCAGCCTATTCAGCCTCTCTCTATGGCTCAAACACTCCAATCCTGGCTATATCCTTATAAATCTTTTCTGAACCCTTTCAAGTTTCAAATCATCTTTCCTATAGAAGGGAGACCAGAACTGAACATAGTATTCCAAAAGTGGCCTAACCAATGTCCTGTACAGCTGCAACATGACCTCCCAACTCTTATACCCAATGCACTGACCAGTAAAGGCAAGCACTATCCTATCTACCTGTGACTCTGTTTTCAAGGAAGTATGAATCTACACCCCAAAGTCTCTTTGTTTGGCAACACACCCAGGGTTTTACCATTAAGTGTATAAGTCCTGCCCTGGTTTGCTTACCAAAATGCAGCACCTCATGTTTATCTAAATTGAACTCCATCTGCCGCTCCTTGGCCCATTTGCCCTTCTGATCAAAGTCCCGTTGTACTCGGAGGTAACTTCGATGCTGTCCACTACACCTCCAATTTTGGAGTCATCTGCAAATTTACAAACCATACCTCCGATATTCACATCCAAATCATTTACATAAATCACGCAAAGCAGTGATTTATAATTGACTTGACCAAATTTTCTTACACCTTGCTTCCAGTAAGGACTGCATTCCATTCTCTGAGTGTCCCTGTCTCCACTGCATCTTTTCCAATGATACCACTTTCCATTGGGATCCCTCAGATATGTTCTGCTTTTTCCTGAACTGAAGATTACCCTAATTGTAGTTGACAATGTCTGCAGCCTTATGCAACCCATTTCCCTGCACTTCTGCCCTCACCCCTTCTTTTCCACATCTGCTGAGTTTCTCCATTACTTTCTGCTTTTGTTATAGTAGACATCTGACTGACTCATAAGGATAGCTGTAGACCAGAGGCTTCACTAGCCATGTGTACATTTGCTGCTTCTGTAGTTCAAATGCAACTTAAATCATGAAGCCTGATGTTTGGGCAAATCCTCATTCATCCTTAGTGAATTTTGGACCTGTTAAAGCAAGCACCAAGAATGGACGTACAAAAACACCAGATTGCACAGAACCTTCGATAAGAAGCTTTATAAGCCTAATAACGTCATACGTGACAACTGTATGGAATCAGTTATTTGAAAGATTAAAGGTTCCAGTTCTAATACTTTGTTTGTGGTCCTAATATATGGGTGAACAGAATCAACAGAAATTTACCTGGTTCACATTTCTAGCTAGAAACACCACTGTCCTCTGTGGTGACCCTCCGTGACTCAGGATATTTTTCTGGATCATGTTTCAAGTGTAGAATTAACGAGTACAGAATGACATGACACTGTCAGGCTGCAGAAAAACTCTGCTTAGAGGTTTATTTACATTGTTATTAAAATCCTTTTACGCGGATTAACTCCAAATTACCTACCAATTATAGCTGCACGTTGTTGAATTGTTGAGCCTGAGTTTACTGTGACTGGCTTAGTGCACAGCAACGAAAGCTAGACTCCGCCATCTCACTTGTTCACCCGCACTGCAGTTCTACAGGCACTGGGAATTCTCTGGAACACGGATTCATTCTTCGTGTGTGAGCTGGAACAAAGTTAGCAGGGGCCATACAAGCCTATCCCAGTCATTTAATATTCATGCTTTTGAATACTGCAAAAGTGGTCACTGAGTAGAGAACAGGAGGGACTGTCCTAGATGTTTACTTTTCTTCTGTTCGCCCTGACCTCAAAGACAATTGTAGAGTATGTACTGCCTGACAGTGATTAGCTAATTTAGAACACACTGGGGAGTGAACCGAGGACCCTCCTTGCTTATGACCCATCACATTGTCAGGGAACACATTAACCCAATGACAGATTGGAGGAGCTGAAACCTAATGAAATAGAATTCCTGGTTTATTTATCAAATTACTCATACCAAATACGATAGGACTGAAATGTTTAGTCCGCTGGTAAGATTGCAAGATAAAGGAGTGATAAACTGCTTGAATCTCCTTTGAATAAAGCTGATAAGTCCCCATTGAAAGAGTGACATTGATTACAGTTGTGGAGAAGTTTACAGCTCAAACCGTTTCACACTATCTCCTGTTACAAAGGCATTCCTGACTTAACCAGGATAATACAGGGTGCTATTTCATGGAAGTGATAAAGACCAGCTAGACAGCCAACAAGAAGCCTTTGCTGCCTTTTTTCCGGCAGGTCCACCAAATGAAATGCCGCTGAGAATTAAGATCTCACGGGCAGAAGTCCTACCTGCCAAGAGCTGCTGGCCAATCAGAGATCGGCACATCAGAAATGACACCCCCGCCGCTAAACCTGCTGTTGGACAACCAATTTGGAGAAGGAGCATCGCGAAGGATCCAACATTTTGAACCTTCTGCACAAACCCAGATGGAGAATAAGCACAAATGAAGGAGAAAGCATGAGAAAACCGAGCATCCCGCTCCCACTCCCAACCACCACCAGCACCACCACCACCACTAGCTTCAACAACCACCATTGGCTCCAGCTGTGATAGTTATTGGATCCAGTGTTGGACTGTTCAGTCACGTCAGTACCACAACACTGGGGTAGAAGAAAATCATTCTCAATCCCAAGGGATTGCCTAAGAAGAAGGGGTGATGCGGGTTGGTGACAAGGACGGTTATATTTTCGATGACGCCACTTTTTAAGTTATTTTCTTTTCGTTTTCTTTACTAATTATAATATAGTTGTTGAGTGGCAAGTTCATTAAATCTGGAAGATAGTAAAGAAACAAAGGTTACAGAAAAGATGAATTCCTCAACAGCTACATAATCTTTGCTGGAGAGTTACTTAGACTAACAATAGTTCCTGAATATCAGCTGGAAAATAGCAGCAAAATGAACATTTTCCATCAATTAAGGGTGAAACAAATTACTGTATACATTATAAAATATGTACTGAACTTCTATTACAATCAACTTGCAATTTTCATCGTGATGTCTGTTTATTTCAGGGCAATGAAATTAAGACTTCGAAATACAACATTGTTACCTTTCTACCTCGCAACCTGTTTGAACAGTTCCAGCGAATTGCTAATTTCTACTACTTGCTTATTTGTATTCTCCAGGTAAGAGCAGTTTGATTGACCCTCTGTCTATAGGTTGGGTTTTGGCAATATTGCCAAGAGATGTTAATTAAAGCAACAAAGAAATTGTAATCCTTGTGTGAGTTCTCTTCTCTGGAATATGCTTCTATCAACCAAATTTAATCTAGGGTTAAGAATGGAAGGCAGTAAACACTGAATACTGAGGTGGATGCAACTCATTGCTGATGAGGGTCAGAGGCAAAAGCCAATTCTAAAGTTTTGGTCAGGAGTAGAATAGGATGAATACTTTATGGGTTGAGTCTTATCAATAGATTGGTTGTGGATTGGGAAGCGGGAAGGCTGGCACTATAGCACAAGTTGGATTGTGTGTTGATATCTTGCATATGGCCATGCCATATGCTATCAAAGGAAAAGGTGGCCCTTCCTCCCAGAACCTAATTGAGCCCCTTCCATAGTGAATTTAGGGCCTCTTCCAACCTCTGTTAGCATTCTACCAGAAGCAAGGGTTCATTCGTGGCCTATGGACACCAGTCAGTGAAATCTGGCTGTCTACTGGCAAGCTCGGATTGTGAGGGAATGGGGACCTCCTTTTTTTTAGCTCATGGAGGAGCCCTTGATGGCAATCTCAGTTTAGTCCGCTCAAAGCCATTAGCAATTCAAAATTCTGGAAAAGACAGCAGCTTTGATTCTGACATATGTACGTAAGGTTGGTGGGATTTTAGTCCGTAGATTGAAATGCAGGAGCAGTGTTTGCAAAGCACACATTTCTTTTTATTCCTCCATGGGATGTGGGCATTGCTGGGCATTTGTTGCCCATCACTAATTACCCTTGAACTGAGTGGCTTATTAGGACTATTTCAGGAGATGATCAAGAGTCAACCACATTGTTGCAGGCGTGGAGTCATGTGTGGATCAGAGCAGGTAAGGATTGTGAGATTTTCTTGCCTAAAGAACTTCAGTGAAGTAGAATTTTTTTAATATAACAATCAATGATAATTTTATGATCGATACTCCTGATACTAGCTTTCCATTCCACATCATATTAAGTACATTGTACTAGCTATCATGGTGAGATTTGAACCTGTGTTTCTTGAGCAGCAGCCTGCCCATGTGGTTTACTTCTCCAGTGATGTTGCTACTGTGCCACAATTTCACTCAAATGAATTCAACCTCATCCTGGAATCCCACCTACGCTGGAGTGCAGTCTTGTAAATCCAGTGGGAAGCAGTCTTGGGAGAATAGATTGAGCGACTGGGAGGCGAACAGTCATTAAGATAGTCTCTGTTGGAATGGCTTTTCTGGGAAATCAGAGATTAGATTTTCAAAACAAAAGAGCTGAATTGCCTTATTAGGACAACGGCATTTTAAATAACTTTTGTGACTCATCGCTCATTGACATCTGTGTTGGATGCTGAAAAATTCATAAGATTTGTATTGGTTGTGTCTGCAATATAATGTTCAATCAACCACAAACTAACCATTAATTTATGTTCACCTCATTATTACGTCTGGATATTAGAATACCAAAATAGGTATTGCTCCTCGCTTGCTGACTTTGTATGGTAAATGTTTTTTTTTGATTAAACTGTAAACTCTGTGGCTGTTTTCTTTTAATAACTAATTGATATTTCAAAGGCCATCTCTATGAAACAAAAAATTAATTTTCTCTAGCTGTAGTGTAACTAGTTTGGAAGTTTTTTTGCAACTGAAACCAAATTTGGGACTCTGGCCTGGAATCGTTACAATGGGCCTTTCATTACACAGGGCATCACAAAAGTGTTCGACAGTCAGTGATGTACTTTGGAAGAGTAGAAAACACAATACCCAGTTTGCGCAAAGAAAACTCCCACAAACAACAATGTTATGATGACCAATCTGTGTGATCTTGATTGAGGGACAAATATTGGCCAGGAAATTGGGAATAACTCCCTGGCAATGGATTCATTTATCTCAATCCACAAAAGTGAACTGGACCACTTTATCATCTCATCTAAAAACAGCGACTCCCTCAATATTGCACTGCAATGTCAGCCTTGTTTTATGCTCAAGTCCTTGATATATGTTTCAATTGTACTTTTCGTTTATGAAAGGTGTCTATCATTAGCTTGATCCTAGTTTTCCATGTTTATTTGTATTAAATTATAGGTAGTTGGTTGATTCCACATTTTTTTCCCTCAATTTCTGAAGAGATCAACCTGGCACTTTATTCAAGCTTCACCTGTTCTAATGCTGTAGCTGTGAAAACAGAAGAAATAAGATCAGAAGTAGGCCATTCAACCCTTCCATCTTGCTGCACCATTCAATGAGGTCATGGTTGACCTTCTACTTCAACACCATTTTGTTACATTGCCCAAGTGTGTCTTGATGTTTTTATTGTAGAAATCTATCTGCCTCAGTCTTGAACATGCTCAACAACTGAGCCTCCACAGTCGTCTGGAGTAGAGAATTCCAAAGATTCATTGCCCTTTGATTTAAGAAATCCCTCATCATCTCCGTTCTAACTGGCCTGCCACTTATTCAGAGACTGCGTCCCCTGATTCTAGATGCTGCACCCAGGGGAGACATCCTATTCATATCTGACCTATTATGCCCCGTAAGAATTTTGTATGCTTGAATGAAATCATCTCTCATTCTTCTAAACCCCAGAGAATATAGGCCATATCTATTTAATCTTTCCTCAAAAGACCATCTTTCCAACCCAATTTAGTTTAAATGTTTCCTCTGTGGCAAGTTTATCTTTCCATTGGTAAGGAGACGAAAACTGCATGCCGTACTCTAGATGTGGTCTCACCATGGCTTTATGTAATTGCAATAAAACATATTTACTATTGTACTCAGATCCTGTTGTAATAAAGGCCAAAAAAATCATTTGCCTTCTTAATTGCTTGCTGTTAACCTTCAATGCTCATCAACAAGGACATTCAAATCCCTTTTAAGTAAAACATTTCCCCATCTCTCAGCATTTCAGAAATAGTCTGTTTTTCTTACCAAGGTCCAACTGCCAGTTTTTTTTCTACCCAGTTAACCTTTCTGAATCCCTTTGAAGCAACTTTGCATCCTCCTCACAACTCACACTTCCACCTTGTCTTGTGTCATCTGCAAACTTGGAAATATTTCATTTTATCACCACACCAAAATCATTGGTATAGATTATCAACAGCTGAGGTCCAAGCTGGTACCTTGTGGTACTCCATAGTAGCAATCCTGCCCACCTGAAAATAAGTCATTTACTCCTATTTTCTGTTCCTGTGAACCAGTCTTCAATTGTTGTGGGTAAATTTCCACAAGCTACCTTTAATTCGGCCGCTTATTAAGAAATCTCACAATCAAATACTGAAATAATTATTTAAAATTTATTTCATGTAGCAGCCAAAATAAGACCCCTCAAGTAAGCAAGTTAAGCCTCTCAACTCAATTTGGCTATTACCCGATTAATCGTGGAATTTAGCTACAATTCCAGTGAACAGTGTCTGTCGCTGGATGTGTCCAGCATCCGTGAAGTGTTTTTCTCTGGAATTCTGCTCCCAAGGAATCCTGGAGTTGAATTCTTACACAGATTTCTCTCTTTCAAGTTTGTGGTGTGACATTGGTGATGATCCTTTAGATTCTTTTATCAATAATATTGATTACTCCTTTGGAACCATCAAGTCTGGAGCTTGCCTTCTGATCAGAAGTAGCTTTTCTGTTCCTTGTTACATTTGGCATTGACTGTCAGTTTGAAGACACAGCTTTCCTGCAGTTAACTCCTTAAATTCTTCTGCAGGGCAATGATTTGTCCTTGTGGCACAAAGCAGCCACTTACCGAGCAGTTGTTAAAACAGTTTCGTTTATGTAGTTTCGATTTCTTCTTTTCCCAGGAATGGCTAATTGCTTTCAACTCCTGATTAACAGTTTGACCTTGTTCCTGAACAGTTTATTCCAAGCAGAGTTATTGGTGCTTCTTTCAATCCACGAGTAGTTATTAAAGTTCTGAAGTTTCCCCCTCGTACAAGTCAGTACACGTCCCCCAATCCCATGTGCTGTCATTTTCTTTACTAACCTGTAGTGTAGGATATTATCAAAACCCAGGGTGAAATGGTCACCTACAAGAGGGCATAGTTTCAATGTGCGAGGAGGAAAGTTTAGGGGAGAAGTGTGGGGAAAATTTTTCACACAGGGGGTGGTGGGTGCCTGGAATGCACTGCCAGTGGAGGTGGTGGAAGCAGGCAGGTTAGATATGTCTAAGGCATATCTTCATAGACACATGAATGGGAGGCTAACAGAGGGATAAGAATGCAAATAGTGGGTCTAAATAAGATGTGGAGGTGCTGGTGTTGGACTGGGGTGGACATGGTCAAAATTCACATCACACTAGGTTATCGTCCAACAGGTTTATTTGAAGACACAGGCTTTCGGAGTCTCCCTCCTTCTTCAGGTGTCAGTGAGAGAGGTGGCATCTGACACAAAATTTTATAAGCAAAAGATCATAGAACAAGTGTCATAGAACTGATGTGAACGTATTGAACAAACCTGAGATAGCTGTTAAATCTTTAATCTGTTAGAAAGGATTAATATGCAAATCCCAGAATTTCCTTAAAGTCAATGCCCTGAGACAACTAAAGGTTTTATCAGTAAACCTGAGGTGACATCTCAGGTCAGACAATTTGTTTAAAATCTGGCTGTTTATTAACTTGGAGTCAGGCTGGTTTTATTTCCAAAGTAGGAATTTACGTACTGCCACTTTGTCTACAAATTACGTGCTTTTTGAACAAAATAGAATGTATCTGCAATTACAGTCAACCACATTGCTGAGGGTCTGGAGTCCCATGTAGGCCAGACTGGGTAAGGATGGCAGTTTCCTAAAAGCTATTAGTGAATCAGATGGGTTTTTTGGCCAGCAATGGTTTCATGGTCATCATTAGGCTTTTAATTCTAAATTTTTTTAATGAATTTAAATTTCACCATCTCTGATGGTAGGATTTGAACCTGAGTCCCTAGAGCATTACTTGGGTCTCAAGATTAACAATTCAGCCATAATACCACTAGACCATCCCCTCCTGTTGCAAGAGAAGCACCAATGTATCTATTGTCTCTACACCTACTTCTTTCATCTTTGGGATCTTGAAGATCAGGTCCGGGGATATGTCCACACAAAGTTCAATTTGTTTATCCTTTTGTTTTGAACATCAATATAATCCAGGTCCTTGCTTATACTCAATTATCCATTATTTCCAGGAGATTTTTATAATTTTTTTGACGTGAAGAAAGACACAATGTATTTGTTAATGATGTCTCTGCAATTTCCTTATTCCTCATTGTGAATTCCCCCACCTCTGATTGCAACAGACCCACTTTTATTTTTGCTAATCTTTTCTTTCTCTGTGCTATTTCAGTTGGGTAAGGTAATCCGCACCTTCTTTGTCACTGCAGTCCAGAATACAATGCTGTATTTTGAAATTTAAAGATCCAGCATAACAGACAGCCACGATGACAGCTACGGTACTAAATGTGTAGGGGATAGGACGTCGTGAGGGTTGAGTACCAGGGCTTAAGTTGACATAGGGATCAGATAAGAGAAAGAGTATTTAGGTTGGGTCAGGATGAATGGGAGATATTGTAGGGTTTGCCTGATTTATTGATCACCAGATCCCTGGTTCTGGTAGTGGGCTTATGTAGTGGAATGTGGTGTGGTGGAAAACACAGGAGCCAGATGCTTCAGAGGCAAATAAAACTCTGATTTTATTGAAAAACAAGCAAATTGAATATATTCAGAGGAAAACTAGAAAGTGAATTTCAAACCCGGCTGTTACTGACTGAGACCTCTCCCTCAGCTGACTGGACCCCCAGTTAAGCCTTGCAGCCAAGACTTGATACGATGTGTTCAGTAGCAACAGTGAATAGTTGTTACCTAATTGCTGACAGAGAGAGAGAGAGAGAGAGAAACAGAGAGAGATTACTTGCTAACCCAAAGTCCTACCGCGCTTCCCTTCCTTAGGGATGCCCTACACCGTTTGCTCCCAAACCCCACCTTCCCCTACCTTAGACTGGCCAAGTTGGGTTAGAGGGTGTCAATGACCCGAGGCTCATCCCTGGAGCGGAATGCGATTTCAACTTGCTCTTGTCCGTAGTCTCTTGCCATAACTGGGGCTTTGTGGGGGGCTGCAAGTGTTGATAACCACCAGTCTGGTGGTGTCCTCCAATGCAGTCAGGCGTGTTGCTGATGATGTGTGAGTACCTTGGGTTTTCTTTCCTTTCCTGGTGGCTCTTGTGAGCGGGCTGTTGCCTTGGATAGTGGTGGATGTTGCTGGTGTTGCCCAGGTTAGTGTCTTATGGCTCTGGATGCTTTCGGTCACCTCCAGTCATCGAGTGGATGTTTGTGGTTGGTTCATGGTGTTTGGTGGTTGCCAGAGTCGCTCTCGGTATGGCGGGTTCACGGAGTCCTTGAATCGGAGGCATCTGCAGGATCTTTTCTCTCGATCGGTAAGTCTGACCGATCTCCTTTCCCTTCCTCGCGGCTTTGGCTGAAGGAATCCTTTGCGTGGGGGGCCTGCTTCTTTTTCAGACTCTCAAACTCCTCTTGCGAACTGCTCACATCAGGCGTGCACAGACCCCACCCCAGAGCAGTTGGAATCGAAGTGCATTGCTGGTGTCACAGTGCATACGGCTGAGATCGGGGTGCTCAACAGCACGCCCTCTTATTTCCTGCCAAATCTGGTTTTGGCTGCCAAGCTACTGTTCCTCCTCCTGGGGCTGAATGAGCTCCGTGATCACTGGATGAGTTGTGAATGGCTTTTCAATTAAGGTGAATGGGTTTGATGGTTTGGAATGTCCAGTATTTTCCTTGGATGGGTATTCATTAAGTTTTGAATAGCGGTGTGAATGTTCTTACATCCAAAGGTGAAACAGGTTTACATGTAGCACAATGCTGAGCCTGAGCACTGGTTGGAAATTGAATGGCCTTCTACCTCTGTAGTCTCCAGAATGTCTGAAGTTGTTTGTTTGCTGCAGTCTAGTTTCCATTATTTTTAACTGGGGCATGAATGGGGTCTTCCTTTGGTTTCATTTAGCTAATCCCTGTCCCAGACATCTGCCTTTGGGCTTGTGTATTCCCCGGTCTGTCCCAGCCAGCCTTTTCCGGGTTTGGTTGAGGCCCATGGTTTCAAACGTTCAGTGAATTTTAGTCCAATGTAAGTTTCACAAAAATACGTCTTCAGACAGCTTTAGTGCACGGTATATCCATAAGCTGATGGGGATTTTTACCCCACCTTACAATATTGATTTTGGCAGGGGGCAGGGGTGGTATCGGATCCATGATTTGGTGGGGGATGGACAGGAGTTTGGGTCTGGAGCAGCAAATAGTGTGTTTGGGTCCTGGGGTGAAAGATGGGACATTGGCTTGAGGTCTATGGAGTATGGAGCTCTAGGGGAGATTTAATTTGGGCTGCATGTGTCAAATTGGGGTGAGTCAATTGAATAGCTACTTGGTAGATGGACTAGGCATATAATAACCTAACTTTTCCTGAGTAACTGTTTATTTAACTGCACCAAAACCTCTCCAAATTCTCCTACTGAAATGGATGTTTTCAGAGGATTAAATGCATAGAGAAATTGCCCAGTGGAATCGTCAATTTCTCAGCCACTTCCCTCAGAGTCTGTTGTGCATGGGGATTCTGCAGGGTACTCATTGTATAACACCATCGAAACTTCAGAAACGATTAACCGGACAAAAATCCTAGCCTTTTTTATAATGGATTTGTTAGAGGCAAGGGCAAATCTGTGGAAGTGTGTGTGGTATTGTTGTAATTTTTTAAGGTATCTGTGATTTTCTTATCATATGGAAATTGTACTCTTTTTCATTTATGAAATAGGCTGCAGTATTTTCTGCTCTACATCCTGTTCAGAATAAAGGATGTGGCAGTGAAAAACGTAATTATAATTATTCCTGAAATCTGAGAATACTTACTCTCTAGTTCAGTCTTTTTTTTTCCCATTCATTCATGGGATGAGGGTGTTGCTGGCTAGGCCAGCATTTATTGCACATCCTTAATTGCCCAGAGGGCAGTTAGGAGTCAACCACATTACTGTGGGTCTGGAGTTGCATGTAGGCCACACTAGGTAAGGATGGCAGTTTCCTTCCGTAGAGGATGTTAGTGAACCAGATGGGTTTTTCCTGATAACCAGCAATAGATTCATGGTTATCATTAGACTCTTAATTCCAGATATTTATTGAATTTAAAATACACCTGCCATAGAATTCAAACCCAGGTTCTGTCGTGGAGAATCACCAGGAGACGTAGAGAAGTCTTCAAGAACGTAAACTTTTATTTGCAAGTAAAAGCTGTGACAATCAGAAAGCAGTTTTCAGATCGCCCGCCCCCCTCAGGGCCCCTTCTTCTTTATACCTTTTCTCAATTATCATGTTTTTCTAAAGTTATCAGTATGACCAATTCTGTTAGCCCCCGAAAGGTAATTTATAAAATAGTTCCCAGAACGTTACCTGGAGTAACAGGTCCTGCAATAATACTGCTCGGCCATTGCGTCCCCTTGCTATATCAAGCCAAGAATAATGTAGTATCATAATGGTTATGTTAGTGGACTAACCTAGAGGCCCAGGTTTTGAAATACAGGTTCATATCCCGCCACAGCAACTGATGAAATTCAAGTTCATAAAATAAACCTGGTCAGAAATGGTGAAATGAAGCTACTATAAATTACTGTCAAAACCTGTCTGTTTCATGAAGGCCCATATCATATGGAAGGATAAGAAAAAAGGAGAAGAGAGAAATTGGAACACCAAACAAGAAGTTTATTGGGAATCTATTGCCAGATTTGGAAATACTTTCATTCTCATTTGAATATGCTTTCTATTGTTTAGGCTATCCCTGCTATTTCTACTCTGCCTTGGTATACAACGATGGTTCCTCTCACGTTCGTTTTAGGAATAACAGCCGTTAAAGATCTCATTGATGACATTGTGAGTACTTCCCCACCTGTTACTAGCTAACAACTTTAATTTTCATCTGCATAGAGGCTAAACTGTAGTAAAATGTTTCAACTGGGTTTCACAGGAGCTCTTCGACTGTAAGTGATACTGAGACAAAGATAGATACTTTAAGACAGGTGACCAAACACTTCAGTCAAAATAGTAAATTTTAAGCTGACACGCATTCATATGGATTAAAAAAAACAAGACCAGTATAAGGATTAACTAAATTCTGGGTTCATAAGCTTACATGATTTCAATTTTCAATCTTCACCAGTATAGGCTGCATTATCCTTGGCTGGAATGTGACTGAAAGCAATAAATATTATAACTTGGACTTATCTATTATAGCAGTCCTGTGCCATCATGCCACCTATTGGGTTCCAGTTTATTGTTAGCTTTTTTTTTTAAATGATAAACTGGAAACCTATTATTTTGCAGCTGTTATAACTTTCAATCCATGATGCTCATTGACACATGCCCAGTACCTGATTGAGGTACTCTGCCTGGGGACGGAAAGAATCCATTAAAAGCAATCACCTGCTCCTTCCGCCATCCTGGTATCCTCCTCTCCCATGACAGCCACCCCGTGACTCCCATCCCATCATACTCACCTGTGGCCTTGGCCTCTGCTTTGGACACTGCCAGAACAAGTTGTCCAAATGAGCCAGTCTGGTGTGTAGATCATCCCTATGGACAGATAACTTGGTCAATAATTGTTGTTGTTCTGGCATTGAGCATGGGCCCCACTAAAGCATGGGTTACAGTGTATTGCAACTTGTACATCCTTCTCTTCTGGGCCCAGGTGAATGGAGTTTAATGTGGAGAAATTACATTGCTCATAAGCACAAAAAGACAAAATATTTATTAAATGGTGTGAAACTTGTAAACATTGATTTCCAGACAGACTTGAATGTACTAGTACAAGGAATACAAAAGGTTTGCATGCAGATACAGCAAGCAATTAGGAAATTAGGATTGATGTTCAAGAATAAAGAAATCTTGTAATAATGGTTACAGGGCTTTGGTGACACCAGAGTTGGAATTCAGTGAGCAATTTTGGTCTCCGTATTTAAGAGAAGACTTAAGGGAAGCTTTGAAGGGAGGTCAGCAAAGATTCACTTAGATTGGCCCTTGGTGAGGTGAGGTTATCCACTGAGGAACAGCTGAGTAAATTGGCTTTCTATTGTCTGGAATTTAGAAGATGAGGAGTGATCTGATTTGAAATGTACACGTTCTGAAGGAGTTTGAAAAGGTAGATGCTGAGACTTTGTTTTCCTCCCAGGGAATCTAGGAAAAGGGGGAACCAGTATCAGGATAAAGGATTTGAGGTGAGAAAAAAGCTTAATAATCCAACGCATGTGTTTCTCCAGAATTCTTTATCACAAAAGTTTATGGATGCGCCATCATTTAATATATTTAAGGCTGAGACAGATTTTTTAGTCTCTCAGAAAGTTAGGGAAAGGGTGGGAAAATGAAATTGAAGTCCAACATCAGCCATGATTGTATTGTAGCCTCAACTTGCTGAATGGCTTTCCAGATAAGAAGAGAAGTTTAACAAAAAGGACTTATCTCTTTAGACCCCTTCAAGACTAGGTTCCTTTTTCTGTGAGACTGAGTTGTTGGGAAAGCCACAATTGCTTGCACTCTCAGGCCCGTTGTGAAAATAGCAATTGGACCCTGATGACTTCATTGGAACGTGATCTTCTTATTTAAGGAAAGATTGTCCTGACTTCTGTCAGGGGTCCTTCCCACCCACTCTACACCATGGATGAAAAATAGTCAGCAATTGATAGCTGTGGAACTCTTTATGAATAGTTCACACCAGACCCTTTAGAACATTGGCAGGGTCTGAAGTGAAAATGTTGTTTGACCAACAATGATTTTGTAACCTCTTCAATGAACCTCTTTAGAGTGGGAATGTATTTCAAACCTTCCTTGAAATGTTTGCTTTGAGCACTTGACGTTTAGATAAAGTTATCGCATGACTCTAGATAGCTTTATACAATGTTTGATTGTCATTGGAATGCGTTCTAGTTATTGCTAAAAGAGATTATGATTTGTGATTAGCATCCTGAGTGGAGCATGTACAATTAAAAATGAAAAAAAAAATTTTTGTAATGGAAAACCATAATTCTGGAAATGTAGGCATCATTTTTAAACAGAATGTTGGAAATGATTTCAAAAAAGAGAACACGGCATTATGTAAAATACCTTGGGTATACCATATTCTTGTACCTAACCTGCTAGGGAAAGAATGTATTTGCAACATTCCTCCTATAGAACATAGGATTTAAGATGCATCAGGAGGTATTTGGGTCAGGTATGTTGTTAGCTGACTACATCAGGACAACAGACTGTAACCTGAATAATCAGAAGTTCTGCTACCACGTCGGTCTTTTTCGAGGGTCAGTTGTGTGCCAGCTAAAGTTTGGCACCTGCTGCAGTAATTCCAACAACACTCCCCCCACACCCCTGACCCCACAGCCCCCCACCCCGGGCCCAGCCCCGCCCCCCCTCCCCCCCCCCCCCCCCCCCCAACAACTCCATTCCACCCCTACAGCTCCCCCCGCTGCAATTCTGCACCCTCACAACAACTCCATTCCCCTACTACAACTCTGCCCCCTCACCATGACTCCCCCATTAAACTCCGCCCCCCCACCACAACTCCACATGCCCCCCCATAATTCCAT